>VZQC01004924.1:31500-97740 GCA_009823505.1 Rhizomys pruinosus
ACCATTTCAGTCATTTTTCTTATGCAGTCTTTCTGTTTGTTCTTTTGATATAATGTCCTCCCCTCTCGCATGAGAATATTTATATTGGGCTTTGTTTGGTATCTTATAGCATTCCACTATGGACTGATTGGGACACCATTATGTCGGTTTGTTTTTCTGGGACTGTGTTACTTCACTTACATGAATTCTTCCAGTCCAATCCATTTTCTGCAAATTTCAATGATGTTTCCTCTTTACTGCTGCATAGATCCATTGTATACATGTATACACATTTTCTCTATCCACTCGTCAGTTGAGGGGCCCTGGGCTGGTTCCAGCTTTTTGCTATTGTGAACAGAGCTGAATAAACATAGCTGTGCATTGTATCTTTGCAGTAGTTGGTGTCCTTGTGGGTATATCCAGGAGTGGTATGACTGGGTCAAATGGCAAGCTCATTTGAGCTTCCTAAGGGTTCTCCACACTGCTTTCCATAGTGGTGACATGAGTTACATTCCCACCAGCAATGGAATGAGTGTTCCCCTTTCCCCACAACCTCTCCAGCACTTGGTATCATTCGTGTTCTGATCCTAGCCAGTCTTATTGGAGTAAGGGTATCTCAAAAGTGGTTTAATATTGCATTTCCTTAATTATCGAGTATGTTGAAACACTTCTTAGTGTTTTCGGCCATCTCTAACTCCTCCTCTGTGAAGTCTCTATTCAGATTCTTTGCTCCATCTTTTGACTGAATCTCATTTGTTTTCTTTTCTTCTTTGTTTTTTGGAGCTCTTAGTTTTTAAACATCGCAGGACTGGAACACTCTCTATATCTCATCAGGCAATCCATGCCACTTGATTTTATGGCAGGATCAAATGTGGCAATAACAAAACAATTTCACAACAGCAACTTTTTTTTTTTTTTTCTAAAACTTTTCTCTGGGCCAAAGACTATGTCTATGAGGATTCAAGTAGCCCTAGTCAGGCTTTCAGAGCAGATTTATGAAAGGGCCTAAAGTCTGTCCTTCCTTCCCGAAATACATTATCTAAGTAAATCTATTATGCTATTTAGATGCAAGCCTATTCATTTAAACAGTTCTAAAAAAAATCTTTAACTAGTTTCAAACCCAAAACTTTAGCACCTTGATAAAAACTCTAAATATCAGAGATGAAACTTAAATCAGTAAGATATGACTCTTTAAGTTTGTAACAGTACTACAGAAATTCTAACAGTAGTGGTCTCTGCACCTAAAGACCTTGGCTGTTGCTAGGATTAAAGGTGTGTGCCACCACTCCCAGCTTAGGAGACATAAAAACATGAAGTACAGTTTTCATGATTTGCATTACCCAGGTCTTTGAGACCAATCCTTTTCAACCACAAACACACAGTCTTTCAGCCTGATCAGCAAGGGGGGCACAGACCCAGAGAGAGTCTCCTTTTTCGTCCCATAGGAGAGTAGGGAGAGAAGGAGAAAACTAGGCTAAAAATTCTTGCGAAACATAACAGAGCCCAAAAGCTGCTTCAGACTGCTCTCCCTTGCTCATTGGAGGCAAAGAGCCTGTAATGCACCCTGGAAGCCTTGCAACACCCCACTGATCCAGATGCCAGACCCAAAATCAGTCTCAGCAAAAAGTGGAAAAGTCTGCCCACCGTGTGCCTCTCAGAGCTGCTCAGAATTCCGCCAGTCTCTAAAGACCTCCTCCCAAGCAAGACTAAGCTGATGCACAATTTAACTTAGCCTGTATGAAGAGAGATTATCTCTGGTCCTTTGTAAATAGGCAACTGGTGATTTTTGTAAATGACATGTTTTAAACAAGGTGCTGCTATCAGGAAGCAGCCTGCTATCTCCACAGCTACTGACAGGCACCCTACTTGGGTCATTAGAGAAAGGAAAGTCACCTTCCCAGATGAGCTCTGCCGGAGAGTCCCTGATCCAGAGTCCACATGGGGGCTCTAAGTGGGGGTGAACATTAAAGTGACCACCTCTAGCAGTGGTCACCGGAGCAGACAGGGTTCAAATGTGACTTGCAGTCTGAAGCAAGTACAGGTGGTGAGAGTGAGAAATTGGCCCTTCCTATGACCAAACTTCAGCCCTGTCTGATGCATCAAAAAAATCTCTAGACCTGCCCTTTTTTTTTTTTCATCAGAGACTCAGACTACTCCTTTCAAGAAGTAAACATAAGGTGGTCTCACGACAATAGTGACTTCGGTGCTGTGTCCGACTCAGGTCAAAGACAGCCGTACGAAAGCCAGTCTGTTGGCCTTTCCATTACGCTTCTCTGGCTAGAAAACCATGCCACACCTACTTCCAATCTCGCTCTTCAACCAGCCAGTGCCAGGGTACAGTAAAGCCCCGCCACCCTCAAACATGATCTCTTGGCCACATCCTCTTACTGGCTCCAATATGACTTGATGTATCCTTTTACTCAAAAAAACAACTCTCAACTCACCATCTAAGGCCCAGCCCATTGGCCAGATGTGTATTGGGAGTAAGGCAGGGCCTTAAGCACCAGGGTGGTCCCACTCGTTTAGCCAGATTGTGTATATGGTATACACCCCTGTGGCCAGGAGCTGTGAGTCCCTTGGAGGACCTGCTCAATGCACAAGAACTATTTCACATGGAGACAAGTACCTGGTATTTATTTTTCTAACACACTAGTTATTTTACTTTAGGTGGAAAACTACCAATAGTCAACATACACATGGTGTAATTTTTATGGTATTTGGGAAATTATCATACTCACATCGTGTTATTCTATGAACGAATTGCTTTTTTCTTTATTATTTGGTCTTTTTGGTACTTTATTTGAGAAAGGGTTTCCTTTAGCATCCAGCTGGCCTGGAACTTGCTCGTAGACACAGGTTGACCTTGAGCTACAAAAACTGCCTGCATCTGCCTACCCAATTGTACGGGGATTAAAGGTGTGTGACCACCACACCCAAGTTCCAAGGGGCCCAACAAAACTAGCCCCACCCAAAACAAAACTAGTCCAAGAATCACATTTCAGTCCTGAATCTGGTCCACAAAGGTCTTAAAAAATGATAATTCCTAAAGTCAAGCAAGTTACATTTTGAAAGCAAACACAAAACAAATGGGATCTTTAAACAGTCAGCTCTGAGGCTGATTTCCACATAAAACTTTGTAACCCTGTTGTGAAGCCATTTGAGAGGACTCAGAGACAATAAATTTAGATGACTACAGTATCCAATTAAGGGGCCTTTAAATGCATTTAAATATCAATTTTTAAACTTTGACGTGCATACTAGTCTGGCATGCCAAATTAAATGACATCTGTGCACATAAAGAATTGGAAACTTGAATCGGCCACTTTGTTTGAGAGAACAACATGAGACAAACACAATAACTTGATTTACACAACACAACACACACAACACACACACCAAATTAGATGCATAATGAGCTACACGAATCTTGGCACACATTACCATAAACACAAGACATGATACCTCCTTTTTCACCTCCACAGACAGATTATGGGCTCGTTTTTTAACCTCAGTCAGTGGTCTAATGTCTGTCCAAGTTGAGTACTGATAGTCTGTCACATCGTCAAAGTCACACAGAATACGAACAAAACAGAAACCAGGACCCATTTCTCCTGTGAGTCCATCCAACACCAAGAAACAGTTCAGATGGCCGAGAAGAAGACTTGTGAAAAACTCTTGATTTTTGAGAGCCTCAACGTCCTGTCGGCACCCAGACAGGAGGGCTCTGAGCGATCCTCAGGCCTCCCTCAGCCTCCTGGGAGCATCTCCCAGGGCCACACAGTCGGTTACCTTCCTGAAACAGTCTGTCGGTAACTCCCCCCTCGTCCGGAATGGGGAGTTCGTTGACCTCACGAGCACGGACATACTGCAAACCGGAAAGTAACAGATTTTCGGAGCGCCTCCAGAATCAGACAGACACAGTAGATGGACCAGACAGAAAAAGAATTATACTCCAAGAGGGTCTTGGTGATTGAGGGTGGTCTTACGATCCCGGAGAGTCCCCAAATGAAAGACCCCCAGAAACTGGAGTGGCTCTCACAAAAAATCTCGGGGATAGAACGACTCCCAAAAAATCAGCCAAGACCTTCTTGCTGAATTACACGAGGTTTATTCAGGAAAAACCAGTGCACTGGGGTCGAACTCGTAACCCATGCAGGGGCAGAGGAGATCGACCCCCAGAGACTGGGGTAAGGAGTTTTAAAGGAAAAAAAATCCACAAGGTATGAGGAAGCGGGAGGGGAACCTTATCTTGACACACAGGTGGGCGTGACTCAGTTAGCACCACAAGGTATGAGGAAGCGGGGAGGGAAACCTTATCTTGACACACAGGCGGGCATTACTCAGTTAAGCACCACAAGGTATGAAGGAAGCGGGAGGCGAACCTTATCTTGACACACAGGCGGCGTGACTCAATTAAGCACCAGCAAGGTATGAGAAGCGGGAAGGAACCTTTATAGCAGTATGTGACTTGGAGGCCTTTATATAGATGGTGGTACCATGGTTCCTAAAGATGATTTTAAGGGTGCATAAAACCTTGGAGCAGGGGTCCTTCAAGGCCAGATGCCGCCAGGCACCTAGAAAGAGAAAATAAAAAAATAAAAAAGCAATAATGAAAGATAAAAAAACAAGAAACAAAAAATGAACAAAGGATAATAAGAAAAGGAGGCAACACAAACTATCAGTCATAACCTTAAATATTAATGGACTAAATTCCCCAATCAAAAGACATGGACTGGGAGATTGGATTAGGAAACAGAACACATCAATATGCTGTCTACAAGAAACACATCTTACCTTCAAGGACAGGCACCACCTTAAAGTGAAAGGATGGAAAAAATATTCCAAGAAAATGTACCAAAAAGAAGCAGGTGTTGCTATTTTAATATCAGACAAAATAGACTTCAAAGTAAAAGTATCAGAAGAGACAAATAGGCATTATTTTTATAAAGGAACAATACCAAGATTTCACAATTATGAATATAATGCACCAAACTCTGGTGCACCAAACTTTATAAAGACAATTCTCCAGGACCACAAGTCACACACTAACCCCAGTACATCATAGTAAGGGATTTCAATACCCCATTGAGTCCTTTGGATAGTCAACAGGACAAGGAATAAACAGAGAGACATCTGAACTGAACGATATGATAACCAAATGGACCTAATAACCTCTACACGAATATTCCACCCTATACAGAGAATACACTTTCTCTCAGCACCCCATGGAACATTTCCACAAATTGACCACATACTGGACACAGAAGAAACCTCACACAAAAAACAAAAAGATTGAAATAATTTCATGCATTCTATACAGACCACAGTGCAATAAAGCTCAACATACAACACCAGGATAAGCCCTACTGCCTACAAGAACACATGGAGACTAAACAAACACACTCTTGAATAATGAAATGGGTCAAGGAAGAGATAAGAAAGAAATAAAAGCATTCCTGGAACTGGAATGAGTCATGAAATACAACACACATACCTATGGGTACCTTAAAAGCAGTCCTAAGAGGGAAGTTTATAGCCCTGGGTGTCTACATTAGAAAAACAGAAAGAGCACAAGTGAATGATCTAACACTACAGCTAAAAGCACTTGAGAGGCAACAACAGATGAACCCTAAATGCAACAGACAGGAAGAAATAACAAAAATCAGAGCAGAAATCAATGAAATAGAAACAAAGAAAACAATACAAAAAGTCAATGAATCCAAAAGTTGGTTCTTTGAAAGAATAAACAAGATGGAAAAACCTCTAGCCCAGTTAACCAAAAGAAGGAAAGAACAACTCCAAATCAATACAATTCATGAGGTTTTTCTAGCAACAGGAAAAGAAAGTCATAAATCAAAGCACTTTTCAAAAACTTTGATGGTAATCCTAGCACTCAGGAGGCAGAAGCAGGCAGATCTCCGTGAGTTCAAGGCTAGCCTAGTCTACATAGTGAGCTTCAACCTAGCTGGGACTGAAGGGAGACCCTGTCTCAAAAAGACTAACAAAAAACATTGATGGAAACATTAAATAGCCAGTTATATTAAAGTGAAGAAATCTCAGCTATCAGCCCCAGAGGCTACCTGATGGCATGCCTAGCCTTATGGTTCTTGGAAACTAGGGTTTTGTTAAAACAATAAATTGTGGGGACTAGAGAGAAGGCCTAGTGGTTAAGAGCGCCAACTGCTCTTGCAGAGGACCTGGGTTTGATCCCCAACACCCACATGGCAGCCGAGAACTGTAAGGTTATATAGCGTGCTCCCCCCGGAATGAAAGGCCAGGAGGTCTAAGTTCTTCGGAACAAAGTTTAATTCAGGGTAGCCAGGGCTAGGCTCAGGGGAAAGATAGAGCCAAGCACAGAATGGCGTCTGGCTTGGGAATTTAAGAGAGAAGGTGGGAATGGGATTCAGTGAGGGTGGGGTGAGTCGAAGGGCAAGGCGGAAAATTCCTGAGTAATTGGTGGTGACCTGCTTTAGCATAGCCAAAGGCTACACCTGGTACAGCAGGTTCTTGGACAACATGGATCTTAGGTGTCTCTGCATTTCAATGGGCTTCTGGAGCTCACACTCTGACAAGAACATTTACCTATTTCATCATTCTTATCATCATCATATAAAAGGGAGCTGCTCCAAGTATGTATTAATCTATAAATTTTCATTAGCTCATCATTCACAGTTGTGTGATATGTGTGCTGTCATTACCCCTGTTTACAGATGAGGAAACTCATCTGTAAACAGGATTCAAGAGGTTAAGTCACTTGCTCATGTGGAGCAGAGAAACCAGAACTCAGAGTCTTCTGACGGAACTCGACTGTCCATAGTTCTGCACCGGGTGTCCATCCATCAGATGAGCAAAGCTAGCATAACTTGATGTCTACCTCCCCCTCTTCTAGTGTTTGCCTCCCCATGGCTGGCTCCTACCACTGGCCAAAAACAGGACTCTGCTTTGTGGTGACAAGAGCAGTGACCATCAAGATCATGGTCTATGCCCGGAGCCAGTTCCTGGACAAGATTCCCCTGCAGCATCAATAAATGGTGGCCGGGCCTCTGTTTGATATCAAGGCTGAGGAGGGAGCTGTGGCCGCTGTTCACCTCCCTCACTTTGTGGACATCCAAGGTAACCAAGGGAGGGATGGGAAGGAGGGTAGTGGTGAGGAGGGGCCTGACAGGGGAAGTAGGATGATATAGGGTGGTGGGTGATAAGGTTCATAGCTTCCCAGCAAGGCAGAGAAGGTCCTAAGATAGAAATGGAGATGTCTCCTCCTCATTGTATTTGTGTCTGAATGTTTCTGCTTTGAAGCACCTGTCTCACAAACTTATGATTGTATTCCTTGAGTTTAACTGATGGATTCCATAAGTAGAGTGATGTGCTGAGTAGCAGTATTAACTGGCATTTACCAAGGACTCTAAACAAACCCTATCCTTCTGGTTCTCAGTCAGAAGGCATTGATAAATTCATCTATTTAAAGAGACTTTGCGGGCTGGAGAGATGGCCTAGTGGTTAGGAGCGCCGACGCTCTTGCAGAGGACCCAGGTTCGATCCCCAGCATCCACATGGCGGCCGAGAGCTGTCTGAAACTCCAATTCCAGGAGAACTCCAGTTCCAGGGGAATCCGACACCCTCTTCTGACCTCCGCGGCATTGCACAACACGGGTACACAGACCTGCATGCAGACAGTGCATTCATGCACATACAGAAATAAATAAAATTAATAAAAATAAAAAAAATTTTAAAGAGACTTTGCAAATACTGTGGGAGGCTAACTGAACTAACAAGGGACATTTAGTACCAGGGCCTATCAAATCTGAGAAGCCATTACCACTTCTGAAGGCAGGGAAAAGACAGAGTCACCAGATTCCATGTGCAAACTGGTGTCTTAGAAGAGAGGGGGCTATCACCACCAAGGATTCCTTCAGAAAAACCTCAAATAAATGTATGTTCACTATCAAAAACTTCACAGAGAAAGCCATCACTACCTACCTGTAACCCAAGCACTCCTAAAAATGAGGCAGGAGGGTTATAAGTTCAAGGCCCTTCTGAGATACACAGCCAGACTCTCTCAAAAATCACTAAGGGAACAAGCTCTTCCACATGTGACTCATGAAGGCTTAATGCCTCTCCTGCTTCAAGAACCACACTAAAAGCCTCCCTTAGAGACCACGAAAATCCAACTCATCTCAGGTGAAGATGATGTTATAGCAGTAAAAATGATGAACAACCTCAAGAGATCATTTAGTTTAAAAGAGAAGTGACATGGAGCGAAGAGAAGGCTCAGTGCTTAAAGCACTTACTGCTCTTTTAGAGGACTTGAGTTTGGATCCCAGCACCCACATCTTATGGCTCACCACCACTTGTAAGGCCATCTGGCCTCCCCAAGCACCTGCATATATGCACATACCCCCACATGGACACACACATACAAACATAAATAGCGGAAAGCATTTGAAATATACAAATTATAAAAAGGGGAGACATGACAGCTGAAGAAGTCACAAAATGAAAGAATCACCAGTGCCAAATTAGATGGACATCCAGCCTCAGATAAAAGATTCATATTTATGGGACTGGAGAGATAGCCTAGTGGTTAAGAGCACCAACTGCTCTTGCAGAGGACCCGGGTTTGATCCCCAGCATCCACATGGTGGCTAAGAACTGTCTGTAACCCCAATTCCAGGAGAACTCCAGTTCCAGGGGAATCTGAGACCCTCTTCTGACCTCTGCGGCATTGCACGACATGGGTGCACAAACCTACATGCAGACAGTACATTCATACACATACAAAAATAAATAAAATTTTAAAAAAGATTCATATTTATATTTAATGGCATCCAGGGGTCCAGCCCCACTCCTTACTCCCTGTGAGTCACAACAAGAGTTGTACAAAGGCCTTGGAAAGATTTTTCTTTACTGTAAAACCTCTTTAAGCGAGCATCACACAATTCCTATATGAGTCTCAAGAAAACCTCTTTATTCCAAGTCTTTCTTTTATGGCAAACCTCTACAGAAAATCTCTGTGGTAAGTCTATGGCAAAATCTCATACAGGTTTTTCACAGCAAATCTCATTATCTTGCCTTTGTTCCAAGTTTATATGGGGAGAAACACATGGCTCTCAGAAAGCATTCTAAGGAATGTATGTGCTTTACACAAAGGAAATGAGGGAGAGAACTCCAAGATAAGACTTAGGTGAATTAACAACCTTGGGGGGGAAGGCAGTTAACCACTAAGAGCATACATAAATCCTGGTAAAAGCAAGGGAGACAGTCTAGCAATAACATAATGCATTCAAGTCCTAATTAAAGTATGCACTAACTAGAAGAAAAGCACTAACTAGGAGGAGGTAGATATTAAATCAAATGGAGACTGTCCTGGGATGATTTTCCCATGGAGCAGAGTAACTAGAGCTTAGCAGCTACATCCCATCTGGTTTTCCCATAACAGGGCTGTAACAGCTTTTGTTTAGTAGCCCTGCCTGGGCTGAGTTGTGAGCTCAGAAACTCCTGAATTCTGTATTGTTTTAAATTAACTCATTCTGGACTACAGCAATGGCAGACTCTAAAAAGAAGAAGAAAAAAGATAATAAACAGGATTTATTTGAAAAGATCTCACAAAACAAACAGGTCCCTTGTTTCAATAATGATGATATAAACACTCTGGACTTAGTCCCTTTTGTAACTGAGAATTATATTTTAAAAGAACATTTTCCTGTTTTTTATTTTTTTGTTATTTTATGTGTATGAGTGTTTTTCCTGAATGCATGTACATGTACTTACATCATTCAATGCCTGCAGAGGCCAGAAGAAGACATTAGACCCCCCTTAGACCTCCTGGAACTAGAGTTACAGAGAATGTGAGCTTCCATGTGGGTGCTGGGAGCCAAATTGGGTCCTCTGCAAGGGCAAACAGTGCTAAGCTCATGCTCCAACATTGAGCTATACACTTTTTCTTTTTTTATTTACTTTTTTTGGTGTTTTTGAAACAGTGTCTCCCTGTAGCACCAGTTGGCCTCAAAGAGAGAGTAAATGAATATTAATAATGATAATAATAATTAATAAGAATGCAGCCAGGCGTGGTGGTGCATGCCTTTAATCCTAGCACTTGGGAGGCAGAGGCAGGCGGATCTTTGTGAGTTCAAGGCCAGCCTGGTCTACATGTGAGTTCAGACAGCTGGGGCTACAGGAGACCCTGTCTCGAAAAGACCAAAAAAAAAAAAAAAAAAAAAAGAATGTTAATGGATTGCAAGGTCTTTTTGTGCTCCAGACAGAAGCTAATGATAGACGCAAAGCCCTGCCCTGCTGGTTAACATGCTGATGTTCTCTATGACATTCAATAGTTCAGAAATAGGGCCCGAGTGTGGTGCAGCATGGACAGGGTGGCCAAGGCAGTGCAGCTGTGGACCAGCACAGAGTAGACAGAGGGCTCCAGGATAGGGAAACCGAAGCCATATTGTTTTCAAGAGCTGACACAGGCTCTGTCCCAGGCCATGTGGGGAAGGCTGGCTTCAGATGGAACCTAGCCACTCCTGTATGCAGGAACCTGTTGTCTGTAAATTCCATGAAACAGATAATGACTCTGTTGTGTTTCCCCATGTAAAATTATGAGTCAGACAGTAGTTTCAATTAATTGATGATAGACTGATTTTGTAAATAATTTTGCATTACATTCTCTAATCATTTATAAGCATTTCTATGATTCATAATTTGATTTACATAATAAAGGGGAATATGTGTTTAAATGTTCATGAGTGTATGCATGCAGGTACATGAGGATGTATGTGTCTGGGTGTGTGCATACGTGTGTGTCAGTATGTGTACATGAGCATATGTGTGTCAGTACTGTGTACATGTGTGTGAATGTTCAGAAGTGTATATGTGTGCATGTGCATGTGTGTCTGTGTATGTACATATGTATGAATGAATGTATATGAGAGCAGTATGTATGTATGCAGGTGTATGAATATGTGTCTGTGCATACATATGAATGAATGTACATGAATGTGTGCATATGCAGCTACACATACAAGTATGTGTGTGCATGTGCATGTGTGTCTGTGTGAGCATATGTGTGAATGTACATGAGGGTATACATGTGTGTGCAGTTGTATGCATACATGTCTGTGTATGTGCACATGTATGAATGTACATGAGAGCAGTATGTTTGTATGCAGGTGTATGAATCTGTGTCTGTGTGCATACATATGAATGAGTGTACATGAATGTGTGCATATGCAGCTACACATACAAGTATGTGTGTGTCTGTGCATATGTGTAAATGTACATGAGTGTATAAGTGTGGGAGCAAGTGTATGTATATATGTGTGTCTCCATGTGTGCATATGTGTGAAAGTACATGAGTGTGCATGTATGCACATAAAGTGTATGTATCTTTGTTTCTGTGTGTGCACGTGTGTGAATGTTCATGAGTGTGTGTGTGTGTGTGTGTATGTGCATGTCTGCATGTGGAGACCAGAGAACAATGTCAGGAATCTTTTCTCAAACACTATCCGCATTATTTTTTGAGACAGGGGTTTTTCAGTGGCCTGGAGTTCACCAACAAGCCTAGACTGGCTGGCCAGGCCAGTCTCCAGGACTCCTCCTCTCTCCATATACCCAGGACTGGATTACAAGTGTGTGCCACCACACCTGGCTTTTCACATAGGTTCTGGGAACTGAACTCCTTGTTCTCTGAATCCTAGAGTGAAATACTCCAGTACCACTCAATATTCCTCAGTTCTAAAATCTATAGCAGCATGAACAGCCATAGATTCCTCATCTGTCCAACTCCAGGCCAGGGACACAAGCTGTGTTTGAGTTTGCTTCAAGCCATAGAGTTCATGTGTGGCTTCCACCCTAGGGGGACTATTGGCCACAGCCCCTAAAGGCCTTATCCAGGCATGTTCTCCTTCCTCATGCTTGGTCTATCAGGACTGCTATAATAAAATAGCATATACTGAGTAGTTTATTATTTAGAAGTAATAAATTTATTTTGTACCATTCTGGAGTTTAAGTCTAAGGCCAAAGGTGTCAAGAGTGTCTGGAGAATGGTCTCCAGACCTCCTAAGAGATTATTTAGTTACTGTCCTCATTTCTGCAACAAAACACCCGACCAAAGCAACTTAAGAGAAAAAGGAATTATCTTGACGAGTAGTTCAAGGGTAGAGGCCAATATGTGTGGTGTTCCAGCAGTAGGACCCTGTGGCAGCTGGTCAGGTTGTACTGGCTGTTAGGAAACAGAGGACGAAGAATGTGCTCAGCTCAGTGCTTTTTATATGGTCCAGGATCCACCCCAGGAAACAGCATCACCCAAGTCAAGACAATCCCCTCAGACATGCACAGAGACCCATCTCTCAGGTGATTTAGATCTCATCAAGTTCACAACTGGGATTAAATATCACAATGCTGACACCTCGATTTGACAGCCAAACACATCACTTTAAATCGTGACCATCCACTCCTGGTCTCCAAAGTCTCATGTTTATTTCAATGTAAAATGCAGTCCAGCATCAAAAGTCCCCACTGACTTTAAAAATTCTAATGATCTAGAAGTCCATAGTCTACTTCTCATCTGAGACAAAGGCCAAGTTCTCCACTATGAACTCTTATAAGATCAAAAACAAATTACATACTTCCTACATAAAATGGCAGAGAATAAACATTCCCATTCTAAAATGGAAGACTCAGAGCATAGCAACAAGTGATGTTACCACAGCAAGACAAACTTCCACAGGAAAATTTCCAAATCCTGCCCCTCTGTGTCTGGCTTCTGGGATAATGATGGAAATTGGCTGGAGTCCACAGGGCTTAGGCAGACACACCCCTCCAGATCCTCCACCCACAGCACACACAGCCTCTCTCTCTCAGGCCAACTCCACTCCATGCTTGCAGCTTTCCCCAGCAAATGCACAGTGATCCTGCCACAGCCGGTATCCTGGGATCCCCACCACAACTTAAGGTTCAGTTTCACCAAGTAGCTACTCATGGTCTC
Source organism: Rhizomys pruinosus (assembly GCA_009823505.1). Taxonomy (NCBI): domain Eukaryota; kingdom Metazoa; phylum Chordata; class Mammalia; order Rodentia; family Spalacidae; genus Rhizomys; species Rhizomys pruinosus. The sequence goes on from VZQC01004924.1 coordinate 44,459, forward strand.
TGTGTAAGGACATCAACCCTGACACACGCTACATGTCTGTTGCTATAGAAACAGTGGAGCAACCCCCCATGACCCTCTCAACCTCACATTTGCAAAACCAGTACCAGTGACTGGCAATGCCAAACTGTTCTGCCAACTGAAATGCAACCTGTCCCCCAACCCCTGTGAACCACGGCTGAATCAGCATCTGTGTACTGACCCTGGGGTATTACTTCCTTAGCCAGCTGCATTTGCAGAGCAGAGAACAGCTTAAGTTTTGGGTTTTCTTCAGATAAATTGAGATCCTCCCAGATGGAGATCCTAAAGGGTGGGGTTTACCCTCAGAACTCCTTTCTTTTGTAACAGTGCAGTGAGGGAGGTTTCTCTTTGGTGCTGTCAGTCTGTGGAACAATCCCAGCTGGTCTCTCAATATCAACCTGAAAGTCTCCCTCTCTTGAAATTTCTTCTGCCAGATTAGACTGTTACATTTTTTATAGTTAATTTCTATTGAGCACATTTCATACAATATTTCTTAATCAAATTTAGACTCATTCCCCATCCATGCCCACCCCTCCTGGTCACCCCCTAATGCCCCCCCCATAGCTCATGGATTCTGCCATACATGTTAAGTCCTGTCTCACATATTTTTCTCAGTCTTTTTTTAACCTTTTTGATGCAGAAGTTTACTGTTTTGCTCAGTTCTTTGAACAGGTTTTTCTCTTTTTTGTTCCCTTTAATTTTACATTACTCCAAAGTATACATATATACACTCCATACATAAATCAAAATTACAAAGTCTGAAAATAAACTATAGGTTAATTCCAAAACACATTTATAGATTCACATATTAACAATAAAGTTGCATGCAGGTGAAAAGAAATATAACTTTACATTCTAAATTACATGTATGTTTGTATTAGTCACTTTTCTGTTGCTGTGATAAAACACCATGTCCAAAGGAACTTATAAAAGGAAGAGTTTATTTGAGCTTACGATTGACGATTCCAGGGAATTAGAGTCCATTGTGGCAGGAGGCGTGGCGGCTGGAGCTGGAGCAGCAAACCGAGGGTCACATCTCGCAAAGAGCACAGGAAACAGAGAGGGCAACTGTAGACCACAGAGGCTTGTTAAAACTCACTAAGCCTGCCCCCAGTGACACACTTCCCCCAGCATGGCCACACCTTCTAAGACCTCCAAAAACAGTGCCACCAACTGGAGACAAATGTCTGAATACTTATAGCCTATGGGGGACACTCATGCAAACCACCACATTCCACTCCCTGGCCCCCATAGGGTCCTGACCACATAAAATGCAAAATGCATTTAGTCCAACCTTACTAGTCCCCATAGTCTTTACCAGTTTCAATGCCATTCAAAAATCTACAGTCCAAAGTCTCTTCTGAGACTGAGGCCAATCTCCTAACTGTAAGCTCCTATAAAGTCAAGAGGCAAATTACAAACTCCCAACGTACAGTGGAACTGAATACACATTCCCATTCCAAAAGGGAGGAATAGAGGCATAGTGAGGAAATACTGGACCAAAACAAGACTGAAAACCAGTAGGGCAAAAACCAAGTCCAGTAGCTCCATGTGTGACTTCTGGGACTTGACTTCCAAAGGGCTTAGATGGCTCAGCTCTTCCAGCTTTGCTTGCAACATACATCTCTGTCTTAGTCTGGTACCACTCCCTGTATGCAGCTCTCCTTGGCAAATATCTCACAGGTCTGGCATCTCGAATGTCTTCTTGGGATCTCCGCTGCCAACCAGGCTTCACATTCACAGCTTCATGCAATGACCTATCAGGGCCTTCTTTAGCAGGGACACCCCTGCTGCACTCTGCCTGACCTTGGCAGCTCTCTGAAACCGTGGAGGAAGAACTGATGACCCCTTCACTCTTGCAAACTTCATGCCTCTAAAGCCAGCACCACGTGAATGAAACTGCCAAGTTTGGCTGCAAGTTTGGGATGGAATCTCTCCTACTTTAACCACATTTGCAATTTTTCTCTGCCCTGGACTTGTTGGAGGATTAGCTGGGTGTGGTCTTGCCCTGAAGGTACTGATTCTTTTGTTTACTTGTAAATCTCCAGGCCTCTCCTTAATCACTTTAGTCTCCTTATGAAAGAGAGACTCTCCTTCACATGCCTTGGCCCCACATTTAATCTTCCTAGTGTACTTTTCAGATCCAAACTGTACATTCTGCATTTCCTTCTGCCCCATTTGCTCCTTTTCACTGTATATCTGTATAATATTCACCATTAAAAGCCATGCCACCATTTCTACACTAGGCTGTTTTGAAATATCCTCCACCAAAGACATTAGTCCATTTCTTTTCAACTTAGCATCAGGCAAGCATTTGGGCTGTGGGCAAACTGCTGCCAGACTCTATCAAAATATCCCAGTTGCTGCCTAAGTCTATATTTTCCTCTGGAACTACATTTTTTGCAGCCATGCTTTCTTTCAGGCTTCTACTAGAATGGCCCTTAAGCTCTGCTTACAGTAGTCAACAGCTTTCCTAGCCCAAAGTTCCAAAGTCTTCCACACTTCTCCAAACATACACATGGTCAGGTTCTTCACAGCCAACAGCCCACTCTCTGGTACCAATAACTGTATTAGTCACTTTTCTGTTGCTGTGATAAAACACCATGACCAAAGGAACTTATAAAAGGAAGAGTTTATTTGAGCTTATGATTGACGGTTCCAGGGAATTAGAGTCCATTGTGGCGGGAGGTGTGGCGGCTGGATCTGGAGCAGCAAACCGAGGGTCACATCTCGCAAAGAGCACAGGAAACAGAGAGGGCAACTGTAGATCACAGAGGCTTGTTAAAACTCACTAAGCCTGCCCCCAGTGACACACTTCCCCCAGCATGGCCACACCTTCTAAGACCTCCAAAAACAGCGCCACCAACTGGAGACAAATGGGGGACACTCATGCAAACCACCACAATGTTTTAATGTACTTTTTTTCTTATACAATCTAATATAAATTTCAAAATAAGTTTACAATGTAAACTATACATTATTATAATATTTCAATAACTCAGGAATTATACTGAAATTATTCTATAAAGCTATCGATACTTTTTTTTTGTTCCCTCCCTTTTGTATTACTCTAAATTATGCCCTTTTATTTTTATTTTATTTATTTTTTTTGTCTTTTCAACAACATATATGTATCAAAATTATGACTTCTGGGAATGAACTGTATGTTAATTCCCAGATATGTTTTAGAATTCATATTTTTTCCCTTAAATTGTATATTATGGAGTGCACAGAGCTTAGATCAGGTATTTCCCAGGACCATCTGAAGCACAGGTAGGAGACAGATCCCTTCAGCCAGGCAGACTGTTGGATAATTCTATCACTGGGTTGTTGGATAATTGTATCGTTGGTTTGGTGGATAACTGAATCATTGTCTTGTATGACTGTGGGGGCGGAGTCACCCTGCTATCTGGTATAAAAGGTGGGCCACTGTGAGATTTGAGTGCACAGAGCTTAGATTGGAGATTTCCCAGGACCACCTGAAGCACAGAGTACCTGACTGTGGGATAAGTGAGGCATACCCCCAACTGGAATTGCTGAGGGAGTGTCTGAGTGGAATTTTTTAGAGAACCTTCAGAACAGAAAGGGAAGAGTGAGTTAGATTTCCAATAAATAAACAAAATTGAAAACCTGAAACCTAGACAAGTCAACATTCTACAAACAAGGAGAAAAAAAAAAATGAAGGCATCTGAAGGAGCCATGCAAAGCTATCCTTCAACACAGTGAAGAGGCATTTGGGATTTGCATCAGAATACAAGCAAAGGGAAACCCACATGCCAGGGACACAACAAAGGGACAAAATGGGAAAGGTGCAGGATAATTCCACACCAAGCTCTACCAACCCTGTGGGAGATCCCCACAGTGGGATCCCTGGAGGTGGCCAAGGACACAGATCTTAGAGGAACAATTGCAGACATATTCAAAGAAATCAAATAATATAAAAAACAAGTCAGAGAACTAAAGAGAGAGAATGAAAAACTCAAGAAGGACCTAGAGGGAGAGAATGATAAATGCCAGAATTAGAGGGAGAGAATGACAAACTCCGGAAGAAAGTAGAAACACTGAAAAAGGAAACCAACCAGTGAAGCAAGGAGCTACAGGAAGAGGGGACTGAGAAGTTCCAAAAGGAAGTGGAAATACTGAAGAAATCACAGGATGAAATGAAAGAGGAAATCAAACACTCATATAGTCAAGAGGAAAGGAACAGAAAATACAAAAAGTGAAATAATTTCATGCATTCTATCAGACCACAGTGCAATAAAGCTCAATATCAACACCAGGATAAGCCCTACTATCTACAAGAACACATGGAGACTAAACAACACACTCCTGAATAATGAATGGGAAAAGGAAGAAATAAAGAAACAAATAAAAGCATTCCTGGAACTGAATGACTATGATAATACAACACAACAAAACCTATGGAACACTTTAAAAGCAGTCTTAAGAGGGAAGTTTATAGCCCTGGGTGCCTACATTAGAAAAACAGAAAGAGCACAAGTGAACGATCTAACACTGCCACTAAAAACACTTTGAGAGAAAACAACAAATGAACCCTAAATGCAACAGACACGAAGAAATAACAAAAATCAGAGCAGAAATCAATGAAATAGCAACAAAGAAAACAATACAAAAAAATCAATGAATCCAAAAGTTGGTTCTTTGAAAGAATAAACAAGATAGACAGACCTCTAGCCCAGTTAACCAAAATAAAGAGCGACTCCAAATCAATAGAATCCATGATGAAAGGGGAAATATCACAACAGACAATGAAAAGACCCAGACAATTATAAGGGAATACTTCAAAAACCTATACTCTACTAAGTTTGAAAACCTAGGAGAAATTGATGAATATCTGAAATCCTGGGAATGACAAAAGCTTAACCAAGAAGAGCTTGACAGCTTAAAACAGATGCATAATATATGAAAAAATTGAAAATGTAACAAGAAACCTCCCAACTCAGAAAAGCCCAGGCCCAGATGGTTTCACAGCAGAATTCTATAAAATATTCCAAAAAGACCTACAACCATTATTACTGAAACTGTTTAGAAGGATACAATCAGAAGGAATTCTCCCAAATTCCTTCTATGAAGCCAGCATCACTCTAATACCAAAACCAGGCAAAGATACAACAAAAAAGGAGAATTATACACCCATCTCCCTAATGAACACAGATGCCAAAATTGTAAACAGGATACTGGCAAATCGCATACAGACCCACATCAAGAAGATCATCCATCATGACCAAGTTGGATTCATACCAGAGATACAGGGATGGTTCAATGTACGAAAATCAATAAATATCATAAAACATATAAATGGACTGAAAGACAAAAACCACATGATCATCTCAATTGATGCAAAAAAAAAAAAAGGTCTTTGACAAAATCCAGCATCCCTTCATGCTTAAAGTCCTAGAGGGAATTGGATTGGAGGGATCATTCCTCAATGTAATCAAAGCCATATACAGGAAACCCACAGCCAATATCATCCTAAATGGGGAAATGACAGAAACATTCCCTTTAAAGGTAGGAACTCGGCAAGGCTGCCCCCTGTCACCACTCCTCTTCAATATAGTGCTTGAAACACTTGCTAGAGCAATAAGGCAAGAAAAGGATATTAAAGGAGTACTAATTGGAAAAGAGGAAGTCAAACTATCCCTATTTGCTGATGATATGATTGTTTACTTAAGGGATGCAAAAAACTCCACCAGAAAACTCCTAGAAACGATTAACAGCTTCAGCAAAGTGGCAGGATACAAAATTAACCTTAAAAAATCAATGGCCTTTCTTTACACCAAGAACAAGCAACTGGAGAAAGAATTCAAAGAGACCTTCCCACTCACAATAGCCTCAAAAACAATAAGATACCTAGGAACAAACCTAACCAAAGACACCAAAGACCTCTACAACAAAAATTTTAAACCCTTAAAGAAAGAAATTGAAGAAGACCTCAGAAGATGGAAAAACCTCCCATGCTCATGGATTGGGAAAATTAACATTGTAAAAATGTCCATTTTACCAAAACTCTTGTATAGATTTAATGCAATCCCAATCAAAATCCCCAAGAGTTTCTTCACAGGCTTGGAAACAAAAGTTCTTAAATTCATTTGGAAAAACAAAAGACCCCGAATAGCCAAATCAATCCTGAGTGAAAAGAGCTACACAGGAGGGATCTCTATACCAGATTTTAAACTATACTACAGGGCTATAGTCATAAAAACAGCCTGGTACTGGCACAAAAACAGACCTGTTGACCAATGGAACAAAACCGAAGATCCAAATCTGAGCACATACAATTTCAGCCATCTCATATTTGACAAGGGGGCCAAGAAACCACAATGGAGAAAAGACAGCATCTTCAGCAAGTGGTGTTGGCAAAACTGGATCACCACTTGTAGAAGAATGAAATTAAACCCCTACCTCTCACCCTGTACAAAAGTCAACTCCAGATGGATTAAAGACCTCAACGTGAAACCCCAAACTCTGAAGGTGATAGAAGAAAAAGTTGGCAGCAGACTACAAGACATAGGCGTAGGAAAAGACTTCCTAAATCAGACAGCAGCTGCACAAGAATTAAGGTCGACAATTGACAAATGGGACCTCATCAAACTCAAAAGCTTCTGTACATCAAAAGAAACAATCAAGGAAGTGAAGAGAAATCCCACAGAGTGGGAGGAAACCTTCACTGCAGATACATCTGACAAAGCATTGATTTCCAGAATATATAAACTACTCAAAAAACAAAGAAAAAAGAAAACAAATGACCCGCTCAATAGATGGAGCAAAGAACTGAACAGAGACTTCACAAGCGAGGAATTAGAGATGTCTGAGAAACACCTCAAGAACTGCTCAACATCACTAATCATTAAGGAAATGCAAATGAAAACCACTTTAAGATATCATCTTACTCCAATAAGACTGGCTAGGATCAAGAAAACAAATGATACGAAGTGCTGGAGAGGTTGTGGGGAAAGGGGAACATTCACTGCTGGCGGGAATGTAAACTCGTAAAGCCACTAGGGAAAGCAGTGTGGAAAACCCTTGGAAGACTCAAAATGAGCTTGCCACCTGAACCATCATACCACTCCTGGGTATGTACCCACAAGATTCATCTTATAACAGAGATACATGCACAGCCATGTTTATTGCAGCTCTCTTCACAATATCGAAGAGTTGGAACCAACCCAAGTGCCTCTCAACTGACACATTGGAGTTCTATGCAACAATAAAGAAAGATGACATCATGAACTTTGCTTGTAAATAGATGGAACTAGACGATATCTGTTAAGTGAAGTAACATAGTCCCAGAAAAACAAAGGATGAATTGTATCCCTCAGCTGTAGATGCTAGCACCAATTACCTAGTTGTAAGGCAAACTGAACAACGTTAATGTGATCTGAAAGCAGCTGTGCTCTTATATTGTGAATCCCGTAACAGGTTCTAGAACTAAGCTACCATTTATTTTCAGAGTTAGAAATTTTTAGTATATGGATGAAGGATATATATGCATATTTTAGAGTAATATAAAATCAAAGGAATGTGGAAAAAACTAGTTTGTATTGACATTATGTCTAACCTCAGTATTTATTTTATGGGGGTGCTTCTTAGTATGTCTTATACAAGGCTGCTTGAGCTTTTGTCCAAGCATTTTCTAAAATATTACACAATAGTTAAAAGTATCAGGCTGGTGTAAATTAGCCTTTCTGGATGGTTAACGACCATACTTTATGCCCATACCAATTTGGCCTAACGTCTTTTTTTTCTTCAAAATTTATTGAATTTTTGTGCATTCCATATATTTTAATCAAATTTAGAGCCCCTCCCTCTTTCCCCATCAGCCCACACCAGATTTCAGATCTTATGTCATACATGTTAAGTCCTATCCAGTCAAGAATTTGTATCCATATGGCCCTCAGTACAAATTCATCTACTGAAGTCTAGTCAGGCTATTTAGAGTCACTCTCTTAAAGAAAATATATTCTCTCTCACCCCAAAGTAATTTTTTTATTTTTTTATTGATGCTTTGTGTATTTCATGCATCATTTTCCAATTCAGCTCAGGCATATTTCCCCGTCCCTTCCCCCCACCCCACCCCACCCCATCCCAGATCATGCATTCTGCCATAACTGTCCTCCTGCATCTTTCTCTCAGTTTTTTTCCCGTTTTTTAACAATAAGTGATAATTTATGAGTACAAGCATCCTTCATGTAAAACCAATTTGCAAGCAGTTGTGTCCAACCCCACACAGCCCCTTGGTCCGACCTTCCAGCAGGGGGTCTTGTATGTTGAATCAAGTAGATCAAATGAGTGTCCAGGCTATATTGCTGTAGTTTCACCATTCACCCCAATCACAGTCCTTACATTCTACCACGGCGCCTCTTCCACAGATTTTTCCCTAGGCTTAGACAAGGGGCACAGGTGGATGAGAAGCAAAACAGTCTATTTCTCTGGAGCTGTTGTCTTGGACTCTGGTCAATTCTGGATGTTTTCTTTCATGGGCTGACAGTTTGTCCAGGAATAACCTTTCGATCCTACTAATGAAGCACAAGCAATTAGATATATAGGTATTTAAACAGCACTAATTGCTATAGTAGGTTACTTTGGTATAGACACAGATGTTTGGATGGTATGTTAATCCATGAATTACATTTTTTTCTGTTGAATATGACAGGGTCTTACTGTGGCTTATAACATCTCCTGACCATTAGAGGATGTAAGCTTGTGGCATCAGCCATGGGTTATTCCTCCAAGGAGAGAGCTAATAGCCAATTAGATTTGGGATATACAGGCATATGGCTGCCACTGCTGCACAGTATTTCCAGGCAGGTGAGGTGTAGCTGGTGCTGACGGAGGAGTCTTGCTTGACTCAAGGAGACCTATATTTGCTTTATTGGTTTAGTGGCCTTTGGTAACACTCTCTGGCATTCCAGAGACCATCTGTATACTTGCAAGTGCGGTCTCCATACATCTTTCCCATGTTTATATCAGGTCTTCAACAGCAGGGCCTTATCGCCTCTCTTCCTGCAGATATCCCAGTTTGGAGGCAAGGAGCCTTTACCTTTTGTGGGGGCTTGGATCCCCTGGCCAACATCTCCTTGGTAGAATAATCCATTGTTGATGTCAGAGCTCCTGTATTAATATATTTTGCTTAAGTGCATAGCTTAAGGAGACTTTAGCATTATATTTGGTTCTGAATAGAGAATAATCCTTTTCACAGTTTCTATGTCCATTAGTCAATTAAAGAAGGCAGTTTTACCGATTTTACAAGAGAATACCTCTATAACAGCTGGCTCCAATCTACAGCTGGAGAACGACCTCATCATCATCATATTTCTCCTTATTCTATGGGGGGGAGTTAAGAAAGTCTCTTGTATTAAAACCTTTGCGGCACCTAGAAGGTAAGCTTCGTTAGGATTCATTAAAAATAGTTGTTACTAGTAGGATCCAGAGAGGGGCCTGATGTCTGCAGCAATCTGAGGCATTTCTTCCCTTCAATGCCCAGAGGAGTCAATCCTTCTGCTGGCACTTTCTGGTACATCCTACTCACTGCAAAGCTGCATTTTCTTTCTCAGCCATTAAGTTGGTGATACTCTGGCCTGTTGGAACATACAAATCCTTTCCCATAGTTAGTTTTAAGATTTGGGTTGCAAGGTTTTTTGACAAAAAGTTTTCATATCTATCTATATCCCCCTTTTTTATTTAAGGTTTTTATTTTTGACCCATGAGTCTCAAAAAAGCAGTTGTTTTATACATACCTATAGGGTGGAATCAAGGCACAGATTTCATCAAGTTCACCCATGCTGTTTTGGGTTACTGTATGTGATTAACTTGGGAAACAAAGTTTATTTTTGAGTTAAATCATCCTATAGGTGAAAGAGATTGCTACCAGGTGATACTATATGACAGCAAAATTATAGAGAACATTTGTTTATACCAATCCCAAAGTAATTGTTATACAGATTTTAGTTAAAGCTAATGTGGACAAGAGCAATTTATATCACCAATTAACTCAGATGCATTACCGTTTTTATCAGCCTTCAAACCAATGTTGTCCAATATGCACATATTTACTTTTACTAAGTCCTAAAACACCATGTATCCTGTAGACAGAGTCTGGGCAAAACTGGATACTTGTTGAACTCACGTCAATTAAACATGCACCAATCGAATATACACCCGTGTCCCTCTCCCACCCCTCCCACCCCTCCCGAGTCACCATTTCAGTCAGCCTTCTGATGCAATCTTTCTGTTGTTGTTCTTTTAATATGCATCCCTCTCCACAAGAAATATTTATAACTGGGTTATTGGTACTAGCGTCCACATATGAGAGATACCATTTGTCGTTTGTTTTTCTGGGACTGTGTTACTTCACTTAACATGATGTCTTCAAGCTCCATCCATTTACCTGCAAAGTTCATGATGTTGTCTTTCTTTACTGCTGCATAGAATTCCATTGTGTACATGTACCACATTTTCTCTATCCACTCGTCAGTTGAGGGGCATTTGGGTTGATTCCAGTTTTTTGCTATTGTGAACAGAGTGGCAATAAATATAGCTGTGCATGTATCTCTGCAGTAAGATGAGTCTTGTGGGTATATACCCAGGAGTGGTATGACTGGGTCAAATGGCAGGATCATTTTGAGTCTTCTAAGGGTTCTCCACACTGTTTTCCATAGTGGCTGCACAAGTTTACATTCCCACCAGCAATGGATGAGTGTTCCCCTTTCCCCACACCCTCTCCAGCACTTGGCATCATTTGTTTTCTTGATCCTAGCCAGTCTTACTGGAGTAAGGTGGTATCTTAAGGTGGTTTTAATTTGCATTTCCTTAATTATTAGTGATGTTGAACACTTCTTAAGGTGTTTCTCAGCCATCTCTAATTCCTCCTCTGTGAAGTCTCTGTTCAGATCTTTGCTCCATCTTCTGAGTGATTCATTTGTTTTCTTTCTTCTTTGTTTTTTGAGTAGCTTGTATACTCTGGAGATTAATGCTTTGTCAGATGTATCTGCTGTGAAGGTTTCCTCCCATTCTGTGGGTTTTCTCTTCACTTCCTTTATTGTTTCCTTTGATGTACAGAAGCTTTTGAGTTTAATGAGGTCCCATTTGTCAATTGACGACCTTATTTCTTGTGCAGCTGCTGTCTGATTTAAGAAGTCTTTTCCTACACCTACGTCTTGTAGTCTGCTGCCAAGTTTCTCTTCTATCACCTCCAGAGTTTTGGATTTCACGTTGAGGTCTTTGATCCATTTGGAATTGACTTTTGTACAGGGTGAGAGGTAGGGGTTTAATTTCATTCTTCTACAGGTGGTGATCCAGTTTTGCCAACACCACTTGTTGAAGATGCTGTCTTTCCTCCAATGTGTCTTCTTGGCCTCCTTATCAAATATGAGATGGCTGAAATTGTATGTGCTCAGGTTTGGATCTTCAATTTTGTTCCATTGGTCAACTGGTCTGTTTTTGTGCCAGTACCAAGCTGTTTTTATGACTATAGCCCTGTAGTATAGTTTGATGTCTGGTATAGCGATCCCCCCTGTATTGCTCTTTTCGCCCAGAGTTGCTTTGGCTATTCGGGGTCTTTTGTTTTTCCAAATGAAATTGAGGATTCTTTTTTCCAAACATGTGAAGAAGCTCTTGGGGATTTTGATTGGGATTGCATTAAATCTGTATACAAGTTTAGGTAGAATGGACATTTTTACTATATTTATTTTCCCAATCCATGAGCATGGGAGGTTTGTCCATCTCCTGATGTCTTCTTCAATTTCCTTCTTCAGAGGTTTAAAATTTTTGTTGTAGAGGTCCTTGGTATCTTTGGTTAGGTTTGTTCCTAGGTATTTTATTGTTTTTGAGGCTATTGTGAGTGGGAAGGTCTCCTTGTATTCCTTCTTCAGTTGCCTACTGTTGGTGTAGAGAAAGGCTACTGATTTTTCTAGGTTTATTTTGTATCCTGCCACCTTACTGAAGCTCCTAATCGTTTCTAGGAGTTTCCTGGTGGAGTTCTTAGCATCCCTTAAGTAGACAATCATATCATCAGCAAAAAGGGATAGCTTGACTTCCTCTTTTCCTATTAGAACTCCTTTAATTTCCTTTTCTTGCCTTATTGCCCTAGCAAGGGATTCAAGCACTATGTTGAAAAGGAGTGGTGACAGGGGACAACCTTGCCGAGTTCCTACCCTTAAGGGGAATGCTTCTGTCGTTTCCCCATTTAGGATGATATTGGCTGTGGGTTTCCTGTATATGGCTTTGATTACATTAAGGTATGATCCCTCCAATCCAATTCCCTCTAGGACTTTAAACATGAACGGATGCTGGATTTTGTCAAAGGCTTTTTCCGCGTCAATTGAGATGATGGTGTGGTTTTTGTCTTTCAGTCCGTTTATATGCTTGATGATATTTATTGATTTTCGTATGTTGAACCATCCCTGCATCTCTGGTATGAATCCAACTTGGTCATGGTGGATGATCTTCTTGATGTGGGTCTGTATGCGATTTGCCAGTATCCTATTTAGAATTTTGGCATCTGTGTTCATTAGGGAGATGGGTCTATAGTTCTCCTTTTTAGTTGCATCTTTGCCTGGTTTTGGTATTAGAGTGATGCTGGCTTCATAGAAGGAATCTGGGAGAACTCCCTCCGTTTGTATCCTTCTAAACAACTTGAATATTAATGGTTGTAAGTCTTTTTGAAATATTTTATAGAATTCTGCTGTGAAACCATCTGGGCCTGGGCATTTTTTGGTTGGGAGGCTGCTTATTACATCTTCAATTTCTTCACATATTATTGGTCTGTTTAAGCTGTCGATCTCTTCTTGGTTGAGCTTTGGTGATTCCCAAGATTTCAGATATTCATCCATTTCTTCTAGGTTTTCAAACTTGGTAGAGTATAGGTTTTTAAAGTAATTCCGTATGATTGTCTGGATCTTTTCATTATCTGTTGTGATATTTCCCCTTTCATCACAGATTCTATTGATTTGGAGTTGTTCCTTCTTTCTTTTGGTTAACTGGGCTAGAGGTCTGTCTATCTTGTTTATTCTCTCAAAGAACCAACTTTTGGATTCATTGATTTTTTGTATGGTTTTCTTTGTTTCTATTTCATTGATCTCTGCTCTGATTTTTGTTATTTCTTCTTGTCTGCTCCGTTTAGGGTTCATTTGTTGTTGTCTCTCAAGTATTTTTAGCTGCAGTGTTAGATCATTCACTTGTGCTCTTTCTGTTTTTTTAATGTGGGCACTTAGAGCTATAAACTTCCCTCTTAGGATTGCTTTTAGAGTGTCCCATAGATTTTGCTGTGTTGTTTTATCATTGTCATTCAGTTCCAGGAATGTTTTTATTTCTTTTTTTATTTCTTCCTTGACCCACTCATTATTCAGGAGAGTGTTGTTTAGTCTCCATGTGTTCCTGTAGGTTGTAGGGTTTATTCTGGTGTTGATATTGAGTTTTATTGCACTGTGGTCTGATAGAATGCATGAGATTATTTCAATCTTTTTATATTTGTTGAGTTTTTCCCTGTGTCCCAGTATATGGTCTATTTTGGAGAATGTTCCATGAGGTGCTGAGTAGAAAGTGTATTCTCTGGTGTTTGGGTGAAATATTCGATAGATGTCTGTGAGGTCCATTTGGTGTATTGTGTCATTTAGTTCAGATGTCTCTCTGTTTATCCTTTGTCCTGTTGATCTGTCTAGGGGACTTAATGGGGTATTGAAGTCCCCTAGTATTAGTGTGCTGGGGTTAATCTGTGCCTTGAGATCCTGAAGAATTGTCTTTATAAAGTTTGGTGCACCGGTGTTTGGTGCATATATATTTATGATTGTGAAATCTTCATCGTCAATTGTTCCTTTAATAAGGATGTAATGGCCCTCTTTGTCTCTTTTGATTTCTTTTGCTTTGAAGTCTATTTTGTCTGATATTAGAATAGCCACACCCGCTTTCTTTTTGGTACCATTTGCTTGGAATACTTTCTTCCAACCCTTCACCTTAAGTTGGTGCCTATCCTTGAAATTGAGATGGGTTTCTTGTAGACAGCATATAGATGGGTTTTGTTTCCTAATCCATTCTCCCAGTCTATGCCTTTTGATTGGGGAGTTTAGCCCATTAATATTTAAGGTTACAATTGAAAGATGGATGTTGCTTCCTTTCACTTTATTATCCATTTGGACTTCTAGCCTTTGATTTTGCTCCTATGGTTATGTTTTTGTTAGTTTCTTTTCCTAGGTGTTTGAGGATTGTTGCTCCTCTCTTCTGCCCTTTGAATTGCTTCAAGTATTTTATGAAGAGTTGGTTTTCCAGACATGTATTCCATCATCTTGTTTATGTCATGGAAGATTTTTCTCTCTCCTTCAAGTATAGTCGACATTTTTGCTGGGTAAAGTATTCTGGGTTGGCATCCATAGTCCCTTAACACAGGGAATGCTTTGCTCCATGTTCTTCTTGCTTTCATGGTTTGAGGCGAGAAGTCAGTTGTAATTCTGATGGGTTTCCCTTTGTATGTGACTTGTTTTTCTTTTGTGGCCCTCAGAATTTTGTCTTTGTTTTGGGCATCTAGCATTTTAACTATGATATGGCGTGGGGTGTTTCTTTTCTGATCTTGTCTATTTGGGGTCCTATGTGCTTCTTGTATTTGTATGGGCTTGTCTATTTTTAGTTTGGGGAAATTTTCATCTATTATTCTGTTGAAGATCTGATCAATACTATTCTCTTGAGATTCTTCTCCTTCCTCTATTCCTATGATGCGGAGGTTTGGTCTTTTCATAGTGTCCCATATTTCCTGGTTGTTCCACTTTTGTGTATTTTTAAATTTTTCATAATCTTTATTTGAGCTTTTTAATTGCTCTGTGTTATCTTCCAGGTCTGATATTCTTTGTTCTGCTTCCTCCATTCTACTTCTGAGGCTTTTTCCTTTTCTTTCTTCTTGATTGACTGAGTGTTCTAATTCCTTTTTTGTTTCCTCCTGTGTTTTCTTTAGTACCTCCATTTCCTTTTTGAGCTTCTCAATCTCTTCTTTGTGCTTCTCAATCTCTTCTTGGTGCTCCTTTCTTCTTTGGTTGGCTTCCTTTTTCAGTGTTTCTACTTCCATTCGGAGTTTGTTTTTTTCTCCCTCTAGTTCTTTCTGGAGTTTGTCATTCTGTTCCTTTAGTTCTTTCCGAAGTTTGTCATTGTATCCCTCTAGGTCCTTTTTGAGTTTTTCATTCTCTCTCTTTAGTTCCATGACTTCTTCTTTATTTTCTTTAATTTCTCTGCGTAGGTCTGCAATTATTCCTCTAAGCTCTGTTCCTTGGGTCTCCTCCAAGGGGATCCCATTGTAGCTATCTCCTCCAGGTTTGGTAGAGTCTGGTGTGGGATTATCCTGTGCCTTTCCCATGTTGTCCCTTCATCGTGTCCCTGGCATGTGGGTTTCCCTTTTGTGGTTCAAATCACAAATGACTTTTCACTATGTTAGCGGATGGTTTTGCTTGCCTCCTTCCAATGTTTTTTTTTTTTTCCCTTTCCTCCTCCTTTTTCTTATGGAGTATTGACTTTTCTAGGTTTCAGATTTTCAATTTTGTTTATATATTGAATATTGGAAGCCTAAGTCAGTCTTCTCTTTCTGTTCTGAAGGTTCCCTAAAAGGAAGTCCACTTGGATTCTCACCAATTTCCATTGGTGGGGGGGTGCCTGACACCCCCCCCCCAGTTGCCTGAGTGAATTATGGTGTCCTGCCTGCATGTCAGGAGCCTGCCCACACACAAGGCCGCCCTCCAGGACCAGAGCAGACCTCTGTTCACTCTGCAAAAGCAAAGCGTGGTCCCTCTGAGACAGGGACCCCCGAAAGAGGGCTCAGAGTCGAGACCCTCTTCCAGCCGCCCCTGGGACAGACCACCCCCCAGTTGTACCTGCCCAAGTGAATTATGGCGTCCTGCCTGCGTGTCAGGAGCCTGCCCACACACAAGGCCACCCACCATGACCAGAGCAGACCTCTGTTCACTCTGCAAAAGCAAAGTGTGGTCCCTCTGAAATGGAGACCCCCGAAAGAGGGCTCAGAGTAAAAACCCTCTTCCAGCCACCCCTGGGACAGACCACCCCCCAGTTGTACCTGCCTGAGTGAATTATGGCATCCTGCCTGCACATCAGGAGCCTGCCCACGCCTGGCCTAACATCTTAAGGAAGAACTTTGTTCCTTGCTCTCAGAGGTCAACTAAGTCCCAGGGGACTATGCATGGGGGCATCTCTTGAAATGTCCTGCAAATATGAACTACCAGTCTTCCTGTGCAGGGAGGTCTTGGAGATCCACTAATGGGACTTCAGCCAGTGTCCAGTCTATAAAGAGGAAAGTCTGATTATGCTTCAAAAAGGGAAGGCTGGCCTAGCAAAACCTGACTTTGTCCTGCAGTGAATGGAACTGTGATTGAAAAGCCAAAAGGGGGGCTGGAGAGATGGCCTAGTGGTTAAGAGCACTGACTGCTCTTGCAGAGGACCAGGGTTCAATCACCTGCACCCACATGGCAGTTGAAACCATCCGCAACTCCAGTTCCAGGGGAATCCGATGCCCTCTTCTGACCTCCGAGGCATTGCATGACACGGGTGCACAAACCTACATGCAGACAATATATTCAAACACATAAAATAAATAAATTAATAAATAAAAATTTTTAAAAAGAACAGCCCATTCTCTTTAAAAAAAATGAAAAGCCAAAAGGAGCCAGGGACTCCCTTCTCCCCCCCCCAAAAAAAATACCTGAGTGACCCTTGAGGACCATGTCCTCAACTGACCTTGAGAAAACAAAAACCTTGGTTAATCTGGGGTAACTGTGTGGCCTTAAAGATCCAAAAGGAAATTATATCCAGAAATAAATAAATAGTAAGACCTGAGAAATTGTACTTCAGGTATAAAACTTGAGATCTTAGTAAAAAGACAAAAAGTGAAGAAGAAAAAAAGAGCACAGTTGTTTTGCTCATCTTACTGGCAAGTGCAGCTACCCTGTGGCTGCCATTGCTTTTACCATCCTTCAAAGACATGAGACACAGCTTTTCAACCTCCCAATATGGACTGAAGATTCATGTCTCTCCAAGAATTCTCCAAACCTTCAGTGCCAGATGGAGACTGCTGAGACATTCAACTTGTGGACTGGGGTTTCCACCTCTTCAGAGTATAGACTGCCATTGTTGGACTATCCAGGCTCTATCATGGAGACCAGTACAGGAAGATTAAGACAGGAAGAGGTGCTTGCTGGACCTCATTTGGTGACCATGTGAAGGGAAAACCCCAGTGTGGAACACAAGGGCAGAACTGATGATGATTTGGGCTTGCCAAGGAAGAGACTTCAAACATGATATCTTTAAGCCTAATAAAAAAAATCATAAGCTGAAGATGCTAAAACATATGATATATGTGGCATGCATATGTGCATATTTTGGAGTGATGCATATTGGAAGGAATAACAACAACAACAACAACAACAACAACAGAAAAGACTGGGTCAAGGAACTGACTGAAACGGTGAACTTCTGCTCAAAATAGTAAACTTCTGCATTGAGAATTTTGAGAAAGACTCAGAATAAGATGAAAAACATGTCTGGAAGAATGCATGAGCTCTGGTGGGGTGGGGGACAGGAAGGAGGCACAGGTCTAAATTTGATTTGTAAGGTAATTTTATATGAAATGCATAAAGCTTCAATAAAACATTGGCTTTGAGGCTGGGCGTGGTGGCGCTCGCCTTTAATCCTAGCACTCGGGAGGCAGAGGCAGGTGGATCTTCGTGAGTTCAAGGCCAGCCTGGTCTACAGAGTGAGTTCCAGGACAGCTGGGAGCTACAGGGAGACCCTGTCTCAAAAAGACCAAAAAAAATTGGATTTGAAAAAAATTATATTACTCTAGAATATAAATACATACCTTCCCCCTGTATATGGTAGTTAAAATGTATGAATATAAGTGGTAGGTCAAATCTAGAGTCCATTAAGAGATTCACATTATAATAGCACCATTTCTTTCAGATACAGAGAAATATAATAATAAAGTTGCTCAGTTTGCCTGCCAACTGGGGATTTGGTGTTAGCATCCACAAATGAGAGAAACCATTTGCCTTTTTTTTCTGGGACTGTGTTACTTCACTTAGCATAATGGTTTCAAGTTCCATCCACTTACCTGTAAAGTTCATGATGCCATCTTTCTTTACCACTGCATAGAGCTCCATTGTGTAGATGTACCACATTTTTGTTACCCAGTCATCAGTTCAGGGGCATTTGGGTTGGTTCCAGCTCTTTGCTATTGCGAAGAGAGCTGCAATAAACATAGCTGTGCATGTATCTTTCCGGTAGGATACGTCTTGTGGGTATATATCCAGGAGAGGTATGACTGGGTCAGGTGGCAGGCTCATTTTGAGTCTTTTAATGTTTATCTGCACTGCTTTCCACAGTGGTTGTATGAGTTTACATTGTCACCAGCAGTTATTAACAACTTCCCCTAAACACAAGAAATTAACAGAATGGAACCAGATTGTGGCCAAAATAAAACATGAATGTCCCTATCCCAGTTCCCAGTAGAGTTCTGGCTCTCTCTGAAACATCATGGACTGTGGCTCCACTTTCCCTGTTTCTCTCAGCATTAGCATCTTCCAAGCTCCCACCAAAATTTCCCATTAAGTTCTACTGAGTGCATATTAGGTACTTTCTGGCTCAAAGTACCAGAATCTTCCCAATTCCACCCACAAAATGGGTTCAAAGGCCTGAGAACCACCTGATCAGTTTTATCACACAAAAATCCCACTATCGGTACAATTTTTTTTGTCCAGATTACTTTCCTTGTTATTGCAACAAAATAGTTGACCAAAGCAATTTAAGGGAGAAAGAGTTGATTTGGGCTAACAGCTCAATGGTACAGTCTGTTGTACCAGGGGCAATGGGTCTCAGCCTCAGGAGCTTGTGGCAGCTAGTAAAGTTGCAGCCACAGTTAGGGACCAGAAAATAGTAAATGCTTGTGCTAAGCTCAACTTCTCCTTTTTAGACAGTCCAGGATCCAGACCAATGGAATAGTGAAACCCACAGTGGGTAGGCTGTCTCCTCTCAACCCAATTAAAACAATCTCCTTCAAGCATGTCCAGTGGTCGGTCTCCCAAGTGATTCTAGATTTCATTCAGTCAGCCATAGGTATTAACCATGACACAGATCCATTTATCTGTGTTCTCAAAACACAGAAGGTGACCTTGCATCTCTTCATAAAGGCAAAAAAATCCCAATCATGGGGATGATGACTTCTTCACATCTGAAAGAGCTGGTGGTCATACCATCACCCTGGGTTGAGGGTTTCAACAAATGGATTTGGGGGCACACAGTCCTTTAGAGCATACCCCTAGATTCCCCCAGAAAGTCTTTCACCCTAAAGCATCAGCTCCTACTGTCCCAGCCAAGCCTGACTCCATGGGAATACTAATTCCATATCTCTTGAATATACTTTTATTCATAAGAAAAGAACTCTGTATTTAATTCACAACTAAATTTATTCTAAATGCCTAGAAACAGAAAAGATACCTAGTTTGAGCCAGGCATGGTGGTGCACGCCTTTGATCCTAGCACTTGGGAGGCAGAGGTAGGCAGACCTCTATGAGTTCAAGGCCAGCCTGGTCTACATAGTGATTTCCAGGCAAGCTGGGACTAAAGGGAGACCCTGTCTCAAAAAGAAAAAAAAAAAAAAAAAAGATACCTACTTTGATTTATTTTCAATGGTAATATATAAGGGTTTTTTTTGTTATTAAACTTTTTCCATAACTCATACATCATTTCTCAATAGAATCTAGAGTCACTTCCCTTTCCATGCCCCCCACCCCACCTGAGTCCCTGCACTCTATCATACCTGTCCTGCATCTTTTTCTGAGCCCAGATTTTTTTTCAGTTCTTTTGTTGTTGTTCTCTCCAACTTGTATTGCTATTATATATATATATTATATATATATTTATATATATATATAATATATAAATGATATATATTATATATAGATGTCTTCTCCAACTTGTATTGCTATTAAGATATATATAATATATATATATTGTGTATATATCATATTATAAATATATAATTATATAATAGAAATACTTGGAGAGAATAGATATATACTCTTTAACCAGAGGAGCGGTGGACATACTGCTGCCTTTAAATTGGCCCACTTTGCTGGAGAGATGGCCTAGGCGGTTAAGAGCACCGACCAACCGCTCTTGCGAGGACCCACGTTCGATCCCCCAGCACCCACATGACGGCCGAGAGCCGTCTGAAACTCCAATTCCAGGAGAACTCCATTTCCAGGGGAAGTGCGACGCCCGCTTCCTGCCGCCGCGCATGCACGTCACGGGTGCAACGACTTGCATGCAGACAATACATCATACACATACGGAAATAAATAAAATTTAAAAAAAAAAATAAAGTGGCCCACTTTAAAGAACATGGGATGGTCCTGGAGCAGCCTTCCAGTGTGAAGCAACATTACACAGTCCTGGAAAATCCCAGCTTCTCTCCAGTGGGAGTTCTACAGAGAATGCTTTCTTCTGCCTGGAGCTTCTTTCCCGTCACCACCATCATGTTGATCTACCATCAACTCCATCTCCAGGATGTCACCATCCACCTCTACCTAATCCCCAGTGACTGCACCATTCAGAAGGTGAAAACTTTTATAGAGGTAATCTTTTATAAAACCAGTAAAACTGCCTTCTTTAATTGACTAATAGATAAAGGAACTTTGAAAAGGATTATTCTTCTATTCAGAACCAATATAATACTAAAGTTCCTAAGCATATGCACTTAAGCAAAATATAGTTAATACAAGGAGCTCTGACATAAGCAATGGATCATTCTATCAAGGAGATGTGGGCCAGGGGGTCCGAGCCCCCCCAAAATGTAAATGCTTCTTGCCTGTAAACCTAGGATACCTGCAAGAAGAGGCGATAAAAAAGCCCTGCTGTCCGAAGACATGATGGAACCATGGGAAAGAGGCATTGAGACCACACTTGCAGGAGTACAGTTGGTCTCTGGAAATACCAGAGAGTGTTACAAGGACCACTAAACCAGTAAAGCAAATATAGCTCTCCTTGAGTCAAGCAAGACTCCTCGTCAGCACCAGCTACAAGTTCACTTCTGGAAATACTGTGCAGCAAGAGGCAGCCATATGCCTGTAGATCCCAAACCTAATTGGCTAATAGCTCTCCCCTTGGAGGAATAACCCACAGCTTAATGCGACAAGCTTATATCCTCTAATGGTTAGGAGATTTTATAAGCCACAGTAAGACCCTTCAGTATTTAACAGAAAATGTAATTCATGGATAAAAATACCATCCAACATCTGTGTCTATACCAAAGGTAACCTACCATAAACGTTAGTACTGTTTTTTAAATACCTAAATATCTAATTGGCTGTGTGCTTCATTAGTAGGATCGAAAGGTTATTCTGGACAAACTTTGTCAGCCCTTGAAAGTAAACAGCCAGAATTGACCAGAGTCCAAGACAAACACTCAGAGAAAGCAGACTGTTGGCTATCTTCATCCACCTGTGCCCCCTTTTCCTAAGCATAGGGAACAATCTGCGGAAAGAGGGGGCGTTGTAGAATGTAAGGGCCTTGCAATGGGTAAATGGTAAACTACAGCAATATAGTGAGGACACGCATTTGATCAACTTGATGAACATACAAGCCCCCCCTACCCCCGCTGATGGGTGGGACCATTGGGCTGTGTAGGTTTGGGCAAAATTGCCTGCAAATTGGTTTTCCAACAAGGATGCTTGTACTCATAAGTTAGCAATTAGTTTGCTAAAAAATGAAAAGAAAGACTGAGAGAAAGATGCGGAGCAGTTATGGCAGAATGCATGATCTGGGGGGGAATGGGTGGGGTGGGTTGGGGGGAAGGGAAAGGGAAATATGCATGAACTGAACTTGGAAAATGATGTATGAAATACACAAAGCATCATAAAAATAATTAAAAATATAAAAAATAAAAACAATATCAGAGAAATCTGAAAAAAAAAAACCCCAATAACCTAATGCTGTACCTCAAGAAGAGTAAGAATAAGGCAAATCCAAATGTAGCAGATGTCATGAAATAATAAAGGTCAGGGTAGGGATTAAAGAAACAGAAACTAAAAGAACAATACCTATGTATTGTTCTTGTATTGAATCAACCAAAGTGTTGGTTCTTTGATATAAACAAGACTGGCAAAACCCCTAGACAAACTAGCTGGCTAAACTAAAGACATAATAGAGATTTCACTACAACAGAGGATCATTAAGGAATACACTGAAAGTTTATATGTTAAGCTAGATAATCTAGAATAAATAATTGAACTCCAAAACACTTATGACCCATAAAAATTTAACCAAGAATGTACAAAAACTTAAATAGACCCAGAAGCAATGATGAAATTTAGTGCCCTGTGTATTGTACAGATCTGTTAGGATTGTAATATCATCTTGGTGGATTTTTCCTTTAATGAGCATATAAGGTCCTTTCCTATCTATTTTGACTAGTTTTAGTCTGATGTTTCTTTTCTCAGGTATTAGAATAGCTCTGTCTGCTTATTTCTCAGTTCCCTTGGCATAGAATAGCCTTTTCAGTCCTTCTGCCCTAAGATTGTGTCAATTGTTGATCATGAGGTGTGTTTCTTGAAAGCAACAAAATGATGAATCATTTTAGCAAACTGTAAGTTTGCTCTCTCCTTTTAGCAAACTGTAAGTTCTTTTATTAACAGGCATTATAAACAGATAATACTCATCTTGTTGGGCTGGAGAGATGGCCTAGCGGTTAAGAGCACCGACCACTCTTACAAAGGACCCGGGTTCGATCCCCAGCACCCACATGGGAGCCGAGAAACCGTCTGAACTCCAATCCAGGAGAACTCCAGTTCCAGGGGAATCTGAGACCCTCTTCTGACCTCCGCAGCATTGCACGACATGGGTGCACAGACCTGCATGACAGACAGTACATCATACACTTAAAAAAAAAAAAATACTCATCTTGTTTCAAAACGATGAGTGCCTCACCAGTGAATACACAGCTCATGAATAAGTTTAAAAAGTATTCCTTTTGGGGGGCTGGAGAGATGGCTAGCGGTTAAGAGCGCCGACCGCTCTTCAAGAGACCGGGTTCATCCCCAGCACACCACATGGCGGCCGAGAACCCGTCCGAAAACTGCCATTCCATGGAGAACTCACAGGTTCCAGGGGAATCCGACACCCGCTTCGACCTCCGCGTGGCATTGCAACTAACACGTGGTGCACAGACCTGCATGCAGACAGTACATTGATACACATACAGAATTAAAAAAAAAAAAAAAAAGTATTTCCCATTTTTTAAAAGGCAACACATAGCATACAAAAACCTATACTAAACAAAGAAGCTATAATATGGATACCTGATTGATGTGTCTAAAATGATATATACAGGGCTGGAGCGATGGCCTAGCGGTTAAGAGCGCCGACCGCTCTTGCAGAGGAACCGGGTTCGATCCCCAGCACCCACATGGCGGCCGAGAGCCGTCTGAAACTCCAATTGCAGGAGAACTCCAGTTCCAGGGGAGTCCGACGCCCTCTTCTGACCTCCGCGGCATTGCACGTCACGGGTGCACAGACTTGCATGCAAACAATACATTCATACATATACGGAAATAAATTTTAAAAAAAATTTAAAAAATAAAAAATAAAAAAAAAATAAAATGATATATACAGTACGTAATTATGTTAATTATGCAATCAGTACATTTTTCTGATTCCCTTCATGCTTCACTTTCCCCAGAAACTGAATGCTGCACGTCTTCTTCTAAAATTGGTACAATCCGTTTATCCTTTGACATTATATTTCATCACAAATTTAGTAAACCAATGACATAAAAATGTTTCATTTTCATATTCATCAAATATCTGTCAATGATGATGCATGTGGGGGTTGGAGAGATGGCCTAGCGGTTAAGAGCGCCGACCACTCTTACAGAGGACCTGGGTTCGATCCCCGGCACCCACATGGCAGCTGAGAACCGTCTGAAACTCCAATTCCAGGAGAACTCCAGTTCCAGGGGAATCCGAGACCCTCTTCTGACCTCCGCGGCATTGCACGACACGGGTGTACAAACCTACACGCAGACAGTACATTTATACACATACAGAAATAAATAAATAAATAAATAAATAAATAAATAAATAAATAAATAGAAAATAAGCATGTGAAAATATTCTATAAATCCTACAGCATACTGATCCTAGTTTTGCTACGATGATTCTTTTATGCTAACCTTGCTGGGAAAATATTTATTGCTATTCAGAAGACATGTAGCACCATCAAGCGTGTGTCTTGTATAACCTATAGCAGGACACTCTTGGAGTTCTATGAGCTGCACAAAGAAAAATCCATTGCTCAGTTGCTGTCATTTGAGTACACGTACCTGGGTGGCAGTCACTCTGCAGCTTGACAGCAAGTCCATTTAGTTCAAGGCAGAATTGCCTTAAATGTCCATACTTCCATACATCTTCATCGTGGAGCAATCTGCCCTTACGTTCTGTTCAATATACTGCTGAACAGGAAGTGTACGGCCATCTCTTCAAATGATTCACCAGGCCAATTATAGAAATCCTGTGCCTTCATGCCTGGCCTGTTCCACCTCAGCTGATGGATCATATGTCTAATCCAATAAGTTACTCTGTGTCTTTCTAATGGGGAACTGAAACTGTTTAATACTGAGAAATATTATTGAGCAATGTTTATTATTTCCTGTTATGTTGAGGTGGTGGTGGTATTTTCTTAGACCTCTTTTGGTAAACTGTTCTGCAATTCTTTGTTTATTCCCTGTTCTCTCTTGTTTAATCATCTCTTCAGATCAAAATACTCTTGTATCTTCTGTAGTACTGCCTTGGTGAACATAAAATTTTACATCTGTTTTATCATGGAAAGTTTTTCTTTCTCCTCCAATTACAACTAGTAATGGTGCTAGATATAGTGTTCTTGGCTAGCACCGGTTTTCTTTCCTGTCATGTGGGACACTGTCCAAGCTCTTCTAGTTTTCAGAGTGTCCACTGAAAAGCTAGCTGCCATTATGGTGGGCTTCCCTTTATATGCAGCTTGATCTTTTTCTCTCCCAGCCTTCAATATCTGTTCTTTGTTCTGAACACTTACTATTTCAACTAGTATGTGACATGGGGAGTATTTTTTCTGGTCCTGCCTTAGTTTTCTTATTTTTCTTTCTATTGCTGTGATAAAACACTAAGGTTCACACCAATTGGGGGGGGGGGTATTTGGCTTACTCATCCTGATCACAGTTCATCGCTGAGGGAAGTCAGAGAAGTAACTCAAGACAGAAAGCTGGGGGCTGAAGCAGAAACCAGACAGGAGCACTACTTTCTGGCTTGCTCCTATGGCCTGTGCTCACCCTGCTTTCTTCTACAACCAGTGACCACCTGCCCAGGGGAGCCATCACTCACAGTGAGCTGGATCCTCTTGCATTGCTCATCAGTCAATAACGCATCTCACAGACATGAATACAGGCTAATTGGTTGGAAGAAATGCTTTAGTTGAGCTTCCCTCTCTCCGAGTGTGTGACATTTACAGCTGAAGCTACCCAGCACACGCCATTTGCTATTAAGTAGGCCCCTTGTACTGTGATAGGAATCACTTGCCTTAGATTTGGGGAGTATTCTCTTATGATTTTGTTAAAAAATATTTTCTGTCCCTTTGACCTGGGTTCCTTCTTCTTATTTGTAGGTTTGCTATTTTTATGGTGTCCCAGGATCCTACATGTTCTGTTCCTAGGTTATTTGAGATTTAACATTTCCTTTCACTGAGTGGTACCTTTCCTCTACTTTGTTTTGGTATTCTGATATTCTCTCCTCCAATTGATCCAGTCTATTGGTGAGGCTTTCTCCTATACTTTTTGTCTGAATTCCAGAATTTTTCACTTTAAGTTTTGTTTCAGTTCGGCTTTTATTCGGAGATATTTTTTTCATTCTAATTTTATGACGTGAATTGTTATAGTTGTTTCATTCAACCATCTGTGTTTTCATGGTCTTCATTGTCTTTTATTCATATCCTGTTGAGTTCCTTGATCATATTTATAATTGTTTTTAATTGTTATTCTGTGCAACATCTAGGTTGCTTTTCTCTTGAAGTATTAGAATGAGGGTGCTTATTTCTGGAACAGACACATATGTTGGTTATTCATGCTGTTTGTTTTTCAATGGGACATGGGCATCTAGAGTTATATTATTGATGGTATTTCTTGGTCTGGATGTCTGGTGTCATCTTTGTTGAGTAGATGCTTGTATCTTTTTTTTCTGTTATCCTAATTTTTCAGGTTTGGCCCAGCTGAGTGGTGTGGTGTTCTATCTTAGGGCCACTGTGTTGATATATGAATGTGGTATAAGTACTGTACTTAGTTCAGCTGGGGATAGGTGCAACTTCTGAGCCTGAGGGTCCTGGCCAAAATCCACATGGTCTTGGAGTGGTGAGGTGGGCTGTGTCTCTGGTAGGTCGGTGGATGTGCAGATAAGTCAGTGCTGATTTTCATTAGAGGAATGAGGGTGATTTCAATTCAGTAGTAACCAAGAAAAGATGCAAATCTACCTCCCAACTGGGTCTGTCCTGCTGATGTACAGGTTCTCAAGTTAAGCTATGTTCAGGAGCAAGGACAGGGAAAATTCTGTAGAATGAGCAAGGTGGGCAGGAGTTAATGCTGTGCAAGCAGATCAGGAAGCAATACACACCACCGGCCACTTCCTGCTCTACCACATTCCTTTACTCCTAACCTATCAAGATAGCTCTGCTCCATCCTGTCTCATATTCTGGTCTCAGATGTCCTCTGGACACCTTAGACAGCATCTCAGGAATGAACAGGGAAGGAACTGCACCCCAGAACTGGTGGCTTAGAGGGATCCTGGCTCCAACGTTTGCAGGAAGAAAGAGCTGGCATCCATGGCTAATAATGACGTAGCAAGTCCAGGTAGCCAGTGAGAAAGACTGACTCTAGAGTCTACAGTGTTGTTCCTGGACACTCAGAGATAGCTAAGGGCATTGAGGGATGAAGAATAAGTCTTCCCTTTGTTTTTCCTTTTATTTATTGGTTTGTTTGTTTGTTTGGAGTCTTTTTTGGGGGGGTCTTTTTGAGACAGGGTCTCCCTATACCACCAGGTGGCCTGGAACTCACTCTGTAGACCAGGCTGGCCTTGAACTCACAGAGATCCACCTGCCTCTGCCTCCCAAGCGTTGGGATTAAAGCTGTGCACCATCATGCCCGGCATAATTCCCCCGTTGTGAGATAATGCTCTTCCATTTCTGAGAAGCTCCCTCCCCAGCAGCAGCCTGTGGATCCTCACTGCTGAGCCTGCCCAATTTTCAGTTCTAACTCAAAAAGCAAAATTTTCCCTTTCCCTTCTTTCTAGTTCCTCTTTGTACACTGACCACAAGCCTAAGCATGCTTCCCTAGGACTCTGCGATTTCACACTGTTACGATGAAGACACCGTGGCTTCCTCATTTTCTGTAGCTGCCTGCTGTCCTCCACGCCTAACTTCAAAGGCAGGACTCTCCTCTTCTCCACCATCTCCCTCCTGGTATCTGCTGAGATTTCATTGTTCTCAAGATTTTCTCTGAGTCAGTCTGTTTCTAAATTCTTTTATTATCCAGAGTAAGGATACTTAACAGGAAATCCATTTCTTGGGACCTTCTCTTCCTGTACAGTTGTTCTTCCTACCTCTCATGCTCTCATCCATGGGCATGATGGACTATCCTCTTTAGTCAGTTTCTAATAGAAGGAGCACAAGAATAAATGTGGTTTGTCTTCTGTTTCTTAAAGGGTTCCAATCACAGGGAGCAAAGACCCAAAATACCAGAAACAAGGATAACTTTCAAATGCACTTCACAGGGCTGGAGAGATGGCCTAGCGGTTAAGAGCACCAACTGCTCTTGCCGAGGCCCCAGGTTCAATCCCCAGCACCCACATGGCAGCTGAGAGCCATCTTTAACTCCAGTTCCAGGGGAATCTGACACCCTCTTCTGACCTCCGCAGCATTGCAAGACACGGGTGCACAGACCTACATGCAGACAGTACATTCATACACATACAAAAATAAATAAAATATTTTAAAAATGCACTTCGCATTAAGAGTGCTGATGATCCTTAAAAAAAAAAGATTTACTTCAGGCTGGAGAGATGGCTCCATGATGAAGAGCGCTAGCTGCTCTTGGAGAGGACCTGGGTTCGATTCCCAGCACACACATGGTGGCAAACAACCATCTGCTCTTGTTTGTCTCCCATTGCTGTGACAAAACACTCTGACTGTCACCAACTTGGGGAGGAAAGGGTTTATTCAGCTCACATCTCCTGGGTCACAGTTCATCACTTAGGGAGCCCAAGGCAGGAACTCAGGGCAGGAACCTGGAGGCAGGAGCTGAAGCACAGGCCATGGAGGAATGCTGTTCACTGGCTTGCTCCCCTGGTTCATGTCCAGCCTGCCTTCTTATATGGTACACAACAACCTGCCCAGGTTGGCACCACTCATTGGGGGCTGGGCCCTCCCACACTGCTCGACAATCAGACAATACTCCACAGACGTGGCCACAGGCCAATCCCCAATGGAGCCAATTCCCCAATTGAGGCTCCCTCAACCCAGGTGTGTCAAGTTGACACTAAAGCTATCCAGCACAACTGACCCCTTGTCAACTTGACACACAAAAAACAGCACTATTAAACCATCACTTTTCCAGTTCTTAACCCCAAAGTATGATGTTAACATGAATCACAACCTAAGACAGTACAACCTTAAAAGCCCTACAGTCCTTAAAATGTCTAAACACTTAAAAGTTCACAGTCCGTTAAAAGTCTCTTAACTGTGGGCTGCTGTAAAATCCAAAACAAGTACTGTCTTATTTCAAAGGGAAAAATCAGGCACACTCAAACAAAACCTAAGTCCAGCAAGTAACTCAAGGCTGGACACCTGGGACTCACTCACGATCTTCTGGGCTCCAAAGGGATTTGGCAGCTGCCCCTCTCCGACTCTGTCATCCGTGGCACATACAGCTCATCTCGCAGGCCCAGGCTGACTCCATTCCACACCTGCTGCTGTTCTTGGTGGTCGTCCCATGGTCCTGACATCTCCAAAAAGCTGGGGTCACCACTGAAACTGAGGCAGCACCTTCACCAATGGTCTCTTCTGACCTCTCCTGGTGCAAAGCCTCAGCTTCTCTCCATGACCCCTGCAATCCTGGGGTCTCCACTGAAACCGAGGTGCACTTCCACCAATGGTATTTCCTGACCCCTCACAGTGCCAAGCCTCGGCTGCTCTCTGTGACCCCTCAAATTTCAACACCGGAACCATATAGGAGACTCTTACACGTTACCAAGTCCTGCTTCTGGCTCGAGATGGAGGCTCAGGCCCCCTCTGGATTACAGCTTCTGTGTGCTGACCCTGAAGAAATTCTTCCCAGATTTCACCACAGTGATGCTGGTCTCTTGTTACTTACAGCTGAATTTTCAGCCTCAGCTAACCAGCATCAATTGTCCCAGTACAACAAAGATTTCACTTCAGGTTCTGGTCTCTTGTTACTTACAGCTGATTCTTCAGCCCCAGCTGACCAGAACCCAAAGATTACACAGTCCTGATGATCTCTGCTCCCCTTTGAAACTAGAAACTTCACAAGCCAGGCCTCCATCTTCTACAACTCCTTCAGCAAAACTGCTCCAAACTCCACAGCAACAATCTTTAAGCATTCAATGATCTTCCCAGACCAAATTCCAAATGCCTCCACAATCCTTCCCCAAAACACCAAGGTCAGGTCTGTCACAGCAATACCCCACTCTTTTGGTACAAATTTCTGTTCTAGTTTGTCTTCCATTGCTGTGGCAAAACATTCTGACTGACACCAACTTGGGGAGGAAATGGTTTATTCAGCTCACATCTCCTGGGTCACATTTCATCATTTAGGGAGCCCAAGGCAGGAACCCAGGGCAAGAACCTGGAGGCAGGAGCTGAAGCACAGGCCATGGAGGAATACTGTTCACTGGCTTGCTCCCCTGGCTCATGCCCAGCCTGCTTTCTTATATGGTACACAACAACCTGCCCAGGGTGGCACCACTCATTGTGGGCTGGGCCCTCCCACACTGCTCAACGATCAAGAAAATACTCCACAGATGTGGCCACAGGCCAACCCAATGGAGCCAATTCCCCAATTGAGGTTCCCTCAACCCAGGTGTGTCAAGTTGACACTAAAGCTATCCAGCACACCATCCATAATTCCAGTTTCAGGGAACCCAAAACCCTCTTCTGACCTCCATGGACAATGCAGACATGGGTGCAGTTACACACATGAGGGCAATATACTCATAAACATAAAATTAAATAAATAAAATAACAGAGTTCTATCTATTTTATGTGTGAGGTTTTGCCTGCATATATGTATATGCATCATGGACATACCCAGTGCCCTGTAACACACACATGTGCCTCGTTTCATGTGTGCACCTACACAAAAACAGACAGATAAATAAATAAATAAATAAATAAATAAATAAATAAATAAGCAAATGCATGAAACTTTGGAAATAAAGTGTCTCAGCATCTGGAAGCTTCTCTCGTGCTGACACTGTAGATCAGGCACTGACCTGCACAGAAGACACAACAGTCCACATGACAGGCTGAATCCTGTCTTCTGAGAGCTTACATCCTGTCTGTAGGAAGAAGCGACAGAAAGAAAACAAGTTTTTTTATATTGGATGGCAACAAGTGTCAAGCAGAAAATTAAGTTGGCTAAGTTCTAGAAGAGCAGTAGTAGTGCTCTGAGGCATATCTGGGTATCTTTAAGCCTCTGGGTATCTGGAAAAATCTCTCCAAGAGAAAGTAAAGCCACTGCAAAGGTCCTGAGGCGAGCATGCCCTTGGTGTGCTCAAGACATAGGAAAATGGAAACGAGGACCCAGGACAGAGCCAGGGAGGAGAATGGAGGATCTAATGACAGAAAGACTGGGGGTGGGGGTGCTAGGCGGGCCATGCAGAGCCTTGTGTACAGCTAAGAGAAACTTGTACTGCACTTAAAGTTTGACAGGAAGGATGTGAGGGTTTGGGCTGAGAAAGGACATGAACTAATTTACATATAAGGTAGGTGATTCCGGCTTCAGGACAGAGAATGGACTGGAAAGCATCAGCAGGGAGAGACAGGAAGCTGAGCAGAGACAGGAAGCTGCCTGGACAGCGTTCTCCACAGCACAGTGCAGAGTCAGTGTCCAAGTCTATTTTATGACAAGACCAGTTAACAAGCTAAGATGGATGGAAGGGTGTCACGGTGTCCGTCCTCAAGATGAAGAGCTACAGTAATCAGTGCGTGCTGAGGGATGGACAATCAGTTTTCTCCAGGGACTAGCTCTAGACAATTTAGCTTATCCAAGTGGGCAGCCCTAAACACACTCCCATAGGAGGACCAAAAAATGGACCTAGAAATACATATATTATATAATGTATGTATAGACATAACAATAATAATCAAAGAAGAGGAAAAGAAATTGGGAGAGAGTGTGGAGCGGACAAGAGAGGAGTTGGATGGGGACTGGGAGGGATGAAAATAATGCAATTGTATTCTGACTCATGTATGAAAATCTCAAAAAATAAATTTCAAAATGATGGTGTCAGGGATACGGAGATAGTTCAGTAGATAAAGCACTTGATATGAAAGCCCAAGAATGCTTCTTCCGATGGCCAGCCCACATAGATACCTGCTGGGCATGCCTGCAGACCTGTGACCCCAGAGCTGAGGAAGAGGACATGGGACCACTGGGCTAGCTGGCTAGCTGGACTAGCCAAAGAAACAGGCAAGCTCAGTCCAGTGAGAGACGCTGCCTCAGCCTGGAGAGCAGTTACAGAATATACAGCTGCCCTACAGTGCCCCAGCCCACATGCACACACATGCACGTGAGCATGCACACACATCACACACTGAAGACTAGATAAAAGGTTTTAAGGAGGCCAGAATTCTAAAACTTAGACTAATTCTTCGGGCCCAAGGAGCCATTTAATGAACTGAATAGACTGTGGGATGTGGAAGGCTGAGGGACGGGATGTGACAAGATCTAGAGTTCAGATCCAGGATCATCCAGAAGGTTTGGCTGAAGTGGGTCCTCTTGGCAAACCTGTGAGGTCCACATAGCAGAAGACAAAGTGAGGCTCAGAGCTGGGAATCCTCCACGCGGGGAGTCAAGCCCTCAACAATCCCAGGTGGAGCTTTTCAGCCTGTCCCTTCTGGCCCATGACTCATCAAGACTACCACAAAGTTGTGGTGACAGTTACAGGAGCAGTCAAGGCCCACAAAGCCATTACTTACTCTACTGTCCCAGAGGTCTGATAACCTAAGCACAAATGAGGAAGTGATTCTGCGCAGGCTCCAGAGGCCTGGCTTTGTGATGACTGAGACGTCCTTTCATTTTCCAAAGAAGCCTTTACTATCTGTGAGCTGCGAACACACAGCCCCCTTGACTGGGGACACATCCATCAGTGTGCTTCCTAGAAGATCGGGTGAGTAGTGGGGCTCAGGAAGCCCCCAAAACTATGAGAGAGGAGGAAAGATATGTCCTGTCCTGTCTCTACTAAGGAGGTGCTGTGGTTTTCATGGGGACGCCCTGAGGGCCAGAGACCAGGTCCCAAGCCTCTGCCTGGAGAGTCTGCAGGCCGGCTCTGGTGGGTGACAGGATGCTGGGTGTACCTGCTCCTGCCACAGCATGGGTCTGTATGGACCCTCCTCTCCCTGGCTACACCCCTCTTGAGTTTTCTCTGGGTGACTTGTCCTTCCTGCTTGGCTACCTCCAGGTTTAGCATGCTGTGTGGTGCACAAGACCAAGAAATAGATAAACAGACCATCAGAGGTGCAGATGTGAGCTCAGGCCTGGGCACTGGGTCCATGGTCTGAGCTGCTTCTCTCTCCTCATGTCTGTCAGGGCCATGGCTGAAGGGTTAATCTCATGAGTCTCAGAAAAGGAAGAAGCTGGGGCTCTTCCCAGTCCTGCTGCGCCAGGTTCAGGAACAGCCCTGGCTTAAGCTAGTTAATAAAAAGATTCTCTACCCTTGCATCAGTATCTGTCTCCTGGTGGTCTGCGAGGGTCTTGGATTCAGGGCATAATGGAAGAGTTGGTCTCAGAGAACTGGGTAAATCAAATTCATGAAAAATGTACTTCACGCTTTTAGTCTCCTAGCCAGGCATGGTGGCACATGCCTTTAATCCTAGCACTTGGGAGGCAGAGGCAGGCAGATCTTTGTGAGTTCAAAGCCAGCCTGATCTTCAGGATAGCCAGAGCTACAGGGAGACCCTGTCTCAAAAATGACAAAAAATTAAAAAAGAAAAGGAAGAAGCTGAAGAAAAGAGAACAGTGAGCGCCATGTGCCCTCCGTCTGCCTCCTCCCTCCCTCGGTCCTCCCCTCCTCTTCTCTTCCTGTTCCTCCTTCCTCCCGACTCCTGGTTTATGCATCCCTATCCTGTCCTCCCTTCATTCTCCCGTCCTCCAACCCTCCTAGATGTCCATCCTCCTGTCCCCACAGCTTCCCTCTCCTCCACCTACATTTCCCCATCACTCTTGCTTCATCCCTCCGTCTTCTCATCGCCTCATCCTCCCAGCTTCTTATCCCCATCAGTGCATCTTCCCACCCTCCATGCCGCCAGCCCCGCCCTCCTCCTGCCCCCTTCCCACCACTCTCCCTGGGTGGGGCTGGGCACTGCTCCACAAGCTCTCACCGTCAGGACAGCTTCCAGTGTCTCTGTCTCCTCGCGGCTTCTCCTCCTACTGCTTTGCTTTCACTTCCCTTCCTCATCCCAGCTCTAGCAGATACTGAGGTTTAAAAACCTCAGATCCGGATGCTGAATGGAGGTGACCAGGCCAGGAGAAATGATTCAAGTGAGAACTGTGCATTGGAAGTGGTCGGGGCCGAGGCACAGGGAGACCACTGCCCTGTGTCTTCATGCCCTTCACTCCCACCCCCAGGGCACAGATGTCTGGCAGAGTGGAGGACCGACTGGCCTATTACTTGGGGCTACTGAAGACAGAAGAGCTGAACGAGTTCCGGCTTCAGCTGCCCAACCAAGCACAATTGCAGAGCTCTGCCACCGTGAAGCCACCTCAGCCAGAGAAGGCAAATGCCACGGAGGTGGCCTCATACCTGGTGGCTCAGTATGGAGATCAACAGGCCTGGGACCTCACCCTCCACATCTGGGAGAAGATGGGCCTAAAACTGCTATGCACACAGGCACAGGCAGAGAAGGACTTGATGTTGAGTGAGTACCAAAGTGCCCCACCCTGCTGGAACCCCATGACCACCACAAAAATCTCCTGCCAGGCCTTCTTTGGGGCAAGCCAACCTCCTCTCAAAGAGGTCACAGACCTCAGGCTGGGCTGGAACTGCAAGGCTTGCTAGATTCCCTTACTGGACCCCAGAAGCCCTCACCCTCTTCTGCTTCCAAGAGGAGCACTTGGAGACACAGTAGCTTGGGAACTGAAGGGAGGCAGGGTCCATCAGGCGTCACGTACATACGTGCACTCATGTACAGATATTGGATGTGTATTTTCCAGTGGGCTCTTGAACTAATACATTTCCCTCTGTTTATTTTTCCTGCCATCTAAGCATTTTTATTCTCTCTTTCTCTCACACATACTCTCTCTTTCTCTAACTTTCCCTCTTCCTGTCCAGTTAGAGTCCCCCATAACCCCACTTTGCTCTAGACAGCACCTCTCTGGTATATCAGCCCCTCTCTTGAGATACTTCTTCACACTCACCATCATGGTTCCTTCTGTAACTCCCCTACTTCTTCACACTCACCATCATGGTTCCTTCTGTAACTCCCCTACTTCTTCACACTCACCATCATGGTTCCTTCTATAACTCCCCTACTTCTTCACACTCACCATCATGGTTCCTTCTATAACTCCCCTCCTTCTTCACACTCACCATCATGGTTCCTTCTATAACACCCCTACTTCTTCACACTCACCATCATGGTTCCTTCTATAACTCCCCTACTTCTTCACACTCACCATCATTATTCCTTCTGTAACTCCCCTCCTTCTTCACACTCACCATCATGGTTCCTTCTATAACTCCCCTACTTCACACTCACCGTCATGGTTCCTTCTATAACTCCCCTACTTCTTCACACTCACCATCATGGTTCCTTCTATAACTCCCCTACTTCTTCACACTCACCATCATGGTTCCTTCTATAACTCCCCTACATCTTCACACTCACTGTCATGGTTCCTTCTGTAACTCCCTTACTTTTTCACACTCATCATCATGGCTCCTTCTGTAACTCCCCTACTCCCTTTCCAGGTTAATATCCCATTCTTAACATTTAAACCCCCCATTGATAACACGTCCCCCTTTCTCAGGCTCCTTCTTTCCATTTAGTCCATTTTCTTTTTTTTTTTTTTTTTTTAAGGCGTGCGCCACCACACCCGGCATTTTATTATTTATTTCTGTATGTGTATGAATGTACTGTCTGCATGCAAGTCTGTGCACCCGTGTCGTGCAAAGCCGCGGAGGTCAGAAGAGGGTTTCGCATTCCCCTGGAACTGGAGTTCTCCTGGAATTGGAGTTTCAGACGGTTCTCAGCTGCCATGTGGGTGCTGGGGATCGAACCCGGGTCCTCTGTAAGAGCGGTCGGCGCTCTTAACCGCTAGGCCATCTCTCCAGCCCCCCATTTAGTCCATTTTCATGGCTTCTGCAGTTACATCAGGATATATATTCACATACAGGATTTGGTGCTAAAATCCACAAATGATAGAGAAACTATATTCCTTATTTTCCTGAGTCCATGTTATTTTGCTTAGTATAACAGTTTCTAGTTCTATCCATTTATTTATCCAATTTGGAGAAATTTCATTATTTCATTATTCCTTTCTGCTGAGTAGACCTCCACTGTGGAGATGTACTAAAATTCACATTTGTCAGTTGAGGGACATTTGGGTTGTTTCCACTTCTTAAAATTGGTATGACTGGATTATATGGTAGAATTGTTTTTCATGTTTTAAGAGTTCTCCACACTGATTTCCATAAGGAATGCAGCAGTTTGCAATCCCACCAAGAGGGAATGATTGGTCCCCTTTTCGACATCCTGGCCAGCATTTGATGTCATTTGTTCTGTTGATCTTGCTCTTTATAACTGGGGTAAAACAAAGCCATAAAATAGCTTTGGTTTGCATTTTTAATTACATTTTTATTCCTTCTTTCAAAGACACTTTATCCAGCACCTCTTTTAATTGGGTCATTTGTTTTCTTGCTTCTTTGTTTTTTGAGTTCTTTGTATATTCTAGATATTAATCCTCTGCCAGACGTATAGCTGATGAAGATTTCCTCCCAGTCTGTGGGTTTCCTCTTCACTCTGTTGGTTCTTTCTGTTACTGTACAGAAGGGTTTTGAGTTTGATAATAACTATAAGAGTGACTGACACAGAAAACTGTATCACTACAGTAGTGGGAGTTATAAGCGTCTATCCAACTGTATGCGCATGCCCTCTTCAGCCTGTGCGACCATGGGGACAGCAGCCCACAAGTGTGGTTTAACATAGAAGTGCTGTTAGGGACATGCTCTCTGCTATCTCTTATTCTCTGCACTTTGGCCAGTTGTGGCCATATGTGTTGGTTGCCCTCTGTTGCTTTGTGGTGAGAGTCGAGGGATGAATTAGCCTCTCTAGTTCCTTTTCCTCTATGTTCCATGAGCCTTAGGCACTGAGGCTCTATTATAGATGTGTCACTCGGTGCTGGGCATCTCACAGACACTTATTCTCTGTGTTTGACAGTTGTAGAACTCTGTAATAGTCTCCAACTGTTGCAAAAAGAAGCTTCTTTGATGAGTTGTAACAGATATACTTGTCTGTAAATATAAGGATACATTTTTTTTTCCTTTTTTTTTTTTTGTCTTTTTGAGACAGGATCTCCCTGTAGCTTCGGCTGACCTGGAGCTCCCTATGTAGATCAAGCTGGGCTTGAACTCACAGAGATTCACCTGCCTCTGCCTCCCAAATGCTAGGATTAAAGGTGTGCGACACCACGCCTGGCTCAAAGATACATATATGTTTAAGGCTATGACAGATTTAGGTTTTCTCTAGGATCTATGGAGTCTTTAACCATGTGTATTTGACTGTGTTTACAGTACTATCACACATGAGTTCCCTCCTATTGAGTGGGCCCTGTGGCCAAACACACAGCTGCAGAGCTGCTGGATCTCACAACCAAATGAGCTGAAGAGCCAGCTGTGGGGTTGATGGCCCCACAACCAAGCAGGTGCATAGTAATAGCCCAGGGATCACATCAGGAGGGGCAAATGCATCCGTGAAATCCATTTATTTCCACACAGCCAGTAGTTTAAATGGGTCAGAGGAGGGCAGCCCCTGTATTGCAGGATGTCACCTTCTGGTGGCCAATCCTAGATGTCTATACCATCACACATCATCCCAACTTGTGGGGCATATTCAGAAAACTGGCCTGCTGACAAGCAACCTAACTTGTGACTTCTAGAAGAAGCTGAGCATGCCCTGTCTTTTGCTCCATCTACTGTGCTAGGCAGATTGGTAGCCTGCATACACTCAAGAAACATCTGAGACCAGGATTGTTGTCCCACATTCACCCACCCAGGGCTCAGGAACCATTACAGAAGGGGAGGGGTTCTAAAAGCTAGGAATGGTGGATGACCTCAAGGTAACAGTTTTCCAGGCTTCTGGGAACTTGCTCATATGAATCAGCACAAGACCCATGCAAACTCAATCAGACAAAAGCCAGCATAGAGCTGGGGAAATAAGCAGGAGATGTCAACCTTAGCCAAGGAACCATTGGCAGCTGATCACTGCTGAATGGGGGAGAGTTGGTTGGTCTTCTTTGAGGGAGTAACATCAGATAAGCTGACCAGTTTCCAGAGGATGAACTCATACACAGCAACCTCTGGGTTCACAAACGTCACTTACTAGGCCTTAAGATACAGGACAGAGTGCATGAAATCTGGTGCAAGGGCTATAGGGGGTGCAGTTAGGGAAGTAGGTCTGGATATGATTAAGATGTATTATAAAGAACACATAAATTAATTAAGAAATATATAGGAAAGAAGAAAATATAGACAAAAGGAAAGCATTTTCCCTGATTCTAAGTTCTAAGGGAATTACCCTGAGAAGCTGAACAAAATAATATCCCAGCAATAGTTTCATAGAGCATACACAATTGGCATGGCATGCTTTCTGACACGTCAAGAGGAAATGAAGGAAAATTTGTGTGGAGGATATGACAACCAATGCCGTAGGTTTGTGAGTCTCTGTCACACGTGGTCAACTCTGCTGACACAACCTTAAAGATGTCACACACATCAGGCCAACAATGGCCATGCTGTGCCCCAAGGACTCTGTTTATAGACACTCATTTTGTTATTGATTGTGTTCTTCTGCTGTTTTGTGCTGGTAATGTCCACTGCCACTATTTTTCTTTTAATGTTTTGGTTAGCGTTTGAAGAAATGGACTTCATTTCATACATACATGTCACCACACATTGTTCTTATTAACCACCACTCCCTCACACAACTCCCTCTCCCCCAGCTCCCAGGAAAGGCAGACAGGAGAATCAGGAGCTCAAAGCCAGGCTTTGCTGTAGAGTGAGCTTGAGGCCAGCTGGGCTACGTGATTTCTTGTCTTAACAACAACAACAAAGATCGTCTTGACTGTAGTCTGTCATGGCAACAGAAACCAAATTAACATATTTCCTTGTGATGTAACCTATTTCACAATCTTCAACAACACATCTTTGTTGGGGTCTCTTTTCCCTGCCCCACTTCTTCTACCTCTTATCAGTGCATCCTGGGAGTCATCTCCTTGGTAAATTAACTGTACAAAAATTCCAACTCAAGGCCTATTTCACAAAAATCTCAAGATGTGCCAGACAAAAGGACGTCCAATCAAGCAGACTTCCCGGTACATCCTTGTACACCTTCTGAGCTGTGTC
The DNA here is from genome assembly GCA_009823505.1 of Rhizomys pruinosus. NCBI lineage: Eukaryota > Metazoa > Chordata > Mammalia > Rodentia > Spalacidae > Rhizomys > Rhizomys pruinosus. The sequence continues at coordinate 83,408 of VZQC01004924.1, forward strand.
CCAAGGATTCTGCCTGTTCTGTCTTGGCCAAGATGCCACAGAAAATCTGGGGAGAGTTTAGAGTGAGTGGTCAACTCACACCATTAGCCCTTGAGAGACTGGCTTCAGGGAGCCACCTTCCCTGTGAAATCAGAATCCATAGATCTACTTTTATTTTCTCCTATAGGTACACTTCAGAACATCTGAATCCCATATGCTAGCCACTTCCTTGTTAGGACCAAGGCCTTCCATACTAAAGTCATTCCTGCCTGAGTTGCCAACACAAGGCTCAGCTCTCCCAGATCAATGTCTCCAGAAGCCCCCTGTTTGCATAGAAATGCACGATGGCTAAACTTGTCAGCCTGACACAGCTGCGAAGAGGGAACCTTAATTGATGAAACAGTATGAAACACACCTCAGGTTGCCAGGCTTGGAGATAAGGACCATGTCTTTGTCCTGAAACATGAACTCCACAATATTCCATGCCATAAACATTCCCTCAGAACTGCAGTCACATCCTCACAACACTGTTGCATGATTTTCAGGACATGGTTATCAGGTTCTTCCATGGTAGAAGATGAGAAATCTATCAGAAGCAAACCTGCTCCGCTATTCACAATCTCCTCCACTCCCAGATGACCTGCTACAAGAGAGACCACAGGCCCCAGCTTAGGAAAGTAAGGCTTAGAGCAGGTGGTAGTCCATACCATGGGCTGAATAGGGCGATGATGGTGTCTTTCTACTTTATGCTCCTCTCCCCTAGAGCAGGTCTGGCACATAGTAAGACTTTGATTATTGTCTGAAGAATGAAGGAATGCCATACATGGTGTATTATTGGTTAGATCAAGACTTGAACAATAGTCTTTAAAACACATTCTCTTTCCATTTCATAAGCAAGAATACACCATTGCCTGCAATAAGCGTATGTTATAGCTTACACAGTGCCTAAATTCATTGAGCCTTTTTTTTTTTTTTCATTCTTTTTGAGACAGGGTCTCCCTGCAGCCCCAGCTGGCCTGGAACTCCCTATGTAGACCAGGCTGGTCTTGAACTCATAGAGATCCACCTGCTCTGCCTCCTGAGTGCTGGAATTAAAGGCCACGCCTAGTTCATTCAGCCTTTTTAATGAATGATTGAATTAATGATTCAGTGAGTGATTGTGTGAATGAAAAACTCTACTGTATAAACTTATGTGACATCATTTTCTCCCTTACTTTGAAATCATAACAGAAAGATACCAGAGCCAAGAAAGAGAAGACCCTTATCCTACACACTCTTGGAAAAATGAGGATTTGCTCCAGAAATTCACACAGTTATTACTTCTACAAAAATCTCACCCCAGAGGCCATGAGCCTAGGGCCATGGAAAGCTGCTATCAAAATATACCAGAGGAGAGAGGACGTCTAATTGGGATACAAGACTTATTTGACCTGAGCCCAGGTGCCCAGGAAGAAGCTCGGGTAGTCGTCCTGGAGGGGGCTGCTGGGATTGGGAAGTCAACGCTGGCCTGGCAGGTGAGGAGAGGCTGGGAGGAAGGCCAGCTCTACAGGGATCGCTTCCAGCACGTCTTCTACTTCAGCTGCAGAGAGCTGGCCCAGTGCAAGCTGCTGAGTCTGGCTGAGCTCATCGCAATAGATGAGGCTGAGCCCGCAGCTCCCATGAGGCAGATCCTGTCTCAGCCCAAGAAGCTGCTCTTCATCCTGGATGGTGTGGATGAGCCAGCATGGGACTTGAAGGAGCAGAATCCTGAGCTCTGTCTGCACTGGAGCCAGCCACAGCCTGTGCACACACTGCTGGGCAGTTTGCTGGGGAAGTCTGTTCTTCCTGAGGCTTCCTTGCTGCTCACAGCTCGGACCACAGCTCTAAAGAAGCTTATTCCTTCTTTGGGACAGCCCCGTTGGGTGGAAGTCCTGGGATTCTCCGAGTCTGGTCGGAAGGAATATTTCTACAACTATTTCACAGAGGAAAGCAAAGCAGTTAGAGCATTTAACTGTGTAGAATCCAACCCAGCACTCTTGACCCTGTGTCTCGTGCCCTGGGTGTGCTGGCTGGTCTGCACTTGCCTGAAGCAGCAGATGAAGAAGAAGAGAAACCTCTCACTGACCTTGAAGACCACCACAGGCCTCTGTCTGCACCTCCTTTCCCGGAGTCTCCGATTTCAGCCTCTAGGGACCCAGCTCAAAAAGCTCTGCTCTCTGGCGGCTGAGGGGATCTGCCAAAGAAAGACTCTGTTCAGTGCAGAAGACCTCAGGAAGCAGAAGTTAGATGAGGCCATCATTGCCACTTTTCTGAAGATTGGCGTCCTTCAGAAGCATCCCAGATCTTGGAGCTACAGTTTTGTTCATCTGTATCTCCAGGAGTTTTTTGCAGCAATGTCCTGGGTCTTGACATATGAGGAGAGAGAGAGTGATCTTGAAAATCTCAAGATTGTGAAAAAGTTGTTTAAGGAATATGGAAGGCATGCCCTGTCTGAGGCACCAGTCGTGCGCTTTCTATTTGGCCTTTCTAGTAAAAAGATGACTAAAGAAATGGAGAGACTCTTTAACTACCAAAGGCCTCTGAGCAGGAGGTGGAAATTCATGTGGGAACTCCGGAACTTGGCCCTGTTCCAGTACCCATATTCTCTGGGATTCCTTCAGTGTCTGTATGAGATTCAGGATGAGGAGCCCCTGACACAGGAGACACTTACTATCCAAAAATGGATAGTGGATGACCAAGTGTGGCCCCTGGAAGTCCAAACAGATGTGGAGCTCTTGATGGCCACTTTCTGCAGTAAGTTCTTCATCAGTGTGAGGAGGCTTCAGCTGAATGGGACTAGACAGCAAGAACAAATGCTGAGGGACCCCAAGATGCTTCTGTGAGTATCAAAACACACCCCTCTCTCTCTTCCGTTTGGATCTCACCAACCTATATTTCCTGAGAACCATAAGCACTCTCAGCTGGCCTCCCAGGCTGTCGAATACAGGTCACCAGTGACACTTAAGTGCCAAATCTGTCCACTTTCCTATTTTCACCTAAGGTCCTCTGTATGCCTGACAAGGGGATGAACCTTGAAGTGCTGTCTCTCCCTCTGCCTCTGTGAGGGCCACACCTCTGTTCTGCTGTGCAGGCTCCACATCCATGCCGACTGCACACTGCCCTCACCCTACTCAAGGATCAGAGCCCCACAGTTCCTGCTCCTCCCTCTTAACATGCTTTCTCCCTAAGAAATTGCTCCTTCAGCTCCTGTAAGCAAAAACCCCTTAAGACCAAACCCCATGACAATGACCGTAGCCCTGAGGTCTTCCTCCATCACCTTAGAATGCATACATATGAGTCCCTTTCTCTTTCCCTGCATTCTGACTTCCTTGTAGGTGTCAGTGATACTACAATGGCACAGGCACTTGGCCGGAAACATTTCCTAAACTCCTGAAGCCTGGTCCCGTAGAGAGCGCAGGCCAGCCAGGGCTAATAGTGAGACTTCGTCTCAAAAAAAAAAAAAAAAAAAAAAAAAAATATATATATATATTATATATATATTCAGAGATACCATCATGAGACCTGAGGTACCTGGGCATGGAGGTACTTATCCATAATCATCCCAAACTCAGCAGCCAGAGGCAGGAAGATCACAAGCTCCAGAAAAGGCTAGGTTACATAGTGTGGCCCTGTCTCCAAAACAAGGGCTATGGCTGTCACTCAGAGGTAAAGTGCTCATCTAGCATGGTCCAGACCTTGAGGTCTATCCACAGCATGTAAATATTAAGGTTCACTCGTTACTCTTTCTCGTATGCTATTTCTATAGGAAATGTGAGCCACATTATACATTTTGCTTTATAATCACATTTATTTTTAATATTTTATTACATATTTTTATTTTATATGTATGGGTACATTGCCTCCAAACATGTAAGTGCACTCATGTTGTGCACTGGCCACAGAGGTCAGAAGAGAGCATCAGATTCCTTAGAACTGGAGTTATGGATGGTCGTTAGCCACTGTGTGTGCTGGGATCCAAACTCAGGTCCTTTGCAAAAGCAGCCAGTGCTTCTAACCACTGAGCCCTATCTCCAGCCCCATTACTTTTATTTTCTTAATAAATCAATGCTATCGCCAGGCGTGGTGGCGCACACCATTGATCCTAGCCCTCAGGAGGCAGAGACAGGTGGATCTTTGTGAGTTCAAGGCCAGCCTGGTCTACAGAGTGAGTTCCAGAACAGCTGGGGCTACAGGGAGACCCTGTCTCCAAAACACCAAAAAAAAAAATAATAAAATAAAATAAAATAAATCAATGCTATCTTCTCGAGTTATCAAGATGTCTGGTACACTACCTTTCTGAATACCCTTATCATACTTCCTAGGAAGAACATCATGGCGGATGGACCATTTTCCTGCTCTTGGCCTTTAGCATCAGTTTTGACAGACCTTGACATAGACGTTTCAAGTACAAGGGGCCTGATATGGGGCCTTCAGAAGAGCCTTGAGCAGCCCCAGAGGCAGAGGCCAGAGGGTGCAAGAGGGAGCAGGAGGCCAGAGACAGACAGCTTGGATGAGAAGGTGACTTTAGGAGCCTGGAGAGAACCCAGTGGAAAAGAGAGAGGCTTCTCCTCCTAGTGAGATCTGAGGGGCAGAGGCAGGCCGGGCAGCAAGACCAGCAGAGAGACCACCGCATAAACAGAGAGGGGCTCAGTGGTCCAGACAGGCCAGGGAGGGGAAAGGAACAGCCCAAGACCTTAAGGCCATTGATGAGGAGAGCAGGGTGAGAAGCTTCCACACAGGTAGCTTAATTACATCTCAATCTTTTTGAATAATGAATTCCTTTTTGTCCTGAACAAAAATATGAAGTTTTATTCATGAAGATTAGTCACACAGCATTAAGTGTATGTATCCTTGCAAAACAAGTTGACCCCAAGGGCACAGTGGATGAAGTCTGATTGGTAATATATATATATATATATATATATATNAGAAAGTCTTTTCCTACTCCTATGTCTTGTAGATTGCTACCAACATTTTCTTCTATCACCTTCAGAATTTTCGGTATCACATTGAGGTCTTTGATCCATTTGGAGTTGATTTTTTTTTTTTTTTGTCTTTTTGAGACAGGGTTTCCCTTTAGTCTCAGCTGGCCTGGAACTCGCTTTGTAGACCAGGCTGGCCTTGAACTCACAGAGATCTGCCTGCCTCTGCCTCCCAAGTGCTAGGACTAAAGACGTGCGCCCCCATGCCGGGCTCCTGGAGTTGATTTATGTACAGGGTGAAAGGTAGGGGATTTTTTTTCTTCTACATATGGTGATCCAGTTTTGCCAGCACCAATTGCTGAAGATACTATCTTTCCTCCAATGAGCTTTTCTGACCCCTTTATCGAATATGAGATGGCTGAAATTGTATGAGCTCAAGTTTGGATCTCCATTGGTCAATGGGTCTGTTTTTGTCCAGTACAGGCTGTCTTTATGACTATAGTCATAAAGTAGTATAGCTTGAAGTCTGGTAAGGTGATCCCCCTGTATTGCATTTTCCCCCCAGGATTGCTTTATCTATATGGGGTCTTTTGTCTTTCCATATGAATTTAAGTGTGGGTACGCTGCTGAGGTTTGTGACTCAATTATAAGGGCCGAATCCTAAACCTTTTTGTCACTACACCCACCCCATGGGTATGGCCAAGGAGGTCCCATTGGCTTAGAATGCTACCCATCTTAACTAAGTTTTCCCACATCTCACCTTTTTAATTTTATCTTTTTAATTTTTCTGAGAGGCAGGGGAGCCCGTGGGTGAGGCTAACAACCCAAAGGAACCTGAGGTTTGAATAGCCAGCTGCTCAAGCCTGTTTTGATTGCTAGGCAGTGGGGGGCAGGTCAGACCTGAAACTTTATTTTCTTTTTTTTTTTTTTTTAATTTATTTTATTTAATTCTGTATGTGTATGAATGTACTCTCTGCATGCAAGTCTGAGCACCCGTGTTGTGCAATGCCGCGGAGGTCAGAAGAGGGTGTTGGATTCCCCTGAAACTGGAGTTCTCCTGGAATTGGAGTTTCAGACGGTTCTCGGCCGCCATGTGGGTGCTGGGGATCGAACCCGGGTCCTCTGCAAGAGTGGTCGGCACTCTTAACCTCTAGGCCATCTCTCCAGCCCTGAAACTTTATTTTCACACTAAGGCCAATTAATATCCAAAAATCCCAACCATGAAGTAAGCTGATTGTCAAGCATAAGCAATGAATGTAAGTAACATTCATGTAAAACCAATTAGCAAGTATCTATGTCCCAATTGTGAACAACCCAAGGTTCCCATAGTCCAATCGGAGAAGTTTGTATGCACAAGCATGTTGATCAAATAGGAGTCCAGTCTATATTGCTGTAGTCTCACAATTCACCCCAATCTCTCCGCAGCCCTTACATTCTACCACGCCTCCTCTTCTGCAAGTTGTTCCCTAGGCTTTGGGAAAGGGGCACAAGTCTATTTTCTCTGGAGATGTCATTTTGGACTCTAGTCTGTTCAGGTTGTTTCCCTTCATGGATTGACAGCTTATTCAGGGTACCTTTTTAATCCTACTAACAAAGCACAAGCAATTAGATGTACAGGCATCTAAACAGGCATTTAAACAGTACTAACTATTATGGCAAGCTAAGCTGTGAGCATAGACACAGATGTTTGGATTGTATGCTAATCCACAAACTGTGGTTTCTCTATAAAAGATGACAAGTTCTTATTGTGGCTTATAGCATCTTCTAACCACTAGAGGACATAAGCTTGTGGTATCTGCCATGAATTATTCCTCCAAGGAGAGAGTTAATAGCTAATTTGATTTGGGATAGATATAGACACATGGCTGCCACTGTTGCACAGTATCTCCAGGCAGTTGAGGAGTAGCTGATACTGACAGAGGAGTCTTGCTTGTCTCAAGGAGACCAGTATTTTGCTTTATGGCTTTAGTGCCTTTGGTAACACTCTCTGGCATTTCAGAGGCCAACTGTACATTAGCAAGTGATATCTCAAAACATTTTTCCATGTTTACACCAGGTCTTCAACAACAGGGACTTACCGCCTTTCTCCTTGCAGATATCCCACTTATAGGCTAAAGCCTTTATAATTTGGGGAGCAATCTGAAGTTCCTTTTTCTTTAATGTTCAGATGGGTCAGCCTCTCTGCTGGCATTTCCCAGTCCATCCTGCATAGCCAAAAGTTGTACATTTTCAGGCATTTAGATTGTTGTTTTTACCTGTGGGAACATACAAATCTCCTCCCATTGTTAGTTTCAAGACCTCAAAATTGAAAATTTATCCAAAGGTTTGGAATACGAAAGGACTATTATACCACCTCCTTCTTTTTGTTTTTTAAATTTTTATGTTTTGACCTATAGAGGCCTAAGTTGTATTATACATACCTATGAACAGGAACCAAGATGTAAGTTTTCATCAAATTCACCCAAATTGTTTTTCAATGACTGTATGCTACTTATTTGGGGAGTGAACTTAAACTTAATTTCTTTAAATTATCCTACAAGTAACAGAAAATGTTACAAGGTGATACTGTATAACACAGAAAAATATAGAGACCATTTGTGTGCCTTAACCCCAAAGCTATTGTTGGAAATTCAATACAGATTACAAATAAAACAATTAACATTTTATATTTCCAACTAGTTCAAATGTATTACCATTTTCACCAAAACCAACCAAATTTAACTAATCTAAACATTTTACTAAGTCTTACAATATCCTATAGTATATAGACAAAGCTTGGACAATGTTGAATACTTGCCAAAGAAATTTTACCCAATATACTCTTTGTTCTTTAAAACTATATGACTAAGCCGGGCGTGGTGGCGCACGCCTTTAATCCTAGCACTTGGGAGGCAGAGGCAGGTGGATCTTTGTGAGTTCAAGGCCAGCCTGCTCTACAGAGTTCCAGGACAGCTGGGGCTACAGGGAGACCCTGTCTCGAAAAGACCAAAAAAAAAACAAAAAAAAAAAAAAAAAAACTATATGAACTAGACTATGACTTCAGAGAAATCAAGTCCATTAACTTATATTTTATTTTATTATCTTCTGCGATAAATCGCTACTGAAATATCTCTCTCATAAATAAATGTTAATTTTTAAGAATAAACCATTTTAAACTTCAAACATTACAAAGTGGATTTTAATAACTATCTTTCTCCAAGCTCTTGGCCTTCTCCAGGCCTGGCATGAAAATCTGCTTTAAAGATTTCTCAATATCTAGCTCTTAATAAAAATTTTCTTTTACAGTTCTTATGCCCATTAGTTAATTAAAGACTGGCTAGATATGCCCCATGAGAAGTTGTTACCATCATTACCATCTTGATTTTTTTTTTGTTGTTTTTTTTGTTGTTGTTGTTCTTGTGGGAGCTTCTAGGAAGCTTCCTTTGTCATGAACAGGTGCAGCGCAGTCCTGCTAAGGGAAGGGGGACACACAGTGCCCACTTTGTGGACATTGTGGGGAACTGGCCTCATTGCGTACAGGTCAGTCGGTCACTCCTGTGACCCAACCGGAGAGGTAACTTCCTACTCGGGTCCTTAGCCTGGGACAACGAGACATGTTTCCCACTCTTGGCCGTGACTTTCCACCTGCCCAAGTCCAGGACAGGAATTTCACGCCAGCTTCCCAGGTTGGTGGTCGGCAAAGGAAACCTTTTTCCAACCAACTGGTAACCCAAATGAAATGCAGGCCTCAACACCAGCTATCCACTGGTCATCTGAACGAATGCAGGCTTAGCCTGTATGTGCACAAAAAATTTAAAAATGGCAACCTTGAATTCCGCAATGATGTTAATTGGAATTCAATTTTTTTATTTTCTAAATTTTTAAATTTTTATATTTTTTTATTTTTTATTCCCAAATACCCAAAAACTTATTAACACTTTAATACAATGAAAACCTGGTTGTATCTTTGTTTTAGATGTTGAAAGAGCATAACCAGTAGGTGGCAGTGTAGATCCATTATTTTAAAATATTTAATAGATAACCCATAACCTTTGTTGAAATTGAATTATGTTTTGCTGTTTAATATAAACTTGCGTCTTGAGAAGGAAGGGCCACGTTCCAACTCAGAGGCAATGTTTTTACTGGTATTATGGCTGTATATACTTAGAACACAAGTACACACGTACATACACACGTGTGCGCGCACATACATACACACATACATACATAAGAAAGATTTGTTAGGTTGACCTGCAAGAGAGGAAAGCCATATTGTTTGATGTTCAATGACAAACATAAAATCTTTATAATTTGTTATAGGGTTATTTTTACATAATTAGAATAAATGTCCTAGTAATGCATGAAACAGCTGAGATCCATATGCCACATCTTAGTCCCATTTCCAACCATTTGCCTTTAATGAACTATCTCTAAAGTTTACTCCTATTCTTTCCCTATCCTGTCCCTTCTGATTAATTATCTCTAAGCTGTCCCTCTGCTAAGCCTAACTGTCCCTATGCTATTTACAAACCTAAAGATCAAGGATTTCCAAAAGTAGACAGGCCAAAGTTGTTTGTAGTCTTGGACCGATCCATCTTGTCTTATTATTAAGGACTTTGGAAGAATAATAATTATCCATAATCACAACAATAATCACAACAATTATAACCATTATCTATTATTAATTATTAATAATTATTGTTAACCATTATTAGTAACAACAATCACTAATAATTATTATGAACAATGATTGTCAATAATAATAGTCAACAACAATGAACAATTTATCATTAGACTGAATTCTTACCAATCGTTATTAATAATTATATTTAATAACAATAACTATAACTATTAATAACAATTACTAATAATAATTAACAGCAATCTATCATTAAACTGAATAATATGCATACTATAAACCCAATTATGCATATTATAAAACAGTTTTATTCAAAAATTTCCCATTTAGGGCTGGAGAGATGGCCTAGCGGTTAAGAGCACCGACTGCTCTTGCAGAGGACCCGGGTTCGATCCCCAGTACCCACATGGTGGCTGAGAACCATCTGTAACTCCAATTCCAGGAGAACTCCAGTTCCAGGGGAATCCGAGACCCTCTTCTGACCTCCACGGCATTGCACGACACGGGTGCACAAACCTACATGCAGACAATACATTCAAATAAATAAATAAATAAATAAGATATGTTTTTTAAAAATTCCCATTTAAATTGAACCAAAATATCAATTTACGTTGTTAAAGAGACTTTTACCTTAAAAAAAGACAATTTATCAGAGCAAGTTTGTTTTGTTAGAACTCCAGGGCCTGTAAATTTTCCTAGAAATCCATCTATCTCATTTCCAAAATGCTGATATCAAAATAATGCTACCTAAAATCAAAATTTAAAGGACATGATTTGGATACCACATGCTCAGTCCGCAAGCTGGTTCACATACACAGCAGGGAGGCAGATGGCGCCAGAGCTCAAACCACATGTGGTCAGGAATTCTGTGAGGAGAGATTTTTAAGGTGAAACACATTTTTAAAAGAGCAAGATAAAATTAAATCGACAAATTAATTTTATCTGTGCACATATCTTTACCCAAAGGATAACTAGGGTACCCGGGGGTTAAGTAAAAATATTATACTTTAAGTTAAACATGCTGAAATGGATTTGAATTACTGTTAGCTAAATCCCAACCTTGGATCTACAACTAGCTGGCAGGTTTTAGGTAAGAAGAGTTAGATTAGCAGGGTGTGGTGGTGCACGCCTTTAATCCTAGCACTTGGGAGGCAGAGGCAGGTGGATCTTTGTGAGTTCAAAGCCAGCCTAGCCTATAAAGTGAGTTCCAGGACACTAGAGCTACAGGGAGACCCTGCTCTCAAAAGACAAAAAAAAAAAAAAACAAAACATAAGCCACATGAGAGCAACACACTTTTATCCAAAAACAAAATTTAAGAGAAAAATAGCCAAGGCTTGAAATTATCTGGAAGAGGCTGCTCTTGGAGGAGAGCTGTTCCATGAAAGGCCTTAATTTGCAACAGAAAGAAGTGGGCTCAGGTCAAGGAAAGCTACCAGGAGAAAATTTACATATGAACAAGTTAAGATTGGAACCGAACTTGAGGAGCTGGTTCCTCACAGCAGGAGATGAAGTCTTCCTTTGGGGGTGGAATTTAAAACAGAAAGTTTTTCAGACCTGTAGAATTATGAAAAATGGTTTTAAGGCCAAGCATATCTGCTAAGCCTTAATATTAAATTCAGCCTTGAGGTCACTGGCTTTTATAGCCTGCAGAAGTGACCATGCCAGGCGGCACATGCCTGGAATGCATTAGGTGCTCACTCTGAACTAAATCAGAGCCAGGCTGCTCTCCTCCACATGTACAAAGCCACATGCCCTCAGACCACTGTCCCATCCACCAAAACCAGCAGGAAAGATGGCTCCACCACAACAGATAGATATCAGGAGAGAGAGAGAGAACAAAGAGAAGAAAAAGGCAAGATTTAGGGGTATGCATATCTAAGTTGTCAAGGTTTCCTTCTGCTCCACATTCAGATGCCCATTGTGGGTTCGCCGGAGATTTGTGGCGGGGCCCACTTAATCCTAGGACGGTCCATGTGGAAAGACCACACAGGAAAGCACTTCACATGGACGCATGCTGAGGTTCAAATGCAGAGAGAGTGTGTGATCTTCTTTTAAAAGGTCAGAAAGTCATCACGTAGTGTAGTGACACAGCAGAAAGTCATCATGTGGTGAGGCGACAACAGAAAGTCATCATGTGGTGAGGCGACAACAGAAAGTCACCATGTAGTGAGGTGACACAGCAGAAAGTCATCATATAGTGAGGTGACACAGCAGAAAGTCATTACGTAGTGAGGTGACACAGCAGAAAGTCATCACGTAGTGAGGTGACACAGCAGAAAGTCATCATGTAGTGAGGTGACACAGCAGAAAGTCATCACGTGGTGAGGTGACAGCAGAAAGTCATCACATAGTGAGGCGACACCGCAGAAAGTCATCACGTAGTGAGGTGACACAGCAGAAAGTCATGTAGTGAGGTGACACAGCAGAAAGTCATCATGTAGTGAGGTGACACAGCAGAAAGTCATCATGTGGTGAGGTGATAGCAGAAAGTCATCACATAGTGAGGTGACACAGCAGAAAGTCATCACGTAGTGAGGTGACACAGCAGAAAGTCATCACATAGTGTGGTGACACAGCAGAAAGTCATCATGTGGTGAGGCGACAACAGAAAGTCACCATGTAGTGAGGTGACACAGCAGAAAGTCATCATATAGTGAGGTGACACAGCAGAAAGTCATCATGTAGTGAGGTGACACAGCAGAAAGTCATCACGTAGTGAGGTGACACAGCAGAAAGTCATCACGTAGTGAGGTGACACTGCAGAAAGTCATCATGTAGTGAGGTGACACAGCAGAAAGTCATCACGTAGTGAGGTGACATCAGAAAGCCGTCATGTAGTGAGGTGACACAGCAGAAAGCCGTCATGTAGTGAGGTGACACAGCAGAAAGCCATCATGTAGTGAGGTGATATCAGAAAGCCATCATGTAGTGAGGTGACACAGCAGAAAGCCATCATGTAGTGAGGTGACACAGCAGAAAGTCATCACATAGTGAGGTGACACTGCAGAAAGTCATCACATAGTGAGGTGACACAGCAGAAAGCCATCATGTAGTGAGGTGACACAGCAGAAAGCCCTCATGTAGTGAGGTGACACAGCAGAAAGTCATCACATAGTGAGGTGACACAGCAGAAAGTCATCACATAGTGAGGTGACACAGCAGAAAGTCATAATGTAGTGAGGTGACACAGCAGAAAGTCATCACATAGTGAGGTGACACAGCAGAAAGTCAAAATGAAGAACAGCTAAAGTGAAAACTAACAATAAATCCAAAGTCAATCTCAGAACTAAAACACTGGAAACTAGACTGAATTCCAGGAAAAGGCAAATTATATATCTTTGATACAAATGTCAAGCTGAAATCTACAGGTTAATAATTAAAATTTAATTTCTTACAGTTTCAAAACCTGAAGGCTTTATTTGTGCCCAGTTTTGCATTATAATTCAGCCAATAGCAAACTGGTCCTAGCTTCTTAAAAGTTTTTATTAAAATATCAAATTATGAAAAAGCTTAAAACATGCTAGCAAGCTCCATTTCATAAGCTATATTTTTTACTTTTTTTTTTTTTATTTTATGTGTATGTGTGTACTGTCTGAATGTAGGTTTGTGCACCCATGTCATGCAATGCTGCAGAGATCAAGAGAGGGTGTCAGATTCCCCTGGAACTGGAGTTAAAGATGGTTCTCAGCCATTGAGTGGGTGCTGGGAATCAAACCCAGGTCCTCTGGAAGGGCAGTTGGAGCTCTTAAGGGCTGAGCCATCTCTCCAGCCCCTCACAAGCTATTGTTTACATCCTGCCTCAATCTCTAGATCCACTTGGTGACTTAAGGTCATATACTTCTTTTTTTAACATAGTAGGATGAAAACTTAATTTGCCTTTGCCTAGAAGCAAAACTAGTGAAAGTCAAAGTACAAAAACAAACCACAATTTACATGATAAACGTTCCAGTCAAAAGTAAAAATAATAATAAAATGAATGTAAATAAAACTTGATTGGGCTGAAGAGATGGCCTAGAGGTTAAGAGCACCGACTGCTCTTGCAGAGGACCCGGGTTCGATACCCAGTACCCACATGGCGGCTGAGAACTGTCTGAAACTCCAACTGGAATCCGACACCCTCTTCTGAACTCCACAGCATTGCACGACATGTGTGCACAGACCTGCACGCAGACAGTACATTCATACACATAGAGAAAAATAAATAAATAAATCTTGATCAAAAGCACAAATCGGCATTTGGTATTTATCTAAGAGAAAGCTGTGAAACTTCAAAAGTAAAACAGAAATTATTTTTCTTTGAATTTAAAAGCACACTTCAGTTTTTCTTTTCTTTTAATTTTCATTTTTTATTGATGCTTTGTGTATTTCATACATCAGTTTCCAATTCAGTTCAGGCATATTTCCCTTTCCCTTCCCCCAACCCACCCCACCACATCCCAGATCATGCATTCTACAATAACTGTTCTGCAGCTTTCTCTCCGTTTTTTTTTTTCATTTTTTCATATTAAGTAATAATTTATGAGTATAAGCATCCTTCATGTAAAACCAGTTTACAAGCAGTTGTGCCCAAACCCACACAGCCCATGGGTCCCACCATCCAGCAGGGGTGGCTTGTATGTTCAATCAAGTTGATCAAATGAGTGTCCAGACTATATTGCTGTAGTTTCACCATTCACCCCAATCGCAGCCCTTACATTCTACCACGCCCCCTCTTCTGCAGATTGTTCCCTAGGCTTAGAAAAGGGGCACAGGTGGATGAGAAGCAAAACAGTCTACTTTCTCTGGAGCTGTTGTC
>VZQC01004924.1:102536-212095 GCA_009823505.1 Rhizomys pruinosus
AAGTTTCCATATATTAATGCAATCACCGTATTCTTCAATGCCTGGCTTATTTCACTGTGGATGGCTCAAGATGTACAAGATGGCTGTCCTGCACACCGTGGAGCTCTTCCTTTCCCCCGGTCCATTGGCAACAGAGCAGTGGACCCCCCACCTGTACTGCCCTGGTCTTGGGGCTCAGCCATGGGAGACATAGGACTACCCACCCAGATAAGTCAAGGGAGGCCAGAGAGCTCCGTGCTGCCAGCAGTGTGCAGGTGTCAGGAAGGGAGACTTGACACCAGGTACCAAGTTCACTGACCCTTGTAAACAATGACACTGTGCATATCCTATGCAGGCTGGTTGGCTGTGGCCTCACATCCAGCTGCTGCCAGAACCTGGCCTCAGTGCTCATTGACAGTCACAGCCTGACAGAGCTAGACCTGCAGCTGAATGACCTGGGGGATGATGGTGTGAAGCAGCTGTGTGAAGGGCTCAGGCATCCCGCCTGCCGCCTCAAGCTCCTGTGGTGAGTAAGGCTCCATGAGTCTCTTCTGGGCATGGGACAGAGGGAAGCCATAGGTGAGTTACCACAGGGTGGAACGTGGGAAGGAAAAGGGAGATAAACAAATAGTCTGGTCTCATATTGCATGGCTACTTATACCTGTGAATTGGGCAAGTAACTGTTGTCCCTGACATTCAGTTTCTTGATCTATTTAATGGGAATGTCATATGTAATACATGGATTATAATGACATGTTTCATATATATATATATATATATATCCGTGTATGTATTAGTGAGACTGCATAGTACATTTCACTTCATTCATTCATTCATTCATTCATTCATTCATTCATTCACAATAGGCACCCTTGTTGCCAAGCACTGGCCCAGGCCCTAGGGATGCAATCACAAACACACATTGGCTCCATACCCCCAAAGCACACAATCTACTGGGAAAGACACGGGCATAGATCAGCTAGGAATTTGCCAGCTCTGCTGGATGCTGTGGAGTAAACAGTGTTATGAGAGGGAAATGCTGGAGAGGAGGAACCGTGTGGAACGACCCAGACTGGCTTCTCTGAGATCTGAGGAGAACGGGATTCAGGCTGACCAAGCTGGAGATGGCAGTCCAGGCAAAGACAAAGCAGGGGAAGGCTCTGGAATGGAAAGAGTTTGAAGGGCCACTGGGCCCTCATACAGGACCCTGTGGTGGCCCTGTGTGCTGCAGTGGAGTGATCTCACTCGCCCTACAAGCTCATGGAGAGCTAGAAAGCCTCCGTCCTACAGAGCAGTCAGTCCTCTCTCTCAGTGACTTCCGTTTGTTTCCCCCTTCCTAGCACAAGGCGACAGGCAGCATCTGGTGCAACACTAAACTGTGGCTCCCGGCCAGAGCCCTGCCATGTGCTCAGGAAACCACTGATGATCCAGACCCTAGTGTCAGGGATCCCTGGTTTTCCAGTTGGCAGAGAGTCCAGGAGGCTTGTGCCATAGGGCTTTCCTCATCTAGGCCTCCATTCCACTTCAAGTCTCGTGTCAGGCAGGATATGACAGTGCACAGTCTGCATTCAGCCTGTGTAGTAGCTGAGATTGGCTCAGGGGGCTGGCACCTTCACCCCTCAGCTGACTTTCAGTCACGACTCCTGCACACACTGAATAGCCTGTCGAGCTGCACTGCACGTCTGCTTTCAGACACAACTCAGTCACTTGTGGAGTCTTAGCTGCATTAGAGGAGAGCTGCTCCTTCCTCCCAGAGACAGGAACAGGCTCGGACTTGGAGGACTGCATCGGCCTCCCCAGGAAGAACGACCCACAGAGCAGGAACACAGCCTCTCACAGGCACAGGAGAGCACAGCAGACAGCAGGAGGGATGGGGAGGTCCCAGGTTACAGCTGAGGACCTGGAAGCCCTGAGCAGGCATTCACAGCCCTAGCCCCACAGAGCCTCCGGACATGACTGAGGACCATAGAACAGGATCCCAGGCCTGGAGCTTGTAGCTATGGTTTCACTCCCCAGCACTGATGAGAAAAAAATTGAACTGAGACTCTCTCCTTCTAGCACCTTCTAGGAAACCCCACTGACTGCTCTGTGGGCTCAAGGGGTGGAGGTAAGCATAAAGAGCCAGCCCTCATCCCAACACTGACCAGTTCAAAGGTCGCCATTCCAGTTCAGATCTCCCTGGGAGCTGATCAAGGCCCCACCAGGACGGCCTCATGGCTTCTTCTGTGTTCACACTGCTGCCCTCCTGTTTTCTTGTTGACGGCCCAAGAATAAGCGCTGACAAGACTTCAGTGGTCCCAACAAGCAGTAGAGTCCAATTTCCAGGGCTCTGAGTGCTCAGAATCCTGGGCATATCCCAGGAAAAACAGGCTTCTCTGTGCTTTCAGGCTGGACCAGGCCCATCTGAGTAACCAGGTGATGACGGAGCTGCGGGCCCTAGAGGCTCAGAGACCCCAGCTGCGCATCTCCAGCATATGGTAAGGGGTGGATCCAGACTGGGTCCATGTGGCTGGTCTAAACCTGAGGGATGGGAAAGAGCCCTGGGGTGGTGGGAAGGACAAACCCAGCCAGGAAGAAACCAGGAAAGCACAGCAACCAGAGAGAGGCAAATGATATTTGGTGTTTTTTGTAGCCGTTTTTTCTTGTAAAAACAGAATTCTATAACCTGCCTACTTGAGCCCTTCCACTAGAAAAAGAAAAATATTTAAGAAAATAAATGAGTGGTGTGTCCTGTGGACACAGCACAGGTGATAAAACGGAGCCACCAGGACAGGTGGCCCCAGTGAACCCAGAGCACTGGGACAATGAGAGGGGGAGACAAAGACACAGAGAAGCCCCTGGGTTCAGTCCGTATGTCTACAGAGTGCACAGAGCGATGAATGAGGACCACACTCTGTCTATGACTGTCCCATCCCCACCCACAGACACCTGCACTACACCCTGGGTTTTGGGAGAAGACTTGGGAGGGGAAGGTCGGCTTTCATCCCCAGGGAATGCTCTGCAGCCCTGAACCTCCCAGTTAGCACATGTGAGCTCAGGACCAGGAGCTGCCTCTGTTCCTGGTTGCTGCTCCTTGACGTAAATGGATGGGAAGCTAGAGGGGGAGGAGATTCTCTAGCTTCATTGCCAACATTCTAGGTTCCTGGCAGAAACATTCCCCACAGATGCACCGTACATCATGAAAGATTTAAGGATGTGAGGACACAGCAGTGAAGGAGACAGACACAGCCCAACTTCCATGAGCTCAGTCCAGCAGGGAGGCAGGGACAAGCCCTTCCCCAAGTCTGTGTAAGTGTCCCGGGGGCCACGTGAGTGTACTCATGGTATGGCTGACTTTGTCCAAAGAAGCTCAGCTGAGCTTTCTTTCTTTCTTTTTTGGTTTGATTTTTATATTTCAAGACAGGGTTTTCCTGTAGCCCCAGGTAGCCTAGAGCTAGCTATTTAGACCAGACTGGCCTCAGTCTCACAGAGATCCAACTGCTTCTATCTCCCAAGAGCTGAGATTAAAGGCATGTGCCACCATGCCCAGCCTAATGTGAGATCGTAATGATAGAAAGTATGAGCTGCCCTGAGAAGGGCTCAATTTATGGCAGAGGTTGAGATTCTGAGGAAGAAGAAAGCTCAACTCTGTTAAGGGACAGGAAATCATTAAGTGGAGCCCTGAAGCATTCTGGGAGTTCCACAGACATGCAGCTTCTCATGCTGCAGTCTACATCTGCTGACTCAGGATCTGAGGTGGGGCAGCCTCCTTCAGTGGAGTCTCTGATTTGACAGCCATCTCAGGTAACATTTCAGCACACTGAGGTCCAGAGGGCAGAAAAGCCAGTGAGCAGTAAAAAATGGTGTAGGAGGGGCTGGAAGGAAAAAGGGCCATAGGAAGGTCCATGGGCTCTATGAAGAACTTTATGCTTCCTCCCCAGAGGCAATGGAGAGGGAGAGACCTTCCAAAAAAGGATGTCTGTGTTCACACTTTATAGTCAGCTACTACATAGAAAACAGATTACAGGAAGGTCAGAACAGAAGCAGGGAAACCTTTTGGAGGATGCTTCAGTGGTGCCTGTCACAGTTCACTGTGTCTTAGAACAATGCTAGAATCCATGGAGGTGGAAAGTAGAAAATAGAAAGGGGATCAGTTTGGAAAGTGTTATCAAGATGATAAGCTGCCAGTGTGGACAACTGACTAACTTCATTTTGTGCTGCTTTATACAATGCCTGAGACTAGGTAATTTATAAAGAATGAAGAATGGCTCTTACACTTTTGAAGACTAGAAAGGGCATAGTCATGGTCTTACATCTAGAGAGGCCCTTGAATGCTGTGCCATCCCGTGGAAGAACAGGGAAGAGCCAGAGATCATGTATGAGACAAGAGCTGAGCTAGCCTTAGAATGAGCCCTGACAAGCCGTGGGATTCTGCCCCTGTTATAATCACATCAACCCATTCATGAAGGCAGAGTCCTCATATCCTGATTACCTCCTAGCATGGTTGCATTGGGAATTAACTTTCTAAAGTGTGAACCTGGGGAATGTATTGAAACCACTGCATTGAAGGAGCTATGAAGTAAATCAAGTTCTGACATAGATTCCCAGGCAGGGTGGGGACCATTCACAGAGAGAGGGCCTAGACAAGAAGAATGGGACTGAATTCCAGTTCAGATGAGTTTTTAGTTGGGGGTCCTACAGACACCCTTGGCTTCTCCTGACATCTGAGGGAGAGAACATCTCTGTGTGTAGGAAGCCACGTGTGAAGTTGCCTATTCAGGACCTGGGAGGAGGAGAAATGCGTGATATCACCACTTCATTGGAGGAGCTGAGACTGCAGTCAGGTACGTGAAGGAACCAGACTGACAGAATCATGACGGGACCAGGAAGAAGGGAGCTGTGGGAGGTCACCTCACCCATTCCCCTGTCCCTGATA
Source organism: Rhizomys pruinosus (assembly GCA_009823505.1). Lineage (NCBI taxonomy): Eukaryota > Metazoa > Chordata > Mammalia > Rodentia > Spalacidae > Rhizomys > Rhizomys pruinosus. Next base: position 107,431 of record VZQC01004924.1, read on the forward strand.
CGGAGCAGTACAGGTGCCCCAGTGAGAAGGGCCTGCCCTTCAAAGATCTTCCACACCTAGAACATAGAGCATGTTCTACTTCCTTCTCTCCTAGCCTTAGGGACTGGCGCTGCTCCCACTCAGGTCTGCAGCATGCATCCAACCCTGTACCAGGGCTCCATGTTCCACTCTCTGCTAAAGCCTCCCTGTGGATCCATCTTTTGGACCAGGCTCTTCTCTCAACCTGACTGCAGGAGACAGGCAGGGAAAAGCTAAAGCTGGGTTGGGAACAGGTCAGAGAGAGCCTGCTCAGATACAAACTGAAGAATAGAAAGAACCGACAGGAAAGCAGGCAGGAAGGTCCAGGAGCAGAGACAGAAACTGCAGGCACACGTCCTTCTAGGGCCTAGACAGGCCAGCCTGGGCAAGGGTTCAGCCACGGTTCAGTAGTACAGGGCTGGGGCAACCAGCCTGGATACACAGACTAACTGCTGTCCCGCCTTTTCCAGGGGAAGACTCTCCTTAAGTGGCACAGTTGAAGCCTTCCATTTGTCTTTTCTTGCCTCTCTAGGAGACAAGCACATAGAGCCTCTGTGGACTGATGATGACTTCTGGGGCTCCAGGGGGCCTGTGCCTACTGAGGTGGTTGACAAAGAAAAGAACCTGTACCGGTGAGTGACAGGCTCTTCCTGGCCAAGGCTGGCCTTTCCTACTTCTGTTACAGGGGAAATCAGGATCTCCTCTTAGGGTTTTTAGTCTCATTCATAAAATAATTTTCTTCTATTTTATTTATTATATTTATTTTATGTGCATGAGTGAATTGCTTGCGTGTATGTTAGGGCACCTGTGTCATGCAGTATCCACATAGGTCAGAGAGGGTTCTGGATCCCCTGGACCTGGAATTACACATGGTTTTGGCCACCATGTGGGTGCTGGGAACTGAAGCTGTGTCCTCTGCAAAAGCAAGCCAGTGATCTTAACTGCTGAGCCAGCTCCATTGATAAAACATTTTACGAATGACTTCAATGGAAGCCTGAAGACAATTTTGTCATAATTTAAAAGAAAAACCCCCAGGTAAGCCTTAAACCTCAGCAGCTTCACAATGGAGGACAATGGAGGAAAGAAAGAAAAAAGCCATGTCATTTAATGTGGCACAGAGGTCAGGCACATAGAGGACTCACAGCCACAGGGCTGGGAGGGGAGCTGTAGATAAAGAGTAAGGAAGCCCAAAATGTTGGGAAATCCCTGAGTGTTAGAGAGAACACAATTAGAAAAGAATGAAGAAAGGGAGAAGTTACACTTTCCTGGTAATTCAGAAAAGCAGAGGGACTTCCAACCTACAAGCTGTAGATGGTGAGTGACTTAGATAGAGGCAGGGACTCTGAGATGGTGAAGTACATTTCCTGGTTAAAGAACTAATTATTCTGTCTGTATCTTTACTGTGGCTCAAGGTGAATCTACCTTCTTAGGGATGATCCTTCCTCCAGGTGATTTATCTGGCCCAACTGGAATGTTAGGTCTACACTGAGGCCACGATTTTATTCTCTTGACAGAAGACATTTTTCCTTAGCCAGCCTTTACTGCTACATTAACATTTCACTCCCCATGAACCATCCCCTCAGACCTCATTCCACCAAAACTCCATACTGTTCCTGCCTTGTGCAAGAGACAAGGGAAAGACCAAGAAAATGAGTATGTGCTTTATTTTTCTCAATATATTCATTAGAAGTTAATAAAACATCCATTCTGGCAAATATCAAAATTTAAAGGCAAAGCGTAGACCTTGTCATCAACTCTACCTAGCACCACAGTCTGCAATCTGGCTCCTTGCCTGCATTGCCTACTGAATTTCATCAGAAACCTCCTTCATTATATTCCTAAATCTTTTCAATTGTATATTTTACTGAATTTTTATCCATTTCATACAAAGATGTTAATCATTTTTTACCCATTGCCCATCTGCACCACCCCAAAAACCCCTCATCAGATTTCACACATTCTGTCATATGTATGTTGAGTCAAGGGAGAGTGCCCAGTTGTCCTTCAGTGCAAGTTCATCCACTGGGATCTAGTCAACTGCTAGAGTCTCTCCCTTCAAGATCAACTCTCCATCACCCAGCAGTAATAAGCTAACAATAGTTCTTTGGCAAAGGTTGAAGGCTGCTGCCCATTTCCCCAGTTATATGCTGGGATTGTTGTCTGATTGAGTTTGCATGGGTCTTGTGCATGCTGACACCATTGCTGAGGTTCATATGAGCAAAATCCTAGAAGCCAGTGAGACTCTGTTTCTGTATGGTCATGCACCCCCTCCCATGGCTCTTGCAATCTTTCCAAGCCCTCTTCTTTAATGGTCCCTGAACCCTGGGTGGGTGGAGTTTAATATAGACGTCCTGGCCAGGGACCCACACTCTGAAGACTTATTCTCTACATATGGCCATTTATGGCTTTTTGTGTCCATCACTTTCTGTTGCATGAGGGAGCTTCATTGATGAGAGTTGCCAGTAACTGTTATGTTTATTGGGCTGTAAAACTAGGATTGGACCAATCAGTTGATATTGTCCCTTAGCAGCTTACAAACTTACATAGTGTCCTCCAAACCTATGAGAGCTAGCCTTCAGGGAAGTGGCTTCCAAGTCAGTACCAGCTCTGTTGCTAGAAGTCCTGTGTCCAAAGTATGTCTTCATCAATGGGGTCTTCCCTTCAAGTTCTGCTAGTCAATCAAAGGATGTGACAATACCCAGTATCATTTTGTAAGTCTCTTGGACTACTCAAAGGGAGGTTTCTCCTATCTGGCACTGTTTTTCATACCAGCTAACATTATTTATCTGTCTTCTCTTAGGCTCCTTCTTTCCTTATACCTCCATGGTTTCTTTCCATTTTCCTGACTCCTACAGTTACATCAGGATATAAACTCACATACGAGGATTTGGTCTAAGATCCACAAATGAGGGAGAATGTACATTTCTTGTTTTCTGGGTCTGTGTTTACTTCACTTAGTGTAACAGTTTCTATTTCCATCCATTTACCTGCTAATGTCAGGATTTTGTCTTTTTTTAACCTGAGTAGAATGTTATTGTATGAATGTATCACATCTTCATTATCCACTCATCAGCTGAGAGACACTTAGGTTGCTTCCATTTCTTAGATATTGTGAAAAGAGCAGCAATTATCATGGCTGTATAAGAACCTCCACAGTAGGATGAGTCCTTTTGGGTATACGCCAAGGTGTCATATAACCAGATCATACGGTAGATTCATTTTTAGTACTTTAAGAGTTCTCCACATTGTTCATTGTTTTCCAAAGGGCAGCAGAGGTTTGCAATCCCACCAGCAGTAAATGAGCATTCCCCTTTACTCACATCCTCTCCAGCATTTGGGATCATTTGCTCTATTGCTCTTAGCCACTTTGATTGGGGTAAAATGAAATCTTAAAGTGGTTTTGATTTGCATCTCCATAAGGAAATTGAACAATTTTTAAGATGTTTCTTAGCCAATGTTACTTCTTTTGAGAACTCCCTGCAGGGGTGTCAGTCCCTCAGTGGAACAGGCTGAAGAGGGTAGAGCAGCGTGGGATTGCTACAGCACATTCTGGGGACCAGATCAGAGGTTCAAATCCATTTATTATATGTAACAGGCAGCTTATATAGATTTGGGATTGGCAGCCCCCACATGGCATGAAATCATCTCCCAGAGCCCAGTCCTAGACCTTCACACTATCACATGTCATCCCAACTCACATGCATAAACAGAGAATGATAAAGTTCTTAAGGTGAGATTAGAGTAAATTTTGTTGCCTGGGGCTTGTAGTTAAGCTCGCGTGTTTAGAGAACATCTTTAAGCAAATAGGGTTGGCCCACAACTCTCTGTTCATATACATAGCCTATCTTTTAATTCAGTCATTTATTTTCTTGATTATTTGTTTTGTAGCTTCTTTATATATTCTGGAAATTAATCATCTGTAGATGTAGCTGGTGAAATTTTTCTCCCAGTCTATGGGTTTTCTCTTCACTTCTTTAGTTATTTCTATTCCTGTACCTAGATTTCAGTTTAATAAATCCCAGTTTTCAATTGTTGACCTTAATTCTTGAGCAACTGATGTCCGATTTAGAAAGTCCTTTCCTGCCCCTATATCGTGTATGATTCTTTTTATATATTCTTCTAACAGTTTTGGGGTTTCAGGTTTCACATTGAGGTCTTGATACATTTGGAGTTGACTTTTGTGCAAGGTGATAGATAAGGGTCAAATTTCATTCTTCTACATGTGGAGATCCAGTTTTGCCAGCATCACTTGTTGAAGATGCTGCCTTTCCTCCAGTGTGCATTCCTGGCCTCTTTGTCAAATATCATGTTGCTGAAATTGTATGTACTCATGTTTGGGTCTTCAGTTATGTTTATCAATATGTCTTTTTTGTGCCAATACCATGCTATTTTATGAGCTCAGTTAAATAGTTTGAGATCTAGTATGGTAACCCCTGTATTAATCACTTTTCTGTTGCTGTGATAAAATGACCATGACCAAAGGAACTTATAAAAGTAAGAGTTTATCTGAGCTGACTGTTGACAGTTTCAGGGGAATTGGAGTCCATCATGGCAGGGAGGCATGGTGACAAAAGAGGCCGGAGGAGAAAGCCTTGTTTCACATCTTCAAGCAGGCACAGGAAGCAGAGAGCGACTTGAGATGAGCAAGGCTTTCTGAACTCTCTAAGCTGCCCCCTACCCCACGCCCACCCCCGTGCCCAGTGATATGTTTCCTCCAGCATGGCCACGACTTCCAAGACCTCCCCAAACAGTGCCACCAACTGGAGACAAAATGCCCAAATACTTGGAGCCTATGGGAGACATTCAAACCACCACAAAGTCCCCAGCATTGCCCTTTGTGCTCTGTATTATGTGGGCTATGTGTGCTTCCATATGAATTTTAGGATTGTTTTCTATAATTCTGTAAAGCATATCATGAGACATTCTTTTGATTGGCATTGAGTTGAATCTGTAACTGGGTTTGGTCATTAAGGTTAACACCATTCAACTCTTTATATATGTATATATTTTAGGTTTCCATATGACTTTTTCCAAGGCTTTAATGTTAGCTGTCCCTCCCAGACTCCCTCCTCTACCCTGTCCTCCCATTCCCTCCCCACCTACCCTTCTTGCTCCCTTATCCCCCATATGTCCTACTTTACTTTCTGACCAAAATCAACTTGAGGAGAAAACAGTTTACTTTAGCTTATTGTTTATGTAATAGTCCATCACTGAGCAAAGCCAAGACAGGAACTCTAGACAGAAACCCAGAGACAGGAACTAAAGCAGAGCCCATGGAATATTATTGCTCTCTGGGTTGCTTCCATGGCTTCTGCTCAGCTATTTTTCTTATACAACACACCCGCAGTAGCAGGCTATGCACTCCTCCATCATTTACAAATCAATAAATTGCCCCACAGCCATGCCCAGGGGCAGTCTGATGTGTTTCATGGCTATTGTGACTATAGTAGTGGTGACAGGAATGAGCAAGTACCTCAGTACTTCCTGGAGTTTTTTGAGAACATGGCCAGCAGGTGCATGGCTGGTGAGGAAATAATCCTTTTGGAAGAACCTACACACTGATTTCCACAGTGGCTGACATGTACACCAATTCAAATAAAAAGAGTATTCTGGCTTGCCTACTGTTGCTACAATAAACATCATAGGCAAACGGTATTGAATACCCAAGATCAAGGAGGATCAAGCCAACAGAAGTATCTGCTTTGACCACTTTCTAACTTGAGATCCTCCCTAGCTAGATGATTAATGCTTAAAATCTTAAGTCTGCAATCAGGAAGTTTGTGTTTACAAATGGAGCCAGACAACCTGAAAGAGTTAATAAGTGTCTTCTTCTTGTTAGAGACAAGCTGTAGGAGGGGGCAGTGCTCTGATTGACACTACCCACTAAAAGCTACTTTTTTAGCCTCTAGTTAACTTTAGGGCAGGCTCCAGTGTAGAAAACCATTCAACTTTTTTCCTTTAAGGTCTGAGTCAAACTGATACAGGCAGGAGTGCGTTGTTACCACTCTGTAAGACACAAGGAACCAAGATTGGAACATCTTCAAGACCCCTTTGTCTTTCCCTGCAGAGCATCCTCTTGAGATTCTGTGATGTTCCCCTCAACAGTGACCATGGGAAAGAAGAGGCCTGCCAGAACAGTCCCTTGCTTACTGACATGACATGAGTTTCTTGTATTTCTTCCTTCATCAGCAAACATAAAAAAAAAGGACAGTTTAGTGGTGCGTTGTTGTACAGGTCTTTAATCCCAGCACTTTGGAGACAGAGGCTGGCAGACCTCTGTGAGTTTGAAACCATCCTGCTAAATAATGAAAACCATTAGGTTCTCAAATCACCAAAAAACAAAAAATGGAGTTCCTCTTTGGAAAATTTGCTCTTGCCAATGTGATTCTTTAATACCCTAATGATTTTTTCTGACCTGGGTAATCTTATGCTGCCTGTATAGGACCCAACATCCAAAAACATTCTGGAAAAATATTAAGCCTCACATGTCAGGGAAGTCAGCCAACTTCTGATGGTTATATAAGTTTGGGGGTGGATCTGTGCCCTCCTCGTGGATGAACATTTAATCCTCCTCTTCAACATTCCCATTGGCCCTGTTTATAGCATTTTTAATCTGTCAGTTCATACTGCATTTCTCAAACTGGATAGGAGGCAAGCATAATAGCCTGCAGGGACAAATTTTCCATTTAAACGTGGCTATCAGTCAGGCTGTCTGGATTAGGAAAATCACATTATAGTTTACCACAAGCAATTTTGGATTAAGTGCCCATAGCCTAGAGAATATGGAACACGATAAACAATCACGCTTAAAGGAACTAGGAAAGAGATTGTATCAGATGCTTTCTCATAGCTCATCTATGCAGTTGTAACTGGAAAGAGAAGACATAACCAGGGCTCCCCAGGCATGACAAGACAAAAACTAAAGCAGTCAAGTATATAGCAAAAGAGTTTTAAGGAGAGAAAGAATATTCTACCTCAGTTAGCAAAGAAACAGGCTTGGAGATACAGGCCACAATGAGCAGACGTTAAGATCAGTACAGCTTGCATCTCCAGCCTCCCAAGCATGGTGATTCTCTCTGCTTCCAACACCTGCAGCTGCCCACTGGCTGCAACTTGTCTAGCACCTGGCAGTCTGTCCCTTGTGTCAGGGCTGACATATAGAAAGCACAGGCTTCCTCAGAGTTGGCCATGATTTTATTCTCTTGATAGAAGATGTTTTTCCTTAGCCAGCCTTTATTGCTACATTAATATTTCACTCACCATGAACCATCCCTAGAGACCTCATTCCACCAAGAGTCTATACTGTTCCTGCCTTGTGTTAAGCCAGGAGACAGGGGAAAGACCAAGAAAATTAGTATGTGCTTTATTTTTCTCAATATTTTCATTAGAAGTTAATAAAACATCCATTCTGGCAAATCTCAAAATTTAAAGCCATAGCATAGACCTTGTCATCAACTCTATATAGCACCACAGTCTACGGTCTCTTTCCTTACCTGCATTTCCTACTGAATTTCATCAGAAGCCCCCTCATTATATTCCTAGTTCTTTTTAAATGTATATTTTATTGAATTTTTGTCCATTTCATACAAATATTTTAAGCATTTTATACCCACTGCCCCATCTGCACCACCCCAAAAATCTCTAACCAGATTTCACGCATTCTTTTACTTTGTGTGCTTTTATTGATGTTATGTGTATTTCAAACATTGTTTTTCAATTCAGTTCAGGCATATTCCCCTTTCCCTTTCCCCCACCCCACCCCAGATCATGCATTCTGCTATAACTGTCCTGCATCTTTCTCTCAGTCTTTTCTTTATGCTTAGGAATTCACATTTTCCTCCAATAGTTTTATATTACTCTAAAATATGGATACATACTCTCCACACATAAACAGTAATTACAGAGTCTGAAAATAAGTGGCTAGAGCCCATTGAGAAATTCACATTATAACAACATAGTCACTTTCAGATAAACAGAAATATAACAATAATGTTGTTCAGCTTGCCTTTCATCTGGGGGATTTGGTGCTAGCATCCACAAATGAGGGAAACCATTTCCTGTTTGTTTATCTGGGACCGTGTTACTTCACCCAGCATAATGGCTTCGAGCTCCATACATTTACCTGCAAAGTTCATAATGCCATCTTTCTTTACTGCCGCTCCATTGGGTATATGTACCACATTTTTGTCATCAACTCGTCTGTTGAGGGGCATTTGTGTTGGTTCCAACTGTTTCCTATTGTGAAGAGAGCTGCAATAAACATGGGTGTGCATGTATCTTTGCTGCAGGATGAGTCTTTTGGGTATATACCCAGGAGTGGTATGACTGGGTCAGGTGGTAGGCTCATTTTGAGTCTTTTAAGGGTTCTCCACGCTGCTTTCCATGATGGTTGTACAAGTTTATATTCCCACCAGCAGTGGATGAGGGTTCCCCTTTCCCCACAACCTCTCCAGCATCTGTTGTCTTTTGTTTTCTTAATCTTAACTAGCCATATTGGAGTGAGATGATATCTGAGAGTAGTTTTAATTTGCATTTCCTTAATTATTAATGATGTTAAACACTTTTGAAGATGTTTCTCAGCCATATTTAATTCCTCACTGGTGAAGTCTCTGTTCAGCTCTTTACTCCATCTTTCGAGTGAGTCATTTATTTTCTTACTTCTTTGTTTTTTGAGTAGTTTACCTATTCTTGATGTTAATGCTTTGTAAGATGTATCAGTGTTAGAGATTTTTCTCCCACTCTGTGGGTTTTCTCTTCACCTCTTTGATTGTTTCTTTCACTGTACAGAAGCTTTTGAGTTTAATGAAGTCCCATTTGTCAACTGTTGACCTCATTTCCTGTGCAGCTGCTGTCTGATTTAGAAAGACTTTTCCTACACCTATGTCTTGTAGGTTGTTGCCAACATTTTCTTCTATCACCTTCAGGGTTTCAGGCTTCAGGGTGAGATCTTTGATCCACTTGGAGTTTATTTTTTGTACAGGGTGAGAGGTAGGGGTTTAATTTTGTTCTTCTACAAATGATGATCCAATTTTGCCAGCACCATTTACTGAAGATGCTATCCTACCTCCTTTGAGGGTTTTTTGTCCCTTTGTCAAATGTGAGGTGGCTGAAATTGTATGAGCTCAAGTTTGGATCTTCAGTTTTGTTCCATTGGTCAACAGGTCTGTTTTTGTGCCAGTACCAGGGTGTCTTTAATGTAGCTTGAAGTCTGGTAAAGCAATCCCCCCTGTATTGCACTTTTGGCTCAGGTTTGCTTTAGCTATTTGGGGTCCTTTGCTTTTCCAAATGAATTTAAGGATTTTTTTTCAAGTCTGTGAAGAAGCTCATAGGGATTTTGATTGGGATTGTGTTGAATCTGTATATCAATTTGGGTAAAATGGACATTTTTACTATATTAATTCTACCATTCCATGAGCATGGGAGGTCTTTCCATCTTTTGATGTCATTTTCCATCTCCTTCAGGGGTTTAAAATTTTTGTTGGAGAGATCATGGGTATCTTTAGTTAGGTTTGTTCCCAGGTATCTTATTATTTTTGAGGCTATTGTGAGTGGGAAGGTCTTCTTATATTCTTTCTCCACTTGTTTTATTGTTGGTATAAAGAAAGGCTACTGATTCTTATAGATTAATTTTGTAGCCCACCACTTTACTAAAATTCTTAATCATTTCTAGAAGTTTTCTGGTAGAGTATTTAGCATCCCTTAGGTAAACTATCACATCACCTGCAAAAAGGGATAGCTTAACTTCTTTTCTGATTAGTACTCCTTCAATTTCCTTCTCTTGTCTTATTATCCTAGCAAGTGTTTCAAGCACGATGTTGAAGAGGAGTGGCAGTAAGGGCAGCAGCCTTTATGGGTTCCTGCCTTTAAAGGAAATGGTTACAATTTTTCTCCATTTAGGATGATGTTGGCAGTGGGTTTGCTATATATGGCTTTGGTCATGTTGAGGAATGTGCCTTTCAGTCCTATTCCCTCTAGGTCTTTAAACATGAAGGGATGCTGGATCTTGTAAAAGCCTTTTTCTGCATCAATTGAGATGATTGTGTATTTTGTCGTTAAGTGCATTTACGTGTTTTATGATATTTATTGATTTACATATGTTGAACCATCCCTGCATCTTTGGTATGAATCCAACTTGATCATGAGAGATGATCATTTTGATGTGGGTTATGCGATTTGCAAGTATTTTGTTGAGAATTTTTGCATCTATGTCCATTAGTGAGATGGGTCTAGAGCTTTCTTTTTTGCTTGTATCTTTGCCTGGTTTTGGTATTAGAGTGATGCTGGCTTCATAGAAGGAGTTTAGGAGAATTCCCTCTATTTGTATCCCTGTAAACAGTTTGAGTAGCAATGGTTTTAGGACCTCTTTAAATGTTTTATAGAATTCTGCCGTGAAACCATCTGGACCAGGTGTTTTTTTAGTTGGGAGGTTTTTAATTGCATCTTCAATTTCCTCAAATATTATGGGTCTGTTTAAGCTGTCAATCTGTTCTTGGTTAAGCTTTGTTGGTTCCCAGGATTTCAGATATTCATCCATTTCTCTTAGGTTTTCAAATTTAGTGGAGTATAGATTTTTGAAGTATTCATGTATGATTTTCTGGATCTTTTGTTTGTCTGTTGTGATGTTTCCCCTATCATCACGAATAGTATTGATTTGGATTTTCTCTCTCTCTCTCTCTCTCTCTCTCTCTCTCTCTCTCTCTCTTTCTCTCTCTCTCTGTTAACTGAGCTAGAAGTCTGTCTATTTTGTTTATCTTTTCAAAGAGCCAGCTTTTGGATTCATTGATTTTTATATATTGTTTTTTTTTGTTTATATTTCATTGATTTCTGCTCTGATTTTTGTTGTTTCTTCCTGTCTGTTGGGTTTAGGGTTCATTTGTTGTTGTCTCTCAAGTGTTTTTAGCTGCAGTTTTAGATGGTTTATTTGCTCCCTTTCTGTTTTTTTTTTTAAATGTGGGAGCTTAGGGCTATAAATTTCCCTCTCAAGACTGCTTTTAAAGTAACAGGTTTTGTTGTGTTGTATTGTCTTTTTCATTCAGTTCCATGAATACTTTTATTTCACTCTTTATTTCTTCCCTGACCTATTCATTATTCAGGATTGTGTTGTTTAGTTTCCATGTGTTCTTGTAGCTAGTTGGACTTATTCTGGTGTTCATATTGAGCTTTATTGCACCATAGGCTGATAGAATGCATGGAATAATTTCTCTCCTTTTGTACTTATTGAGGTTCCTTTTGTGCCTCAGTTTGTGGTCAGTTTTGGAGAATGTTCCATGAGGTGCTGAGTAGGAAGTCTATTCTCTGGTGTTTGGGTGGAATATTCTGTAGATGTCTGTGAGTACCATTTGGTGTATTGTATTATTCAGTTCTGATGTCTCTCTGTTTATTTTTTGTCCTGTTGATCTATCCAAGGGGCTCAGTGGGGTGTTGAAGTGCCCCACTATTAGTGTGTTAGGATTAATCTGTGTCTTGAGGTCTTGCAGAGTTGTGTTTACAAAGTTAGGTGCACCCAAGTTTGGTGCATAGACATTTAGGATGGTGAAGTCTTTGTGGTTCATTGTTCCTTTGACAAGGATGTAATGGCCCTCTTTGTCTCTTCTGTTTAATTTTACTTTAAGATCTATTTTGTCTGATATTAGAATAGCCACTCCAGCTTGTTTCTTGGTACCATTTGCTTGGAAGATTTTTTTCCATCCTTTCACTCTAAGGTGGTGTCTGTCCTTGAGGGTGAGATGGGTTTCTTGTAGACAGCATATCGAAAGATTGTTTCCTAATCCATTCTCCCAGTCTATGCCTTTTTATTGGGGAGTTTAGACCATTAGTATTTAAGGTTATTATTGAGAGATGTGTGTTGCTTCCTGTTACCTTATTTTTTGTTTGCATTCTTGGTCTAGGTTTGTACTTACTCTCTTATGATTTTGTTGCTTTCTCTCTTTAATTGCTTAGAGATAGTTGTTCCTTTCCTCTGTTCTTTGGATTGCTTTGAGGATTTTTTTAAGTGTTGGTTTCTTACACATGTATTCTTTCATCTTGATCATGTCCTGAAAGATTCTTCTTTCTCCTTCAACTATAATTGATGTTTTGCCGGGTATAGTAGTCTGGGTTGGCATCTAAAGTCATTTAGTATGGAGAGTATTTTGGTCCACATTCTTCTAGCTTTCATAGTTTGTACTGAGAAGTAAGCTGTGATTCTGATGGGTTTCCCCTCGTATATAACTTGTTTTTCTCTTGTAGCTTTCAGTATTTTGTCTTTGTTTTGAACATCTAGTTTTTTAACAATTATATGGCATGAGAAATTTCTTTTCTGGTCTTGTCTGTTTGGTGTTCTAGGTGCTTCTTGTATTTGTATGGGTTTGTCTTTTTTCAGTTTGGGGAAATTTTCTTCTATTATCCTGTTGAAGATATGGTCAATAGTGTTGTCTTGGAATTCTTCTCCTTCCTCTATCCCTATGATGTGGAGGTTTGGTCTTTTCATAGTGTCCCACCTTTCCTGGTTGTTCCAGTCTTGTGTTTTTTCAAATTTTTTCATAATCTTTACTTGAGCATTCTAGTTGGTCCATGTTATCCTACAGGTCTGATATTCTTTTTTCTGCTTCTTCCATTCTGCTTCTGAGGCTTTCCCCATCCTTTCCTGTTGATTGGATGAATGTTCAATTTCCTTTTTCATTTCATCTTGTGATTTCTTTAGTATTTCCACTTCCTTTTGGAGCCTGTCATTCTCATCTTGTAGCTCCTTGGTTCATTGGTCATTTTCTTTTTTTCATTTTGGCTTGGTATCTTTTTAGCATTTCCACTTCCTTCCAGAGTTTGTCATTTTCTCCCTTTAGTTCTTTCCAACATTTGTCATTATCACCCTCTTGGTACTTCTTGAGTTTTTCAATTCTCTTCCATTAGTTCTCTAATTTCTTTGAATATGTCCACAGTTGTTCTTCTAAAGTCTGAGTCTTGGTTTCCTTCCAGGGAGATCTCATTGTAGGAGTCTTCTGAAGGGTTTGTAGAGTTCAGATTTATTATCAGCTTTTCCCATTTTTTTTTTGTGTGTGTGTCTTTGGCATGTGGATTTGTTTATTTGTTTCTTTGGTTCTGGTGCCTCAATGTTGGCTGCACAGACTATAATCACTAATACTGCCCCTGCTAGATCCTCTGTACTACCGCTCCCCCAGGCTGAGCAGGAGGGGGGGTGTGGGTGTTGTTTGCTACTTTGGCCCGCGAGCCAGTACCCTATTGACCAACTCACCAACTCACGCCACGTGCTGGGTGCATGCTGGTGTTGTGTTGTGTGGTACACGTCTAACCCCACCCACATCACTCACTGAGACCTGAACGTTGCAAGGTCCTGGGTGATATCAAGCCTCCACGGGGCACAAGGGTGCCCAAAGCACCCAGGCAGGCAGGCCACACCTGGACTTTTACAGGCTGTTGTTCTGCAGGATGCAGGTGAAGGTGAAGTCCATTTGCCCCATGATCTGGACACACATTGGTGTTGTGTTGTGTGGTGCGTGTCCTCACACATTCTATTGAGTCAAGGTAGTGTACACAGTTGTCCTTCATTGCAAGTTTATCCACTGAGGTCTAATCATCCTATTTAGAGTCTCTCCCTTAAAGAAGATCAACACTCCATTACCCAACAGTAATCAGCTGGCAATAGTTCTTTGGCAAATGTTGAGGCCTGCTGCCCTTTTCCCCAGTTTTAAGCTGAGATTGTTGTCTGATTGAGTTTGCATGGGTCTTGTGCATGCTGAGACCATTGCTGTAGGTTCATTTGAGCAAAATCCTAGAAGTCAGGAAGACTCTGTTTCTGTATGGTCATGCACCTCCTCCCCTGGCTGTTACAGTCTTTCCAAGCCCTCTTCTTAATGGTTCCTGAACCCTGGGTGGGTGGAGTTTAGTATTGAAGTTCTGGCCAGAGACCTACACTCTGAAGACTTATTCTCTACACATAACATTTTGTGGCTTTTTGTTCATCACTTTCTGTTGCATGAGGGAGCTTCATCAATGAGAGTTGTCAGTAACTGTTACGGTTATTTGGCTTTAAAACTAGCATTGGACCAGTCAGTTGATAGTCTCCCTTAGCAGCCCTCTAAAAGTACAAGAGCTAGCCTTCAGGGAAGTGGCGTCCAGGTCAGTACCAGCTTCATTTCTAGAAGTCCCGTGTCCAAAGTATGTTCTCTCTTCATTGATAGGGTCTTTCCTTCAGGTTCTGGTAGGCAATCTAAGGATGTAATAATACCCAGTGTATTTTTGTAAGTCTCTTAGACTATTCAAAGGGAGGTTTCTCCTGTCTGGCATATAAACTAAGTATTATTTATCTGTCTCCTCTTAGGCTCCTTCTTTCCTTATACCTCCATGGTTTCTTTCCATTTTCCTGGCTCCTACAGTTACATCAGGATATAAACTCACATAAAAGGATTTGGTGCTAAGATCCACAAATGAGGGAGAATATACATTGCTTGTTTTTCTGGGTCTGTGTTACTTCACTTAGTGGAACAGTTTCTAGTTCCATCCATTTACCTGCAAATTTCAGGATTTTGCCTTTCTTTAACCCTGAGTAGAATGCTATTGTATGAATGTATCACATCTTCATTATCTACTTATCGGTTGAGAGACACTTAGGTTGCTTCCATTTGTTACATATTTTGAAAAGAGCAGCAATAAACATGGATGTGTAAGAGTCTCCACAGTAGGTGGAGTCCTTTGGGGTATATGCCAAGGAGTCGTATAGCCAGATCATATGGTAGATTCATTTTTAGTACTTTAAGAGTTCTCCACATTGTTCGTTGTTTTCCAAAGGGCAGCACAGGTTCGTTATCCCACCAGCAGTGATTGAACATTCCCCTTTACCCATATCTTCTCCACCATTTGATGTCGTTTGTTCTATTGCTCTTGGCCAGTTTGATTGGTGTAAAATTAAATCTTAAGTGGTTTTGATTTGCATTTCCATAACTACTAAGGATATTAAACGCTTTTTAAGGTGTTTCTTTGCTAATGTTACTTCTTCTTTGGAGAACTCTCTAAGGGGGTGTCAGTCCCTCAGTGGAACAGGCTGAATTGGGTACAGCATGGGATTGCTACTCATTCTGGGGACTACATCAGCGGTGCAAATCCATTTATTATATGCAATGGGCAGCTTATGTAGATTTGGGATTGGCAGCCCCCACATAGTGTGACATCACCTCCCAGAGCCCAATCCTAGATCTCCATACCATCACATGTTATCCCAACTCACAGTGCATAAACAGAGAGGTCACATGATCTTTACTTGTGATTCTGAAGCATGCTGACTGAAGTATTAGCCCCCACACACCCAAGCTTGCATTCACCCACATCTCCCCCTTCTGTTTTTTCCTCCACAAGCTCAGAGAGCATGATGGAGGTGGTGGTCAGTTACCTTTTGTCTCCCTCGAGTGGCCACAACTATTTCACAAAAGTGCTAAGACTAATCAATGCCCATGTAAAAACCAAATACAGGGTAAAACCAAATAGTAAACATAAGCAATAAACATAACCAATGTCCATGTGAATCCAATTAGCAAGCATCTCTGTCCAATTCTTGTACAAACCAGGGTTCCCAAGTATTGTTGGTGAGGTTTGCATATACAAACATGCTGATCAAATAAAAGGCCAGTCACTTTTTGCTCACAATTCACCCCTTTCTTTGGCCCTTACAAACCATCATGCCAACCTCTTCCATGAGATTCCCTGGACCTTGGAGGGGAAGGCAGGTGAGGGAGAGTCTCTGAGGTGACACATGAAACTCTTGGGTCTGTCCAAATTCTGTTTTCAATGGACTGATAACTCATTCAGGAGTCTCCTTTTAATTCTACTAATAAAGCACAAATAGTAAGAAATACAGACATCTAAACAAACATTAACCATTATAACAAGTCACCCTATGGCCACAAACACATGCTTGGATGGTATCTTAGTCAGGGCATCACAGCTCTTTAACAAAAGGATGGCAATAGCTTTCTTTTCTTTTTCTTTTTTTTTTTTTTTTTTTTTTGATACAGGGTCTCCCTGTAGCCCCAGTTGGCTTGGAACTCACTCTGTAGACCAGGATGGCCTTGAACTCACAAAAATCCACCTGCCTCTGCCTCCTGAGTGCTAGGATTAAAGGCGCATGCCACCATACCTGGTGGCAATAGCTTTCTAATGTGGCCTATAAAGTCTTCTGCCACCAGGGGTCAACCAGGTTTACAGTATCAGTTGTGCTCCCCCAACCCCCAGGGAGTGGGCCATAGATCCAATTGGAGTTTTTCTGGGTGCACATGTATCAAGCTGCCACTATTTCACTGTATCTTCTTTGGCATGTAACAGTACAGCAAGTGAGATCTGTAGTAGAACTTCGGAGAATTTTTTTCCCCTAGCAATTTGCATAGTGCTTTCTGGCACCATGAAGTTCAGTTGTCCAGTTGCAGTGTAAGGTCTCAGCATAATTTTTCTTTTTCATGTTCATATAATACCATATCTTCAGCAATAGGTTCTTTACCACTTCTTCTGTGCACCTAAAGTTATAGACAAATGGCCTTTGTTTTAGGGGCCTTGAGAGCCTCCCTGGTCAACAATTCTTGGTAGGGTAGTCCAATCCTGGTACTAAAGGCTTTGTCTACCAATGCATCTTATTTTACAATAAAGAAAAATTTAGAGGTGGGATCCTAGTCCAAAGGGATGGGCCTATGTTACCATACTTTCTGGATGTTCAGACAGGTCAACTCCCCTACTAGTGGTTCCTGGTCTGTTTCTTGCAGTTTTTTTGCTGGAACCCAGATGGGTTGACATCTGTGGGAAGACACAAGCACACCCTTTCCCCATGTTAGCAGTGGACTGTTTTTTTTTTTTTTCATTGTCTCAACATTGGATCCTGTCATAGTACCAAAGGTATCTTATTATGACCTGTCAGAGAGCTCCAATGTTTATGGACTGGAGTTATCATTTCTATTTTTAAAAGCTGACAAAAGGTTCAGAGTAAAGTGTGCTCTGCAAACTGCATTCTGGAGGATGCATATTCCTCCCCATTTTGTTTTTGTAAGCAGAATAAGGGAAGTCCTGGATGAGTCCAGTTATTTCTTTTGAATTATAAAGATGGGGTATTTTAGGGCTTAGTATGTCTTGGGGCACAGAGACTCAATAGTTGTAAAACACCAGATCACTCCTGAACTAGCCTTTTTCTTGAATCTTATAAGGAATACTTGTTATATGAGAGGTTTTTTTTTAAAGGACAGAAGTGTTTAAACTGGATACAATTAACTAGAAGGAGAATTATTCCTATTAATAAGAAGGAAAAGTAAAACTTAATTATGAATGTGCATTGCAGAATAGACAATGCATGGTTCTCAGGTTATATTGTAGAGCTAAGGGACTCTGTAGGGCCCCCAGGGAATCAAAGCAGGAGGATTAATCTCTTATTGATGACCAATTAAAAACTAACAATACCAAAATCATGAAGTTAATAGTTTTAATGAGTTGGATTTATCCACAGTTGTTTGTAGTTAACTCTTTAGTACCAGGAACCTAGAAAGTCATGAGGGATTAAAACACACACAAACACACACACACACACGCACACAGTGTTAAAGAGAACAGACTATGAGACTGGCCTGTGAGGAGGAAATCACATTATTGTTTAATTCTCAAGGAGAATCATAAAGCAGTTCCCAAAAGCAGTCTCAGGCTGCCTTCCTCCATCCCTGAAAGCAAGTGGCTGGGCTGGCCCAGGTATACTGTAGATCAATTTCCATAAAGTACTTCAAGAGAAGCTGTCCATATTATCAAGTTCAGGAAGACATCAGGGTCTATCATGGAGTAAAGTTCTTAAGGTATGGTGAGATTAAAAGATTAGAATAAATTTTGTTGCCTAGTTAAGTTACACATATATTTACTTAAAGATGCTCTTTAACCATCCTTAAGTAAATATGATTTGCCAACAACTCTCTGTTCATATACATGGTCCATATTTTAATTTAGTCATTTATTTTCTTGATTATTTTTTGTAAGTTCTTTATATATTCTGGATATTAATGCTCTGTCAGAGATGTATCTGGTGAAAATTTTCTCCCAGTCTGTGGGTTTTCTCTTCACTTTCTTGGTTATTTCCATTCCTGTACAGAGCTTTTAGTTATTAAGTCCCAGTTTTTAATTGTTGACCTTAATTCTTAAGCAACTGATGTCTGATTAGAAAGTCCTTTTCTTGTACCTATATCTTGTGTGATACTTTTTATATATTCTTCTCACAATTTTGGAGTTTCAGGCTTCACATTGAGATCTTGATACATTTAGAGTTGACTTTTGTGCAAGGTGATAGATAAGGGTTTAATTTCATTCTTCTACATGTGGAGATCCAGTTTTGCCAGCATCACTTGTTGAAGATGCTGCCTTTCCTCCAGTGTGCATTCCTGGCACCTTTGTCAAATATCATGTTGCTGAAATTGCATGCGCTCAGATGAAATTGTATGTTCATCTATATGTCATTTTGTGCCAATACTGTGCTATTTTATGACTATAGTGAGAAGTTCCCAAAGAAGAAAGAAAAGCTGAATCAGTCCAAATTAATGGTAAACTTTTTATTCCAGGGAAATGCACTCTCAGGCAAATTCAATGACTTTCCAGGTGAAGGCCAAGGCAAACACAAGTCCCTGCTGAGTTAGTAATTTTTTATAGGGCAGTGCAGGGGAGATGGTGATGTGTTAATCAGGCATTGGAATCTGGCCAATTAGGCCAGGTCAGGGCCCTGAGGGCAGGTCTTAGATCTGGTGGACTCTTTGGAATCTGGAACTAGGTGTTAGCTTTGTCCAGTGTTTTACCAGGGCTTTATTCTTGTGCTTTTGCAAGTGTGGGCTCCTGGCCTGAAGAGAAGAGTGGGAACCCTCCATCCCTAACCTCCAGCCTAACATATAGTTCTGTTAAATAGTTTGAGATCTGGTATGGTAACCCCTATATTGAACTAGGTGTTAGCTTTGTCCAATGTTTTACCAGGGCTTTCTTCTTGTGCTTTTGCAAGTGTGGGCTCCTGGCCTGAAGAGAAGAGTGGGGACCCTCCATCCCAAACCTCCAGCCTAACATATAGTTCTGTTAAATAGTTTGAAATCTGGTATGGTAACCCCTATATTGATCACTTTTCTGTTGCTGTGATAAAATGACCATGACCAAAGGAACTTATAAAAGTAAGAGTTTATCTGAGCTGACTGTTGACAGTTTCAGGCAAATTAGAGTCCATCATGGCAGGGAGGCATGGTGGCAAAAGGGGCCAGAGCAGAAAGCCTTGTTTCACATCTTCATGCAGGCACAGGAAGCAGAGAGCGACTTGAGATGAGCAAGTCTTTCTGAACTCTCTAAGCTGCCCCCCCACCCCACTACCCTGCCAGTGATGTGTTTCCTCCAGCATGGCCACAACATGTTAGATCTCCCAAAACAGTGCCACCAACCGGGGACAAAATGCTCAAATAATTGAAGCCTATGGGAGACATTCAAACCACCACAAGCCCCCAGCATTGCCCTCTGTGCTCTGAATTGTGTGGGCTATGTGTGCTTCCATATGAATTTTAGGATTTTTTAAAATAATTCTGTAAAGAATGTCATGGCACATTCTTTTGACTGGCATTGAGTTGAATCTGTAACTGATTTTGGTAATTTTCACAATATTAATTCTCCCAATCCATAAACATGGGAGGTCTTTCAACTCCCTGGTGTCTTCCTCAATCTCTTTCTTCAAAGATTACAATTTTCATTGAAGAGAATGTTAATTCCTTTGGTCAAGTTTATTCCTAGATATTTTCTTTGAGGCTAATGTGAACAGGAGAGAGTTCCATGAACTTTCTCTGACAGTTTGTTATTGGTTTATACAAAGGCAACTAATTTTTGTACATTGATTTTGTAATCTGGCACTTTGCTGAAAGTCCTGGTAATTTCTGCAAGTTTTCTGGTAGAATTTTTGGGCTCTCTTATGTATAATATCATATCATTTGTAAATAGGGATAATTGGACCTCTTCTTTTCCAGTTAGTACTCTTTTAATTTCCTTCTCTTTTCTTATTTCTCTGTAGTTTCAAGCACTATATTAAAAAGGAGTGGAGACAGTCGACAGCCTTTTCTGGTTCCTGGTTTTAATGGGCCTGCTTCTAGTTTATCTCTGCTGACCAACTTCTCAAAAAGAAGTTTATGTACTTGGCACTGGGCTTTTTATTTGATAGTCTATGTCCTCAGAGAGAGGCATTGTCCCCTCATTAAGGGTAATACCATTTCAACTCTTTATATATGTATATATTTTAGGTTTCCAAGGCTTTAATGCTAGCTGTCCCTCCCAGACTCCCTCCTCTACCCTGTCCTCCCATTCCCTCCCCACCTACCCTTCTTGCTCCCTTATCCCCCATATGTCCTACTTTACTTTCTGACCAAAATCAACTTGAGGAGAAAACAGTTTACTTTAGCTTATTGTTTATGTAATAGTTCATCACTGAGCAAAGCCAAGACAGGAACTCAGGAGAGAAACCAAGAGGCAGGAACTAAAACAGAGCCTATGGAATATTATTGCTCTCTGGGTTGCTTCCATGGCTTCTGCTCAGCTACTTTTCTTATACAACACACCTCCACTAGCAGGCTAAGCCCTCCTCCATCATTTACAAATCAATAAACTGCCCCACAGCCATGCCCAGGGACAGTCTGATGTGTTTCATGGCTATTGTGACTATAGTAGTGGTGACAGGAATGAGCAAGTACCTCAGTACTTCCTGGAGTTCTTTGAGAACATGCCCAGCAGGTGCATGGCTGTGAGGACTATTAGCTTTCTGAAGAACCTCCACACCAATTTCCATAGTGGCTGCCATGTACTCCAATTTAAATCCAAAGAGTGTTCTGGCTTGCCTACTGTTGCTACAGTAAACACCATGACCAAAACCCATTTGGGGAAGAAAGGGTTTACTTGCATCTTATACTTCCAAGTGACAGTCCATCCTTGAGGGAAGTCAGTGTAGGAAAGAAAGCCAAGAACCTGAAGGCAGGAGCTGGAGCAAGACCAGAGAGGAATGCTGCATACTGGCTTGCTCTTCCAGCTCACTTAGCTAGTTTTTTATAAAGCTAAGACCCACCTGCCCAGAGATGGCACTGCCTGCAATGAGCTGGGATCTCCAACATCAAAAACAAAATGCCCCTCAGACATGGCCACAGACCACTCTGATGGAGGAAATTCCTTATTCGAGGTTACCTCTACCTGGTTGTGTCAAGTTAACAACTGAAGTTAACCAGCACAAATTTTATTTTAAATCTTTAGGGAACCCTAACTATAGTAAATGGAGTTAAAGTTAGAGGGGTTCAATCTAATTGGTCAAACTCAGTTTATATTTTTAGCAGGAAAAAAGTATGTTTGGGACTCAAAAATTTTGATTTTAAAGATAAGTATCCCCAAAATTAAGGGAATTTTTGTCTGTTTAAAATTAGATTTCTTTTAATCATATTTTTTCAGTTTTTCTTTTTTTATGGAATGCTTGTGTTTTATACATAATTTTCACTTAATCTTAATTGTTTTTATACCTTCTTTTCCCTTGAACCTGCCCAAAGCCCCGCCCCCCCCGCCACCCCAGAATTTATACATTCTATCATTTGTGCTAGGGTCCATTGGGCCATACTGTATTGAATAATGTGCAAGTTATTTTTCAAAGACAGTGAACCATTCAAATCTTTTTAATATTTTTATTGAATTTTTCCATATTTCCTACAGAACATCTCAGTCAATGCCCATCCCCTTTGAGCCACCTCCCTTTTGGCACTTTCCACAGCCCTGCCCCTGGAATTCATACACTCTCTCCTTTGTGTGAAGGCCCATTGTGTCAAGTCAGAGTCCCTAGTCATTCCTCAGTGCAAGTTCATCCATTGAGATCTTTTCAGACTATCCAGAATCTCTTGATTGAAAAAGATCATCTCTTCCTCCCTGAGTAGTACTCACCTGCCAGTAGTTCTTCTGCTAGGATTGGGGCCAGCTAACCATTTCCACAGTTCTATGCTGGGTCTTGTGCATGCCAACACCACCATCAAAGGATCATACGAGCAGGGTCCTCTAAGCATTCAAGTCTTTTTAAACATGAATACTTAGTTCAACTGAGGTAACTGGTCTGGTGCTATGTGAGAGACTTTCCCTGGGGAGTGACTACACACAAATTTACTCACCCAAGAAAGAGAACCCATGTCAGACCAAAGTAATGACTGTACCAAAACACAATTTGGTGCACCAATGAGGTTTTACTAGAGCTACTAACAGGGGTATTGGCTAAGGGTTAGTAACAAGAGCAAGGATGGCTCACCAAAAAAGGGCATCCAACATGGATGACAGCCCACAAAAGCTGCAACCTTGGAGCTCTCTGCACAGCTAATAGGCAGATGGGTCAGAGCTTCCTTGCAGCAGCTCAGCTAGTCAGAGTCTCCCTTTACGCCTTAGCTGTTCTTAAGGGAACAGTGCCTTTGCTCTTAGGTTGTTTTGTGGTGCTCTTCCCTGTCACAGAGTCAGGGAGCCAAGAAGATTTGGAGACATAATGCTTATGTCTGAGGGGAGAGAAAAAATTCTTCCCCACTCTCCAGAACCAGCTTCTCAGTGAGGTCAAATATCACAGGAAAATTACTGGTACAGTGTATATTAAAGGGACATTCATTTCTCTGGTTTATGTGGAAAAAGAGGCTTGATGTTGAGCGTAGTGACACCTGGCTGGACCCAAAGTACCTTCATTACTTAAAACCTTTATAGATTTGCCTTGATAAGTCATATCATCTGCTGGGAAAGGAACTGGGAATGAGGATTGACAAGAGACAACACCTGATTTTGAAGGGCCACCCACTATTATCTCAAAACTTTATAGGGTCATGGTCAAATGGTAGTGAATACCCAAGATCAAGGAGGATCAAAACAACAGAAGTATCTGCCTTGACCAGTTTCTAACTTGAGATCCTCCCTAGCTAGATGATTAATGCTTAAAAGCTTAAATCTGCAATCAGGTAGTTTGTGTTTGCAAATGGAGCCAGACAACCTGAAAGAGTTAAGTGCCTCCATCTTGTTAGAGACAGGCTATAGGGCGGGCAGTGCTCTGATTGACACTTCCCACTAAAAGCTACTTTAGGCCTGGCTTGAGTATAGAAAACCATTCAACTTTTTTTCTTTAAGGTCTGAGTCAAACTGATACAAGCAATAGTGCCTTGTTACCACTCTGTAAGACAGAAAGAACAAAGATTAGAACATCTTCAAGCTCCCCTTTGTTTTCCTGTGGAGAGCATCCTCTTGAGATTCTATTATGTTCCCCTCAATAGTGACCATGGGAAAGAAGAGGCCTGCCAGAACAGTCCCTTGCTTACTGACATGACATGAGTTTTTGTATTTCTTACCTCATTAGCAACCATAAAGAAAGACAGTCTGTTGGTGTATAGTTGCACAGGTCTTTAATCCCAGCACTTTGGAGGCAGAGGCTGGAAGACCTCTGTGATTTTGAAACCAACCTGCTAAACAGTGAAAACCATTAGGGTCTCAAATCACGGGAAAAAAAAAAAAAAGGAGTTCCTGTTTGGAAAATTTGCTCTTACTAATGTTACTCTTTAATACCCTGTGACTTTAATGATTTTTTTCTGACCTGGATAGCCTATGCTATGTGTATAGGATGCACTGTCCCCGAAAAAACCCCTCTGGAATAAATATTAAGCCTCACATGTCAGGGAAGTCAGCCAACTTCTGATGATTATATACGTTTTGAGGGGGGCAGATCTCAACCATCCTTGAGGGTTCTTCTAGTTTGTCTTCCATTGCTATGACAAAACACTCTGACCACAGCAACTTGGGGAGGAAAGGGTTTATTCAGCTTACATCTCCTGGGTCACAGTTGATCACTCAGGGAGCCCAGGGCAAGAACTCAGGGCAGGAACCTGAAGGCAGAAGCTGAAGCACAGGCCATGGAGGAATGCTGTTCACTGGCTTGCTCACTCCTCTGGCTCATGCCCAGCCTGCCTTCTTATACCATACACAACCACCTGCCCAGGGTGGCACCACTCATTGTGGGCTGGGCCCTTCCTCACTGCTTGGCCATCAAGACAATACTCCACAGATGTGGCCACAGGCCAATCCAAATGGAGCCAATTGAGGCTCCCTCAACCCAGGTGTGTCAAGTTGACACTAAAGCTATCCAGCACAAGGGTTGAGCATTTAATTCTCCTCTTAAACATTCCTGTTGGCCCTTTATACAACATTTATAATCTGTCAGTTCATATTACATTTCTCAATCTAGATAGGAGGCAAGCATAATAGCCCTCAGGATAAATTTTTCATTTAAAGATGGCTATTGGTCAGGCTGTCTGGATTAGGAAAATCACATTATAATTTATCACAAGCAATTTTGGATTAAGTACACATAACCTAGAGAATATGGAACAAAATAAACAATCATACCTAAAGGAACGAGGAAAGAGATTGTATCAGAATGCTTTCTCTTTAGCTCGCCCATGAAGTTGTAACTGCGAAGTGAAAAATATAACCAGGGCTCCCCATGGCATGACAAGAAAAAAAATAAAAACCTAATGAAGTCAAGTGTGTAGCAAAAGAGTTTTGAGGAGAGAAAGAATATTTTATCTCAGTTAGTGAAAAAGCAGGCTTGGAGATACAGGCCCAAAACAGCAGACATTAAGATCAGCACAGCTTGCATCTCTGAGCTCCCAAGCATGGTGATTCTCTCTGCTTCCTACAGCTGCAGCTGTCCACTGGCTGCAACTTGTCTAGCACCTGCCAGTCTGTCCCTTGTGTCAGGGCTGGCATACGGAAAGCACAGGCTTCCCCAGAGTTGGCCCAGAGCCGCTGCAAATTCACGTGAGCTTCCCATGTAGAGCCATTTCAGAATGTTAGCTCTCTTTGGCAGCTGGTGTTGAAGGTACATGGCTGAGGAAACTCTAAGTCCCCTTTGGAAACCGGCAAATATACCATCAAAACAGTGTGCCAAACTTCAAAAATCCTACCATGGAGGTCTGGGGTTACCTCCTCAGTCTGATATAAAAATGCATTGATCTTATCATGTGCCAATAGATTCATCTTGGAGTCTCCTCTCTATCTCCCATCTCTTTGAACCCCTTAGGCAGCCAAGATGGTAAAAAAAACAAAGGAGGATTTTGGGGATTATTGGGACAGGGGACTATCTGTGGTGCAGGAAATTCCCGTGGTGCAGGAAATTCCCACTGTGCATCTGTCCCCTGAGGGCTCAGTAGTACTGGGAAGTTTTTTAGTTTAAAAAAATTACTTATATTAAAAAATTATGTCATGTGCTTGAATGTTTTGTTTGCATGCATGTAGATGAAACACATGTATCCAATGCCAACAGAGGCCATCAGAGAGCATTGGATCACCTGGAACTGGATTTATAGGTGGGTGCTAGCTGCCATGTGAATGGGAACTAAACCTAGGTAATTTGCAAGAGCATCCAGTGCTCTTAACTGCTGAGTCATCGCTCCAGCCCTGGGTACTTGGAAATTTTATAGGTGGGAACA
Source organism: Rhizomys pruinosus (assembly GCA_009823505.1). Taxonomy (NCBI): domain Eukaryota; kingdom Metazoa; phylum Chordata; class Mammalia; order Rodentia; family Spalacidae; genus Rhizomys; species Rhizomys pruinosus. Next base: position 132,936 of record VZQC01004924.1, read on the forward strand.
TTTTGGTTTATACTATGAGACTGCATTAGCCAAGATGGTGATAATGTCACATGGTCACTTCCATTTTGATGTGATCACCAGCTAAGATGGTGAATAAGTCACACAGCTGTTGCCATATTGGAAATGTTATGATGTTGCCCAGGTCACATTGTTGCCTTGATCTTGATGAGATCATCAGCCAAAATGGTGATAATGTCACATAGTTACTTTCTGTCTGGGTGATCACATCCCCCATCAGGGCACAAGACTATGTGGATCATGAATTTCACAGATTAAACATAGACCACCATTCCTCATTATTTCTTTCTTTCTTTCTTTCTTTCTTCCTTTCTTTTTCTTTCTTTCTCTCTCTTTTTTTTCTTTTTTCTTTAATACTTTTAATAATACTTTTAAAGAGTTTTGTGCATTTCATACTGTTGACACAAAAGCATAACTCTCACCTCAAAGGGGTTAAGAGATAGTTTATTCTGGAGCAAAATATGAGTGACCATGGCTCAGGAGCACAGATTTATGTTTCCCCAAAATTTATGTTTCCAGCATGGTAATAGCTGCATGACAGTTTTGTAGTAACAGAACAAAGAAAAGCCATAAATCCAGACCTCTTTCAAATACATTGGTGGATGTATTCAGGAGGCAGGTCATGCTGTGAGGAGCTCTAGGTTCCGAGACCTGGACCACCACTCTGATGTAGGACACGGACAACCAACTCAAAGGAAGGCTGACAAAGTTTTATTTCCGAATCTTAAGCTTTTATATATCTCACAGGTTGCAGAGGTTTTCCAAGGACAATTACAGAAAGCTACACAATGTATATGTGCTAGATGCAAGGAAGGCTTCAGGGGTGAGACAGAATCCAAGGTTCAGCAAGCCTAGTCGTAAAAGTAAACAGGGAGCATAGTGACATTGGGTTTCAGCAATAATATGTCTAGCAAGCCCTGTGGTTACATTCTAAGTATAAACAATCAAGGGCAGAGTCTTAGCTAAACTCTGCAAGCTTCTACCAAGCCCAAGCATTCAAACACAATCAAACCAAGTTGGCCCTCTGCCAACATTTTGAGAGGCTTCCTTCAAGCCTTTGACATTCATCCATCCAGAGAATTCACAACTCCACAATTGCAAAGTGGGGGCTTCCTACTGTAGGTCTCAGATGCTATCTGAGGACATTCTTAGCTTTTTGATTGGTGAAATCTGGTGGTCTGCTAAGTTAACACATTTCAAAAGGTTTTTATCTCTTAGCTTCATAGTTAGGTTAGATTACAGAGGTGGGAAAGGGGTGGCTTTTTAGAGGGCAAAACACAGCCCAAGATAAAGTGTAAATAGGCTCTGAATCTGCAAATTCCAAACTTTCCACAGTCATTGAAGTGCTAATCAGTTGATCAATCTTGCAGAAAGCTTAGTCCAAGATGCACGATTTTTTTTATTCTGGGAACTTTTGTTCACAGTACAATATCTCTTAATTGAATTTAGACCCCCTCCCCATCTATGTGCCCAGAGGCCCCCTCTACCAGACCTCATGCATTCGGTCAGATATGCTAAGTTCTAGCCAAGCATTTGTATCCAGATGTCCTTCGGTACAAGTTCGTTCATTCCCTGGAGTCTAGTCAGCCTATCTAGCATTCTTAAAGACCTACTCTCCCTCACCCAGCAGTAATCGGTTGCCAATATTTCCTAGACTAAGGTAAGAGCCTACCAGCCATTTCCTTCCCTCCACGGTGGACCTTTGTCTAACTCAGTCTTGTACACCATGTCACCATTGCCACGAGTTCACATGAGGAAGCTTCCAGTGGCCAGAAAACCTCTGTCTCCCTATGTTCATGTCTCAACCCTGGCTCTTGCAATATTTCTGCTCCATCTTAGGCAACGGTCCCTGAGCTGTGGCTGAGTGAGATTTAATATGGAGTCCTATCCTGGGACATACACTCTGAAGTCTCTTGTTCTCTTAAACTCAGCCAAGTGTGGCCTTCTGTGTACGTCACACTCTGTTGTATAAAGAAGCTTTGCTGGTAAGAGTTGAGAGATGCAGTAGTATTCTCTCCATGTCCTGTTCCAATGTACACACGAGCCTTAGGTATGGAAGTTCCACTAGAGGTATCACCTAGGGCTGCACTTTTCTCAAATATCTATTCTCTGTGTGTGACCAGTCATAGAACTCTGTAATAGCCTCCATCTGTTGAAAAACAGTCCCTTTTCTTTTAAAAAATGTGAGTTAGGTCAGCATGGATAGAACATGAGAAATTGCTGTCAGGACTTTAGGCCCCAAATATCCAACCAAGACACAAAGGAAAGAATGCTATAGTCTTAAGTCACAGGGGGGGAGTCTATATCTCTTACTGCCAATTTTAATTTTGAATTATAAGCAATATCATCTGGATCTTGCTTTTTGCTCTACCCTCAGTTCCTAGATAGAAGCCATTGCTGGGAAAGGAATCCATATTCCACCAAATGGGAAACATTTGTGTAAATCACTTGTGATCCTTGTAAAGCATTGTTTTCAAAAACAAGATTTTATTACTAATATTAACATATAGGCATATTATTGGGAACTATATTCTTTAAACATAAGAAAAATAAGGATGAAAGATGTATGTCAGTAGTAGAGCACTTACCTGATGTGCACAAGGTCCTGCATTTGATCAACAGCACTGAACACACACACACAACACACACACACACACACACACACACACACACACACATGCACCTATTTCACATTCTTGTCATCATCATAGAAATAATTAACTGCTCCCAGATGTATATTAATCTAGATTAACATTAGGGCAATCAACAGTAACAATTCTATGAGGTAGGTATTGTCGTTACCCCTATTTACAAATGAGGAAACAGACTCAGGAAGGTAAATACTTGACGGGAAATCCACATGCAGAAAGCAGAGCAGCCAGGACTTGAGCCTTCTGACTGAATTCACTCTGTCCATGGCCCTGCACTGGGTCTCCATCCATCAGGTGAGCAGAGCTGGTGTAACTCGGTGTCTGCCTCCTCCTCTTCTAGAGTTCACTTCCCCGTGGCCGACACCTACCACTGTCCTAACATGGGACTCCGCTTTGTGGTGACAAGGGCAGCGACCATTGAGATTGAGTTCTGTGCCTGGAGCCAGTTCCTGGACAAGACTCCCCTGCAGAATCGATACATGGTGGCTGGGCCTCTGTTTGACATCAAGGCTGAGCAGGGAGCTGTGGCTGCTGTGCACCTCCCTCACTTTGTGGACATTCAAGGTAATCAAGGGAGGAATGGAGGGAGGATGGTGATGAGGATGGAGCCTGACAGAGCATGGAGGATGGTGTTTGGTAAGGTCAGAGCTTGTGGCTTCCTTAGCCAGGAAGAGAGAAGTTAATTACTATTTAAGTTTTGATATTTTCCATGTGTGGATATCCATGTATGTAAACTATATTTTTAAACATAAAAATCCACATGAAAATTATCTCACAAATCAAGAACAAGGCACATAAGTGAGACCCAGCAGAAAATTTAGACACCAGAATCAGTTCTTTATTTACAGGTAAGTCAGAGCACTTATCAACAATAAGACAAACTAAGTATATGTAATATTCTCAAAGAAATAAGTAGTTCTAAAGTACATCTAAGAAATAAGACACTACCAAGAATGGTAAAATGGGAACAAAGTTGAATGAAAATATGAAAAAACACTAAGGAAAATTAAAGTAGTGCAGAAGATGCCACAAAGAGTGATCATAGTCCTCTAACTGGATTCCAGACTTCAGAGACAATGGAAAAGATCCACTATTCCAAAAGGTGCCTTCCAGGGAACTTCCGGACTTCCAGAGAGATGGGAGATGTCCAAGAATAGAAAACTCTACATCATGAAAGACAGAAAAATGGGAGAGAGAAATCAACACTAAGTCCATCATAGGGAAAATACAAAATCATACAACCCTAGGGAAGGTCTTGGCAGCAGCAGAAAGAAAGATTCCCTGAAGAATACTGTCAGCTGAGTTACAGACAAGAGGAGGAGGCAGATGGCCATGGGAGAATATCCCCACTATCCAAGGAGAGTAAACAGACACAAAAACTCAGAGGAGCACAAAGCAGACACTTGGGGCTTCAATAAAACAGCTGACAACCAGCTAAATCAATGCTCGCTGAAAGAAACTTCAAAGCTGTATCCAGGCCAGTGGAAAATAACAGGTAAATGGAGCAAACATTTGATTGGATGAAGTAGCAATGGTACAGTGTGACATGTGGGAATCTAAGAGATACTCACTAGACATTCTATGAAGGTCTCTGCTTTCTGGAAGCTAACTAGCTATGGAAGAAGAAATGCATGAAAGTAGTCATGTAGCTGCTAAGCTGGGTGTGATGGTAGCACCTGTCCTCCAGCACTTGAGAGGGTGAGACCAGAAGATGCAGAGTTCAAGGCCGAGCGTGGATACATAAGACCAGAAGACGCAGAGTTCAAGGCCGAGTGTGGATACATAAGACCCTATCTCAAAAAACAAGACAAAAAGAATTTGGGATTGTTTAAAATAGAGAGCAAAAGAACTTCTTGTAGTTAAAAAACATTTTTTAGCAATTACTTAGTGTACATATTACATAATCCTTGGGATCATTGGTATTTAAATTCCATGTGGAAATGCAAATGCAGAGCCCAGCGTGGTGGCACACGCCTTTAATCCTAGCACGCAGGAGGCAGAGGCAGAGGCAGGTGAATCTCTGTGAGTTCAAAGCCAGCCTGGTGGACAGTGCTGGTTCCCAAGGCCAGCTGGGGCTATAGGGAGACCCTGTCTCAAAAAGACCAAAAAAAAAAAAAAAAAGAAACAAAAAAAAAAAAAAAGAAAAGAAAAGAAATGGAAATGCAGCAAATTTTCAAAGAAAAAGAAAGTGAATCTCTGTGGAGAATATTTTAGGAAGAAACAGGGAGAACCACAGAGGCAACCAGTGATGGAACTAATTGGTCAAGCTGAGTTTCATCCCGGAGAAGAGCCAGGGTCCTTCCTACACTAAATCCTTTACTTGTGCAGTCTTCACAATGACACTAGAAGACAGTTGGTCCTTGAACTTTACAGTGTCAAGTATCTTTGCTCAGCACTGCACAGGTCACAAGGGCTCCACTGGCAGACCATGAAACTTAGCAAGTCTGCTAGGAGCTGCCTATGCCTCATAATTACAGGGTGTGAGCCCGACTGAACTTCCTTGAACAAAAATCCCATAGCTCCACTGAGCCTAGAAGCAAGAGGCAGATCCGGTGGCTTCAGAACACAGATCAAGGGCAGTGTCCAAAGGAGAGCACCATGGAGATGGGAGGAGCGGCAGAAATGAGCTGAGAAAGGAGGACCTGAGGGCGTCCCGGCAGGGCTTGTGAGGCTCTAGGTTTGTTCTGCTGTCTGCTGGGCTACAAGCTCCAGATTTTCAATACTTTGAGACTGGATTCCCATCCACATCTGTAAACAGATATGAGGCCCTGGGCCACAAACACTCACAGAAGCACTCCTACCTCGATGGTGTTACCTGGACATGTCTAATGAGGCCAGCCACGGCAGCTCCACACAGAAGTCCTAGTCTCCCTGCCAACAGGACTCAACCCAGTCACCACTCAAGCTTCTTCCCCTCAGACCACCATCTCCCTGTTGCTTCCCTTCTCTCTCTGATCAAAGAACTACACTGTTGGAATGTTGAAAGAAGGTGATTCTGCTGAAGTTTCCAGAAACAACAACATATGCGAGAAGGACAGTCACAGGACCAGGTGGTGATATGTGGCTGTAACCTCACAAGTTTGATGGCAGGAGGCTTTAAACTTCTAGCCCAAACTACACATTAAACCCTGTCTAAAAATCAAGTCCTAGGAAAGTAATGCCAGCGTTTATGAAGAAAGGAAGTTGGAGAGGTACAGCATCTTCCCGAATTCTGCCCAAATCATCCGGGTAAAGCATCTGTGTCTTCTAGTGCTGGGGCTGAGGCTGCCTAAGGTGACCTTCAGGAAAGCCAAGGTTTCAGCTCCACCACCTGGCACACTGAGGACATTCCAGCACAGAAGGGGTCCACAAGACAGCATCACTCGGTGTCAGTAATGACCATTCTAAGCTGAACCACCTCTTGCAGAACAATTTCATTTTCTCATTCCTTGGTACTGCCTGATCCAAAAGCAATAACTCAAGAGAAATAAGAAAACTTTCTTCTGAAAGAAGAATTGTAATTATCATGATGCAAAGTTGGAAGATAAAAGAAAAGTCATTGCTAGAACAGGCAGATGGGTCATTGCAGAGTGGTGCATCCAGGAGTAGAAATCCTAAGCCATGATCTTGAGGAAGATCTTATAATATGCATGACAATTCAGATTCATGTGGGAAAATCAAGAGACACAACCACCCGGGCTGCAGCTCTAAGGCGCTGCTGCAGAGAATGAGTGCAATGGGAAGGCAATGATGGTATTGTATTATTGTTGTATTATTTCACTGTGAGAATCAAAAGTAAGTTCTTCCTCATCTTTACAGATAATGTCCACCACTGTGACAGTATTTTTTCACCTAAATTGTAGTTGATAAAAGAGAAAACTTAATCAGTAGTCTTCACGGCCCCTTCTAGGATGAAACTCACTCAGACTGATGTCTATGCTGACTCGGGGCTTTGTCTACCTAAATGTGTGTCTTGTTCCTTAGAAAAAAGCTCCACCGCAGTGATCACCAGGCAATACAGGGACAGAGTAAGGTCTTCAGATCTCTGGTCTCTTTCCAAACTACCATATTCATCTATGAAGCTCTGTCACAGGACTTTAGTGTCTACAGTGGTGCACTGGTCAGATGCTACACTCAAAGAAAAAGATTCTGTTATGAGGATGTTGCTCAGTGTTAGAGTATTTGTCTAGTGAACAGAAGGCCCTGGGTTCAATACTAACTACAGAAATGTATGGGAATATAGCCTTGTCATAATACAGTTATACCTGTTAAGACTGGAATTGATCCTCAGCACTGCAAAGAAAGAGGAAAGGAAGAGAGGAAAGGAGAGAGAGAAGGTTAACAGCACAGGGAAGGAAAGAGGTGCAGAGAAGGGGGAGCAGAGGAAAAATAATGAACTGGAGGATTCTTTAGTAGGCATCAATGTAACAAAAGGCTATGAATCAGGTCCAAATACAAAACAATCCACTGTATCAATGATGCTGAAAAGAAGGACAAGGAAAAGGTCGGTTAAAAATAGGCAAACTCAAGCCGGGCGTGGTGGCGCACGCCTTTAATCCTAGCACTTGGGAGGCAGAGGCAGGCGGATCTTTGTGAGTTCAAGGGCAGCCTGGTCTACAGAGTGAGCTCCAGGACAGCTGGGGCTACAAGGAGACCCTGTCTTGAAAAGACCAAAAATAAAAAAAAAAAAAAAAATAGGCAAACGGCTGCTTCAGCACATGCACTGTAGGACTGACGTGCTGTGGCGAACACAGCACTCTTGAACCCACTGTTAAGAACAAAATTATCTCCAGCTGTCTCCTCTTCTTTGATTTATCCTTCTAGATTCAAGATCCTAATTAGAGGCACCCAGTTAGCCAGGTCTTGGTCACACACCTGTGTCACATCTGCCTGGGAATAGCTGCTTCCTAAGAAGGAGAATAAGCCTGCCTCCTGCCAAGGTGGTGCGAATGTTCTCAAATGAAGAGTGAAGGGAGCCAGACCCTTGGTCAGTGTAGGCTCCCGTGGTCTCTCCTTATCCCCTCTGCCTCCTTCTTTTTGTTCTCTGCCTGCCCAGAACTAGGTCTGCTGAATCACTCAGTAGGCCTCGGTTCTTGAATCTACAGCAGTCCAGGTGGCCACAGATGCCTCATTTTCCCAACTCTAGGGTGAGGGGTGCAAGCTCCATTTTACTTTGACACAAGGTGTGGGGTTCCTGTGTTGTCCTGTCTAGAGATACTATTGTTCAGACTGTGACAATGGCTTCATCCAGCCATGTTCCCTTTCTTTTGCTGGTGTCTCGGTCCATGGTATTGCTCTAATAAAATACCACATACTGAGTAGTTCACTGACTATTTATGTATAAGAAATTTATTTCTTACAGTTCTGGAAACTAGCTTCAAGGGGCCAGTAGTTTCTGGCAAGGGTGCATTTCTTCAAAAAGGATTGTTGTAGTTGCTGTCCTCATTTCTGCAGCAAATACCTGACCAAAGCAGTGTAAGAGAACAGGGTTTATTTTGGCTAGTAGATCAAAGGCATAGCCCATCATAGTGGGGAAGTCCCAGCAGTCGGAACTTGTGGCAGCTTGTCGAGATGGATCCACAGTTAGAAAGCAGGGAACAACAAATGCTTGTGTTCAGGTGACCTTCTCCTTTTTATACAGTCCAAGATCCCAACCCAGGAAATGGTGCCATCCGCATGGGTGGGTCTTCTCATCCCAATCAAGACATCCTCCTATGGCATACCCAGAGGCCCATTCCTACTTGATTCTAGATCTTACCAAATAGGCAACTTAGATGAAATATCACAATTTCATACCCAAAGACCTCATTTTATATCATGAACATTCATCCTTTAATCCAAAGTTTCATGTTTATCTCAAATGCAATACATAATCTGATCTCAAAAATTCCCATAGTCTTTAGCAATTCAATCAGTTTAAAATCTGTGGACCCCTCTCATCTGAAATCCAAGGTAATCTATTAACTGTGAATTCCTATGAAATAAAGAACAACTTACATGCTTCAAAAATAAAATAACACAGAATAAACATTCCCATTCTAAAGTGGAAGACTCAGAACATAATGAGGAACGGTTTTATCAAAACAAGACCAAAATACAGCAGGGACAATTCCAGCTCTTGTACCTCCATGACTGACATCTGGTGCTTGGGATAAAACTGGCTATGCTGTAAAGGTCTTGGGTAGCCCCACACCTCCAGCTCCACCAACTGCAGGACACATAATCTTTCTCTTAGGCCAACTCTACTCCAAGCCTGAAGCTTTCTTCTGTAGATGCACACTGGTCCTACCATCTCCAGTTTCCAATACCATGTGACTAATACAGCCAGCTTGAGATGTAGCCGGGGCCACTTGGACCAAAGTTATATCAATGTCTGTGTGCTGATTTGGGGGAATACTTCCTGAGGCAGTTTAGGTAGTTGCCTTTGCAGTGCAGGGAACACGTTCAGTTTAGGTTTTCTTCCTTCACATAAATTTTGATCTTTACAAGATTGAGCCCCTGAAGATAGATTAATGCTATCATGTTGCATGAGAAACTTTCCTAGAGAGGTAAAACACACACACACACACACACACACACACACACACACACACACACACCCCAGAAAGTTCTCCAGGGCAGACTAAAGTATTGATCACACCAAAGTCCAACTTGATAAAGCAACGAGCTTTTTTGGCATTACAAAGAGGAGTATGAGTACAGGCTTTATTGCAGGAGCATCATCATGGTCCCTAAACAACTGTAACAACCTGTGAAAACTGCAATCCTAGAGGTCACTTCACAACTTGCAGGCAGCATGACAGGTCCCAGGAAATCCTCATGACTGCTCCTCTGGTCAAAGTTTCTTATTCCAGTTGTTACTTACTGCATAAATAAGGCTGCACAGGAGCCTTTAAGAATCATGGAAGAAAATCCTGCAAGCATCAGCTGTCTAGGACATGTGACAGTTCGCTTGCCTCCTATATCTCACTATCCTCTACCTCTCTACTGGAGGGAATGTTTCGGCTCACAGGAAACTACCATGCAACTTCCCAGAACACTTTTCCTATCATCCGGAAGCAGTGAGAGGGGTTTCACTTCAGTGGTGGATGATCTCTGACAATTATACTTGCTTTCTCAATCCCAGCATAAATGTTTTCCTGTCTTGAAATTTCTTCTGCCAACCTGCTCTATCACATCTTCATTCAACTTCAGCGTGTGAACAGAATGAAACCAGTATCTTGTCCCAAATATCATATGGATGACTCACATCTTAGTTCCTGATAGAATGCTTGCTCTCCTCTGAACATCATGAGCTGAGGCTCTGGTGTCCATGGTTCACGCAACATTGTTATCTTCCAATCTCCCACCAGACTATCCCATTAATCTCTGCTTCCACCATTGGAGGGCTTTTTTTTAGCCCTCCCAAACTCTTCCACATTCACCAACAAACAGGTCCAATGGCCTACGAACCAAATGATCTAGTATTCACACACTAATGATACAACTCTTGATAGCAATTTGTTGTTCGGGTTCTTACCTGATTGCTGAGGAAGAATAGTTGACTTAAGAGACAAAGCATTTATTTTGGCTAACATTCCAGTGGCCCAGTCCATCAAGGCAAGAGGCAAAGGGGTCCAACACCAGGACCTTGTAGCAGCTACTAAAGTTGCATCCACAGTTATGGAGCAAGGAATGATGAATGCTTGTGCTTCGCCAACCTTCTCCTTTTTCTGTAGCTCAGGATCCTGGCCCATGGATTGTTGAACCCACAGTGGATGGGTCTTCCCATCTCAATTAATCCAATAAAGAAATTCTCCTTCAAACATTCCCAGAGGCCATTTCCCAGGTTATTTTACATCTCATCAAACTGACAAGTGAGTTTAGCCATCAATGTAGTGTAGGGTACTCTGAACAGAAAATGGAGCCCCAAGGTGACTTACGCAGAAAGCAGTTTTTATTACTGGGCCATCATATGCTCTGAGAGTCCTCAAATGCAGAGCTTCAAACAAAAAAGACTCAGTATTTTATATATTTTGACTTTTCTGTTCCCCATACACAGTGCCATACGTTCTGACTGGAAATTTAAAATACTGTGGGAGGATTGCTGAAATGTGAGGGGAGGGGTTACAGTGAGGCCTTGAAAATGAGATATGACATAAACAAGGACATCATTTGCTCCTTATGTCATCATGACAGGGATACATCTAGTTGTGCTCTCACAGGGCGGAAGGTGTCCCTTGTGTGTCTTCCATAAGACAAAACTCCCATTCGTGAAGGTCTACCTCCATGACCACTTCACCTCTGAAAAGAATCCAGTTCCTGTTAACCAGCACCCTGATTTGAGTATTTCAACATATTAATATAGAGAGAAACGATCATTTAGACCACAGCACCAGGGCTCCCAGGAAGGTCTTTCAACCAATGCCTTGGGCTCTTATGACCCCAGCCAATCCTGATTCCATGGAAACACTAAATCCACATCTCTTCAATCTATTCTTTGACAGAAGGAAATTTGAATATCGCCTGCTTCCACGTGGCCCATTTGAAAGATCGTGATATAGTCATGGAGAAGCCAGCCTTGGTAGAGCAGCATTACATGGTCCTGGAGAACCCCAGCTTCTCTCGGATGGGAGTTCTACTGAAAATGATCCCTGCCACCTGGCGCTTCATCCGCATCACCTCCAGCACATTGCTCTACCATAAATGTCATCTCCAGGAAGTCACCTTCCACCTCTACTTGATCCCCAATGACTGCACCATTCGGAAGGTGACACTGAGGAACACAGAGGCCGAGCCCAGGGGGATGAGGCCGACAGAAAACATGAAATGTGGCTAGTTAGTGAAGTGAGGACAGAGTTAGGGGAGCCCTGATGGTGTGATTCTGTCCTCTGCTCCACCTGGGTTTGGTGGTTTGGTTCTCTCAGAGTTCAGGCCTCCCCCAACTGCATTTGCTATGCTTTACTAATCTGCATAAAATCTCTAGAGCCACTCTCCAGTCATGAGAAGGCTGAGAAGGCTCCATGCCCAGCCTGTAGCCTTTGCCTCCCCGTTCATTTCTGACTAAAAGCCCTATTCAGACCGTGAATGTGACGTGACAGGTTTGCAGCTAAGTTATAGAACCCAAGGGAGAGAAGAGTACAGGAGTCATCACTCACCTCGTAGGCACTGCCCCCAAATATACTGGCCACCCTATCACCTTACTCAACAAGAGTCTGGAGGGCAGAAATCTTTCTGAATCATTGTCTGTAACATTCCGTAGGCCATAGATGATGAAGAAATGAAATTCCAATTTCTGCGAATACACAAGCCTCCCCCAGTGGACACCCTTTACATCGGTTCCCGCTATGCTGTGTCTGGTTCTAAGAATCTGGAAATCATCCCCAAGGTGAGAATCCCGATGTTTGCTCTTATCCAGGGATCAGAAGCCAGGCTTAGGGAAACGTGTGGGCCAGGCCACAGAGTTTATCCAGAAAATTGTGATTGAGTGGAAAGCAAGTGAGACCTGGAATGAGCAAGAATACTTAAATATGGGTGGAAAGGAATTTAAGGAGAGAGAAGATGATGTTCAAGACTGGGAAGGTGGTGGATTTGACTTGAGAGTGCTGTGAAGTATCTTCTAGTGAAAAGATAACTCAAAGGAACTGGCAAATCTTTTTTTTTTTTAATTTTTTTTATTTATTTCTGTATGTGTATGAATGTACTGTCTGCATGCAAGTTTGTGCTCCCGTGTCGTGCAATGCCATGGAGGTCAGAAGAGGGTGTCGGATTCCCCTGGAACTGGAGCTCTCCTGGAATTGGAGTTTCAGACGGCTCTCAGCTGCCACGTGGGTGCTGAGGATCGAACCCAGGTCCTCTGCAAGAGCGGTCAGCACTCTTAACTGCTAGGCCATCTCTCCAGCCCTGGCAAATCTTTATAATAAGACTGAAAACCAGGTGCCCAGATTATGAAAGCCAGTCAACTGAAACACACAGAACTCTCATGGGTCTGTTGAAGAAAGCCCAGCACCCTGACTTGTTTCCTCCTATCTCAGTTATTTTTCCTTGGCTGTGAAAATATACCTGACAGAATTAACTCAAGAGAAGCAGCATTTATTTGGCTCACAGTTTAAGAGCATGGAATCATTGTGACAGGGAAGGGGGAGCAGATTCATGGAACAGGAGCAGGTGACTGGGACTACTCGCATCTGAAGGATAGAGAAGCAGAGAGTGGGAAATGCTGGCACTCAGCGGGGTTCTTCACCTTCAATCAGTCCAGGACCAGAGCCCAAGGGATGGTGGCATCTATGATCAAGATGTGTCTTCCCTCCTCGGTTAAATCTCCCTTTAAATGCCCTCACAGACACAACTAGTGTTGTGTCTCCAAGTCATTCTTTTTTTTTTTTTTTTGAGACAGGGTCTCCCTTTAGTCACAGCTTGCCTGGAGCTTGATTACATATCAAGGCTGGCCTTGAACTCACAGATATCCACCTGCCTCCGCCTTCTGAGTGCTGGGATTAAAGGCGTGTGCCATCACGCCTGGCCTAAGATGACTCTTAGCCACCATGTAGGTGCTGGGAATTGAACCAGAGTCCTCTGCAAGAACAGTCAGTGTTCTTAACAGCTGAGCCATCTCTCCAGGCCCCCAAGTCATTCTAACTCTAGTCAAATTGACAATGAAGATTGACGTCCTCCTCAAACAGTACCAGTTGCAACCAGCACAGCAGGAAGTATTTAAAAAGCAGGCTGTGTTTAAAAATCTCCCCAGGACTAGCTATGGGGTTTTAATGTGCAAGGAAAGGTCAAGTATGTTAGAGCCAACAGTTATTTACCTTCACTGCAGTAGCTATGGCCTGGGGAAATATACAAGGGAGTGTTCTTTTCCTGATGTCATAGAAAGAAAGCAGATGTGATCAGAAACAACAGGATTAAGATTATAGAGATTAGAATAGTACTTCAGAGGGTTCAAAAGGAGATGATCACTAGTAGTAGAACACGATGATGGGAAAGGGCACTGAAGAATCAGAGACTTCATCCTGTTCTGACATTCCAGGATGAACTGTCCACATCAGAAGGCAGCAGCCTCTGAAGATTGTTTTTAGGTCTTTTCAAGACAGGGTCTCCCTTTAGCCACAGCTGTCCTGGAATTCACTGTGTAGACCAGGCTGGCCTTGAACTCACAAAGGTCCGCCTGCCTCTGCCTCCCAAGTGCTAGGATTAAAGGCATGCACCACCACACCCGACCCTCTGAAGATTTTATGAGAGCTCTGTTCAATGTCTTCAGATGGAACCTGTGTCCAACACTTAGAAGAAAGTGTTTATGTCTTGATTTAGAAACTTAAGAATGAATACTTACTAGTTTTTCTGCTGTTTCCATTGTTATCAAGCTAAGAGAGATGGAGAGAGACAGAGATGAGACACAGAGAGACAGAGACAGACATTAGATTCTGTTATTTGACAAAGGTTAACCCAGTGCCAAAGATATGTTTCTGTAGTGACTGTTCAGTGAGCCTAGTGGACAGATCTTTAACTAATGTAGATGTAATACCAGCAGAAATGACCTGAAAGAATAACTAAAGAGCAGTGACCAAATAGAGTAGCATCAGATGCTGGGAAGCAAATGCAGCACTGTGAGAGAGTGGCATGGGCATTTTAACTGGAAGATCAAACAGGCATCTCTGAGAAGATCCCACTTGAGTTGAGGCCTCAGTGACAAGAAGGGTTCAGGCACATGGGAATTTTGCACAGTGTTTCAGACACAAGGAGCATGTGCAAAAGCACAGAGGTGACAGCAAGATTGACACAATCAGTGACAAAAAAGAGGTCAAAATGTGGAGTCAGTGCAGGCATCGGAAGGAGAGGTCAGGCCAGAGCCTCATTGTGTAGTAGCTCTGATGAGCATTTGGCTTTTGATCCAATTTCAGTTGCAAGTTCTTGATGGGTCTTAAACATGGAAATGCAGGACATGATTTACTTTGATAAAGGTTCCCCGGGAAGTTGTGGTGATGGCTTAGTTGGTAAAGTATTTGTTGTGCATGCATGAAAACCAGATGTAAAATTCTGGGTGGGTGGTGCACATATGTAAACCCAGTGTTGGGGATGTACAAACAGCAGAAACCTAGAGCTTGGTCACCACACAGCCTAGATTAATTGAAGAAAACCATGTTCAGTTCAGGACCCTAACTCAGAAAATAAGGTGGAGAATGATGTCAGAAGACACCCAATATTAACTTCTGGACTATGCATGGAAATCACACACATGCACGCACACTTGTATGCACGTATACATACACAGGCACACAGAAACACACATATAGGCAAATGCAGATATGCATCTGACCCTCCATGAAAATGTATGATAGGCCCTCAAGACCAGAAGCAGCTGCAAGTCAGGTCTCCTGCAGGATGCCAAGTGAGAGGTCATGGTTGATTACACAGGAGAGTAAATTATTTTGTAACCTAGGACCTCACACACACTAGGACAGCATTGAGCTTCATTGAAACCTAAGAGTTCATGGTGACTTGACTGAGGAGGCAGAAATGGAGATTAATTCAGGTTAATTCAGGACAAGTGTCACCATATTAGGCTGAGCTCTATCCTCATGGATGGGTGTTATGCTTTGAGTCTGAAATGTCTCTCACAGGCTTCTGTATTTGAGTGGTTAGTCTGCAGCTAGTTCTGTAATTTTGTGACAGGATAGGAACTTAAACTTGTGAGGTCTGCCTGAAAGATGCAGGTCACTGAGAGAAAGCCTTGAGAGTTACACATTGGACATTGCTTCCCACCTCAAGGCCTCTGTTGGGATATAACAAGCCATGCCACAAGCTGCTTCCTCCAGGGATGGAGCCCAGCTGCCATGCTTTCCCCATCGTGACTGAGAGACAACTAAATGTTTTCTCAAAAAGTCAACGTAGTGGATTCCTAGATGAGATCTTATGACTCAGAGTCAGATATGTATTCAAAGTTGGCGACTGATCACAGTATAAAAGATATCCAGTGTACATGTGGGTGGAACAGGGCCGAGAAGGTACTGGGAGGGAGGCCGCACAGACAAGATGAAAAATAGCTTCTCACGTGGCAGCTCTTTCTCTTCTAGGAACTGAAGCTGTGCTACCGGAGCCCTAGTGAATCCCAGGTCTTCTCTGAGATCTACGCTAAGCACATACGTTCTGGGATTAAGCTTCAAATAAGAGACAAGAACCTTAAGACTCTCATATGGGAGGCCTTCTTGAAACCAGGTAAAATGAGGACAAGTCCAGAGACCTCAGAGTCAATAAGGCAATGAGGTATATTATCACTATTTCCTGATGCCTTGAACTTATGCAGCTTTGTTGGGTTTTATAACACGTTATATACTCACAATTTAAACTCTAACCCTATGTTAATAAGATTTTACCAATTATGACAAGATACCTGAAGAAAACAGTTCCTTTTTTTGGAACTTTTCTTGAATTTTTGTGAATTTCATATGATGAATTTTGATCCTACTTCAACCCCTTGCCCTTTCTGCACCCATCTTGTATCCCCACTGTGCTTCATGTACTCTTACACATATGTTAAGGACTACGGAACCATGTTTGTGTCCCCAAATTTTCTTTGGTGTATGTCCATTCAGTGGAGCCTTGTTAACCTGTCTGGCATTACTTCCTTAGGAAAACCAACTCTCCTTCTCCCAGTAATTATCAGTTGCCAATAGACCTAAGCTAATGTTGGGGCTTCTTACCCACTTCCAAGCTTCGTGTTGTCTGGATTAAACTTGCGTGGGTCCTGTGCTAGCTGTTACCGCTGCTTTAAGTTCATATGTGAGACTTCCTGGTTGTCTGAAAAACTGTTTCCTCGTGGTCATCCACGACCTCTGGCTCTTAAAGTCTTTCTCCCCGTTTTCACAGTGGTCCCTGAGCCTTGAGTGGCAGAGGTTTCATAATGATGTCCTATTCAGGAATAAGCACTCTATGGTATCTTATTCTTTACATTTTGGCAAGTTGTGTCTTTCTGGATTAATCATCTTCTGCTGCATGAGAGAGCTTCACTGGCAAGAGTCACATTGACATTCTTTCTCCCCCGTTCCACTCTATTCCCTGAGCCTTAGTTTAGAGTTTCCATTGTAGATGCATCACTTAGGGCTGGGCATCTCACAGACACTTATTCTCTGCCAGTTGTGGAGCTCTGTAATAGTCTCCATCTGTTCCAAAAAGCAGCTTCTTTGATGAGTGGTGAGAGCTATCCTTGTCTATAATATAAGGATACATATTTAGAATACAGTAAAAAATTACATTGGTCTAGGGATATGACTAAAGTAGGTAAGGAAAACAATTTTTAAAGAAAAGGTGTATCTTGGCTCATGGTCTTAGAGTTTCAGTCCAAGGTCAGTGGTCTCTGTCATTTGCACATGTTGTAAAGCATAGCATCAATGGGACTGTATGGCAGAGGAGGGTAGACAGGAAGCAGAGAGGCAGAGACAGAGACAGGAGAGAAAAGGAGTTCAGGACAATGTGTATGCTTTCATGATATGCTCCCAGGGGCTCACTTCCTCCAACTGTGCTCATTTCTATAATTTCAACTACTATTCTCAGGACACCATTGAATTCTGAGTCTGTGAATGTATTGATCTGTTTGTAACATCACAGCCCTCATGACTGGTCACTTCTGAATACTACTGCACATGAATACTCCAACACGTGAGCAGTTAGCCGGGAACTTATCTCCTTCACACCATTCCATACTCTAAGAGCGTTCATTCTCTCTCATACTCTGGTAACCCCCTACTAACCTTGAATTGCCACATTTTTTTTTGTTTTTTTGTTTTTTTTTGTCTTTTCGAGACAGGGTCTCCCTGTAGCCCCAGCTGTCCTGGAACTCACTCCGTAGACCAGGCTGGCCTTGAACTCACAAAGATCCACCTGCCTCTGCTTCCCAAGTGCTAGGATTAAAGGCATGCGCCACCATGCCCGGCTTGAATTGCCATATTTTAACATCTGCAAAGTCTCTGACATCACTGCACATGATGGATCAATTTTTAAATGATGGGGCAAGCACTGAATGGTTCTGTGACTAAAGGATGAAACCAGTTTTAGCAGCAGCAGATACTCAATATTGGAATGATAAATATTTTTATATTACCAAATTTTGTCATTGACAATTTTATACACATGTATGATTTTATTCTGATCACTTTAAACACACACACACACACACACATTCACACACACACTTTCTCTTTTGCAACCCTCCTATCCTTGCCAGCAACTCTTCTTTCCTATAAATCTCTTTCCCATATTCCTGGCTTTCTCTTTTGTTTCGTGTCTTACAAAGTTTAGAACCATCTGTGTGACCATGGGCTGTGAACAGTCTATGAGAACCTGAGGAACTCAGCAGTGAGTTATACAAATGGATACTATGCCTCCCATCTCCTATAATCTATTAATCGACAACAGTTTAGCAGTAAGTAGAAGGGCCCTGCAAGCCCCTGCTCCATCCATAACCAACTTCTGTAGGCCCAGTGCCAGTAAGCATGGCTGCTGCGAGGTCACGATTGCCATGGATGGGGTGTGCTTAGAAAGCAGCGTTCCACAGCCCTTCTCCTTAGCCTCTTGTTCATACATTCTTCCCATCCCCTCTTCCACATGGTTCCTTGAAGCTTAAGAGGGTGACAGAAATATCTTCTTTAGGGATGATCACTCAGCCATCCCTTATTCTCAGCACCTTGTATGGCCATGGGTCTCTGTTATTCACTTCCATTCGCTGCAAAGAGAGGCTTCTCTTATTAATCCTGAGAGTAGTATTTGTGTATAAATATAGAAATTCAGGTCATTTGATGCTATGACAAGTTGACTAAGCAGTGATAGTACCTACCCCAGGGACCTAAGACCAATTCAATTGTACTTTTGACCAGCTTTATAGAACCGGGCATGGAATCCATCTTGTGCAGCAGGCCTGAAGTCCTATCTGAGTATAGTTGTTTACCCCATTACAACTGCGCCACCATGGCAGCAGGAGAGACACCTGCCTAGCAGGTTGGTTTTGTAGTTCATAAACTGACACCTGGGTAAACCCATTGATGCCATTTCTTCTCCAGCAGCTTACATAGCACCATCTCCCATTATGAAAGCCCACCAGCAGGGAGAATGCTTGCAAACTCATTTCCAGCGTGATTTCTCTATATCTTGTATCAAAGGTGTGTGGGGTCTTCATCAGTAGGGTTCTATAAGCTAGTTCTGGTGGGCAACTGAGAGGAATGGTGACAAGCCGAATTGTTTTGGTGATATTCAGGGCCCCAGTTAACCTTGTCCTATATAGTCTTTTTCCAGTTTGTTTTATGTATTTATCCTTCATAGTTTTATGTTTCTTTGTATGTCAATAAAATTCCATTGTGCATGTGTAGCACATTTTCACTATCCAGCAGTTCATGGGTACCAGTACTGATTCTATTTCCTAGCTATTCTAAATAGAGTGCAATGAACATGAATGTGCAAATGTGTCTGTAGTAGGAGATGAGCTCCTTTGTATATATGCCCAGCTGTGCTATGACAAAGTCATGGGGTAGTTCTGTGTCTATTGTATAAGGAGTTCCCAGACTGATTTCCAAAGTAGCTTCACTAGTTTGTACTTCCACCCACAGTGTATTAAGGGTCCCCTCTCCCCACATCCATACCAGCATTGGTTATCATTTGTATGCTTGATGACAGCCTTTCTGCCTGGAATAGTTTTAATGTACATTGCTTAATGGCTAAGTCTTTCCAAGGCATTTGTATTTCTTCCTTTTAGAACTCTGTTTAGTTTCATAGCTCATTTTTCAATTGTGCTGCTTATTTTCTTGGAATTTACTATGTTCAGTTCCTTGTATATTCTAATTATTACTCCTCAGCAGAGGGGTAGCTGGCAAATATCTTCTCCCATTCTGGGGGCCATCTCTTCACTTAATTACAGTTTCTTTACTTTATAGAAGCTTTTTAGTTTCATGAGATCCCACTTGTAAACTGTTGGTTTTATTTCCTATGGTACAAAATCTTAGTCAGGGAACTGTTCCTGGGCCCATATGTTGAAGCATTCTCCCATCTTTTCCTTTAGCTCTTTCAGGCTATCAGGCCTCATATTGTGATCTGTAGTATATTTCAGGGTTTTTTTTGCAGGGTAGGATATAGGAATCTAGTTGAATAGAGCTCATCAAGTTCTACTCCCTTCTCTGTGGGAAACTGTTCAGATACTGGAAGAGTGGCCTCCCCATGTCTCAGTACTCAAGTTAAGTACCTCAAGTTCCTCAAGCATCACGCTTTCCTTATGGTTTTTAAATTCTTGGCTACCAAGTCACTCTCCTCAGTAGATGTTCCAGTTTATGCCTCAGAAATGAACCAAGACTGTCCAATCAACATGCAGTATAAGCAGCATCTTGCCTTCCTGCTAACGGGACCAGAGGAAGTTCCACAGCATGGGTCATTGTGCACAGTTGTCTTTAACTCTGAACACAGTGAACTTAGGGTCTTATCAAAGCCCCAGACTCCTCTCGCTGCTGCTGCTGTTGGTGGTGGTGGTGGTGATAAAATGTGTTTGCTACTATGTGGAAAGACTTACTTCATCTTGAATCTGACATCCAATGTAGAACACACAAAAGTGGGGTGTGTGTGTGTGTGTGTGTGTGTGTGTGTGTGTGTGTAGAGAAGATGAAAAATGGGCTTTCTGCCTATAATTAAAGTTCTACCCAGGACATGGCATCTCACCTCCCCCTGGGCTCCCAAGGCCTCCAAGAAAGGCTCTCCAAACCAAAGTTCAAGGAAGTCTAACCAGTTTACTCGGGCTTGCCTACAAAGTGAATGGAAACAATAAAAACAACTTACATGGCAAATAGCAGCTCCCTTCCCCCCATATAAATCCAAAGCCCCTCATGGACTTGGTGACTTCTGCCACCCCCCTTTGCAATATGGCGAGAGAGCCCCCAGTTCCACGTGGTTGGCTTTTATATCGTCTCTGGCTCCTCCCTCAGCATGGCACCAGCAGCCACCCAGAGTTCAGCTGTGTTCTCATGAGTGTCAAAGCCGGAGGAGTGGCTGGATCTCTAAGTCCTCCCTTGGAGAGATGGGAGCTTGGGCATGAGAAAAACTTCAACATCAAAAGTCCATCCCTTTTGGAGGATTGCCTACCTTACACCCCACACTATCTTCCCATTGACCCTCATAACGGTTTACAGCAGCCTCTTCTGAGAATGTCCCTGGGTCTTGTGGGAGGGGGATACCTGGTGACAAATCAAGCACTCATGTCTGTTCATCCTTCATTCTTTTTTTTTTAATTTTTTTCATTTATTTATTTTCTATGTGTATGAATGTACTGTCTGCATGTAGGTCTGTGCACCCATGTCGTGCAATGCTGCAGAGGTCAGAAGAGGGTGTCGGATTCCCCTGGAACTGGAGTTACAGACAGTTCTCAGCCACCATGTGGGTGCTGGGGATCGAACCCCGGTCCTCTGCAAGAGCAGTCGGTGCTCTTAACCGTTAGGCCATCTCTCCAGCCCCTCATCCTTAATTCTTAAGGGACTATTGGTTTCTTCTATTCCTATTAATAAAACACAAATATAAGAAACACAAACATCTAAAAAATATTGACCTTCATAACAACCTAACTTATGGGCACAAACCCAAATGTTTGGATGGTACTTTCTACTTCCCCGCCATTGGGGCTGGGCCTGGCTTACAGTACCAGACATGTGGTCCTTCCTTAGGAGGGCCCTTAGGTCCAACTGAAAATTTGCCAGCTGCACAAACACTAGATGCCACTATTGCACTAGCAGAAACTTCTCAACGAGCATGTTTATAGTACAGCACGCAGGGCCCATCATTCAGCAGAACTGTGGAGGACAGGTCTCCTCCAGTCATCTGCTGTCCAGTCCAGGTAAAGTCAAACTGGTCTTGGGATTCAACAGCTAGGAGGATACTAAAGAACATGTTAGCAAGATCTACTGCAACATCAAAAGCCCCCAGGTCTTGCACCAGCTGTTCTGTTAGGAGTGCTATGTTGGGCACTGCTGGATGACGGGAGTTACCACCTTATTTAACTCTCTGTAATCCACAGTCATTCTCCAGGAGCCATCTGGTTTTCTATTAGGTCACACAGGGCTATTGACAAGGCTCTGGGCAGGGCAGATAATCTCCACCCTCTCCAGTTCCTGTACGGTTTCTGTGATTTCATTTCAACCTCCAGGTAATCTATATTGCATGGTATTTACCACTCTCCTGGGCATGGACAGTTTGACTGGCTCACATTTTGCCCACCTTGGATAATTCCTTTCTCTGTTTGCATCCATAATCTGAACTCACCAAGGGTGGTATGCAGGGTGTGTCCCAGTAGGGTGTCCATGCCTAAAATGTTCTCCCATAAAGGAGAGATGCACACCTTGTACATCTGGGGGGGAATGGGGGTATTGCCTATCCATAGAGTGAGTCTAGCCCACTTCACCTGTATGGTTTTATCCCCATACCCTTCCACCACCATCCATTGGCCCTTATGCTTTTGAGGGTTCCCATGAATCAAAGTACATTCTACTCCAGTATCTACTAGAGTCTCTTTCTTTTCTTTCTTTCTTTCTTTCTTTCTTTCTTTCTTTCTTTCTTTCTTTCTTTCTTTCTTTCTTTCTTTCTTTCTTTCTTTCCTTCCTTCCTTCCTTCCTTCCTTCCTTCCTTCCTTCTTTCTTTCTTTCTTGGCCTTTTTGAGACAGGGACTTCCTTTAGTCCCAGGTGGCCCAGACCTCACTCTGTAGACCAGGCTGGCCTTGAACTCACAGAAATCTGCCTGCCTCTGCCTCCTACATGCTGGGATTAAAGGTGTGCACCACCACACCCAGCCCCACGTATTTTTTTTATATTAGTGAAAGACCAATAAATTCTCACTTAAACATAAGGCCTCTGGTCGCCCAATATGGCTCTCACCTGTGGGCAACCTTGGACACCCCTTCATGGGAGTGGCTGGGGGGACTCCCATCCGATGGGACTATCTTCTGGAGCAGGTAGTGGTCCTGAAATCACGGGCACCTCTGGGTCTCTGCTGTCTCTCCCTCCCGTGCTGAACTGCTGGTCCGGTCTTAAAGCTCTTCTTAAGCTCAATAGCACAGCATTTAGTTGTCCATTGACTTTGTCTCTGGCAATCCCCTCCCTGCACAGATCCAACCACATCTGGGCTCGGGACACTTGAAGATGCCCCTTTGCTGTATTCCTGTCCTTCTCGAGGTCTACCTGCTTTAGCATTTTAAGGACCTGGTTTACATTTTGGTCCAAATCATTTAAAAGCTAAAGCCTTTTCTGCGTCATATGGGTCATGCCCAATCATGCGGCTCAGCACTGTTACCAAAGCTCCATACAATCTCCTGGGCCTTGCTAAATCATCTTCCTTAATTCTCCAGTGAACAAGGTTCTGTTGGGGCCTGTGAATTGGGCATCAAACATTGCTTCCCTCATACCTAGTTTCCTCAATAGAGTCTGTCCTTCCTCTATAATTCTCCATTCTTTAGTACTCATGAGAACTTCACTTGGGGACATCCACATGTCCCTAATGGCTCATATACGCCAATGCATTAGGGACTGATTTCCTTCATATTGCCTTAGATTATGAAGTCTCTATCTCAAGGAAGGATGAATAGCTATATTGCTCAGTTTCTCAGCTTCTGCAGCATTTAGAATGATTCCATCTGCTCCCGTATCTCATAACCACACAAGCCAGGTAGCTAAGGGCTCCTTTGTTGCCTGCTTGAATGTCTTCCCTAGCTCCAGCAGCTCCAGCGTGGAGTAGTCTCTGATTACCATAGTCTCTTGCTGTTAAGACCCCCATTGGCATGCCAAATCATGGATTTTCCCTTTCTTTGTATTAAAGGTCTAACCCGAGTGTTATTTTTTTCTTATCTCTAGGTTGCTTCTTTCTCCATCATTACCTGAACCCTCCTATGGGTTCCAAGTTTTGGGGTCCCAGGATGGGTCTTGTATTATAGTTCTAATCTGGGCTTTCTTTCCCTTCTGACCTCTTAGCCATAGAAATTGCCATGCCACAACCTCTAACTCCCTTTTCTCTTTTATCCAATTTACCAGCAAGGTTAGAGGCCAGTACTAAAGAAGCCCATCTTGCGGGCTGGAGAGATGGCCTAGGGGTTAAGAGTGCTGACCGCTCTTACAGAGGACCTGGGTTCGATCCCCAGCACCCACATGGCGGCTGAGAACCGTCTGAAACTCCAATTCCAGGAGAACTCCAGTTCCAGGGGAATCCAACACCCTCTTCTGACCTCCGCAGCATTGCACGACACGGGTGCACAAACCTGCATGCAGACAGTACATTCATACACATACAGAAATAAATAAAAATTAAAAAAAAAGAAGCCCATCTCATACACTTCTCTCAGTCTTGTTCTTTTCTTACATCTCCACTTTCCCTCCGAGCTACTGTCTCTGCCTTGGAGAGATTCCTAATCACCCACATCGGTGACCATGCTGCCTCTGCTGCAGCTCGCTGACATCTCCGATCCTGGCACACTACTCCTAGGGCTTGTAAAGTTTGTTCTAAACCTTCTGGCATCCTCAATGCATCACACTTGAGTGGTGCACTCCATTGATCTAGCAGGCATGCTACTCCATACCCCTACATGTGGACTTCCATCCCGGCATTTCTCCCATTTCTGTCACTTGCTTGGGTGGTCTCTCTCTAGTTATGCACCTCACTATCCACTGCACTACACATGCCACCCCTGCTACCCCCATCCCTACAGGAATGGCTATCCATATCAAAATTTCCTCTGCCCATTCTCTCCCTTCCACTACCTTGCCTTCAGTGACTGGCATCTGTTTCCATAAGCAAGAAAGTTCCATCACTTTTCCCGAGTCTTTGGCTTGTCTATTCCCAAACCCTTTCATGGCTCTAATCCTGCCACCTATGCCAGTTTGTAATTAAAATTCTACCCATGTGGGGCTGGAGAGATGGCCTAGAGATTAAGAGTGCTGACTGCTCTTGCAGAGGACCCGGGTTTGATCCCCAGGACCCATGTGGCGGCTGAAAACCATCTTTAACTCCAGTTCCAGGGGAATCTGAGACCCTCTTCTGACCTCCTCAGCATTGCACGACACGGGTGCACAAACCTACATGCAGACAGTACATTTATACACATATAAAAATCAATAAAAATTTTAAAAGTTTAAAAGGAGATGCCCACACACATGGTATCTCACCTCCCCCTACCCCTGCATTTCCAAGACCTCCAAGAAAGGCTCTCAGAACCACAGTTCAGGGAAATCTAACCAGTTCAGCTGTGTTCTCCTGAGAATCAAAGCTGGAGGAGTGGCTGGATCTCTAACTCCTCCCTTAGAGAGATGGGAATTCTTGGGCATGAGAAAACCTTCAACATCAAATGTCTGTCCCTTTTGGAGGACTGCCTTCTTTACACTGGAATAATAAGTTGTTAAATGGTTTAAGGTAGTTCTCTACCAGGGCTTCAGTTCATGACGAGATGAGATAAAATTGGAGGGATGTTGATAAGAGAGAACTTGCTCATTCATTGTCTTCTGAATCTATTATCCAGGCTTAGAGCCTAAGTTCCTACATGGGAGTAAGGAGATGTTCTCCTTTCTGATTATATCAGAATTCTTATAGATGTTTCTCTGAATCCCAATGGTGAGTGGGAATTTCAAGGTATGACCTGTGTGTTTATAACTAGCTCCATTACCGTTGCTTCTCCATCTCTCCTTTCTTGCAGGAGACCTCAGACCTGTACCAACCCTGAGCCCTCTATCCCTCAGAGGTCAGTAACAACTGTAAGAGGTCAGAACAGTCATTGGTATTCCTTTGGTATAGTATCTGATTGTTGGCAGATAGTGAGAATGTGGGACTCTCTCCTTCCTAACCTCATTAAGATCCATTGGAGAGGTGTGCATCCTCGGAAATGTTTCTCCCATGCCTGTTTCTGCTATGCATTGGGACCTAAACAGCCCACTAAAACCCTGAATTCCCCACCATGAGCTTCTCCTCCAGATCAAGAGTATGCCAGAATAGACAGTGGCATGAAGAAGGGTAAAGAGCCTTTTCGGTAGTCAGATGGCTTTCTGGATGGAGGAGGAAGCCAGGGACACCGATGAGGTGATGGAAAAGCTCACGAATTGAGCAAACAGAGGGGATACTATGGAATAGTCTTTGTTTGCTTCACCAGTGTCACTTTCACCCCAGATGCCCCTGCTTCCTTGCACTTTGTGGACCAGCATCGGGAGCAGCTCATACTCCGAGTGACGTCAGTGGACGCTGTATTGGACAAGCTCCATGGTCAGCTGTTGAGTGAAGAGGACTATGAGAAGGTGCGGGCTGAAGCCACCAACCACAACAAGATGAGGCAGCTGTTCAGCTTCAGCCGGTCCTGGAACAGGACCAGCAAAGACCAGTTCTATCAAGCTCTGAAGGAGACCCATCCTCATCTGATCATGGACCTCTTGGAGAAGCTGGGTGGGGTCTCTGGGAGCTCTAACACCTTAGTGGCTGAGGTCTGAGCAATCTCCTTTGAGTCCTGGCTCTGCTGACTTTTCTTTGGCCCCCAAGTCTTTCCATCCACAAACAATTTGTGATGTAAGTTACCTTTCTGATGGCACTGTTTCCAGTGTTGTGACCAGAATGGGCAGCCCAGACCTTCACCTGGCCCATCAGGACACAAGCAAGGCTCGGGGGACATGGTAATGGTGACAGTGGAAGAGAACACATGAACTAGGAGAGTATCAGTGGCTTTTGGGTAGAAGATAAGGGCTCTTAAACATGTTTAACCCCAAACTCCTTTTACCCAAGGAATTTAACATAGCTCTGGCTATATAGTCATATAAAATAGTATGTAAATATTTATTGAAAATAAATCTTAAAGAATTTATTTTAAAACATTCCTTTGGTATGCATATGATTTTACCATTTATTAAAGAGGAAAGCAAATTTGCATACTGAGATGGTGTATTAGTGTATTTTCACATACAGGGTTAACTCTTGGCTGAATATTAGATATGACAAGACACAGAATATCCTTATCATTTTTTAGTTGATTTATATTTTGAATTTTGCATCCTCAATGCTGACATCAATGTAGTGTGCAGTACAAAATGGCAGAAGTAGGTTGAGGGCCATTTCAAAAATTGTTGGAAACTCTGACCTATGCCCAAATCAAAACTCATTAAGCAATGTTTTGTGAAACTCAAGTCCTCAACTCAGAAATAATCTTTTAATAATAAGTATTCTTACACAATGATTATACTAACTTGACATGAAAATGGGAAAATATTTTAAGTGTATTTCATAATTATACTATTACATTCCTATCAGAGAGTAATATTTGTATCTATGAATAATAACACCATAATTAGTAGTATGCACTGGTCTGGAATGTGAGTTGAGCTGTGTCAGGCAGCACTCATTGGTGTTCTGTGACATGCTGTCATGCACAGTGCACAGGGCTCATGCTGTGTTTAGAACCAAGGCCTCAGGGAAGTCACATGATGGTACTGCCAGAAACAGCTCAGATTTATTACTAAGTATGAGTTAATTTTTGGTCACTAAACTCAAAACCCTTTTTCTGTTATTTAAATTTTGAGGCCCCACATTCTGCTCCAGGACCCCATATGTTGTGACCTGCATAGATTAAGAAACTGTGATTCAGAATGGCAGAATAGGATTCCTGTCCTCTGATGGCCCATCTGCCCAGGACTCTGTCTTAATAAACCCCACAGTGGGACTGGAGGCTTGAGACGGCTGCGGGCTTGTCCTGAAGGTAGGGCTGGCTGCCAGTCTTTTGCACCAGAGCCCCCTGCCTCACCTTCTTCATCAGGATTCGGCTCCCCTCCCTTTGCCAGGAAGCCCCACAGCTGGAGCAAGCCCAGCTGAAGCTCCCAAGCCCGAATCCTCCAGCCCAGAGCTACTCAAAGCAGCTATCCAAACATCCGGTGTGTTTCAAAACAGGAAACAAGCTGAGGAATGCCGTTTTCACCCTGCAGCCCCAGAGCTCTGCTAACTGGAGAAAACCGAAGAACATCAGTGCCGGGCTTCGTGGTAAGGAACCACAGCTCGTTTACTTCTGATGTTTACTAGCTGAGGGCAGCACAAAACAGTCCCCTTTGCCTGGGACTCGTTCATCAGTGGGCCTATAGAACATCAGAGTGAGTCGTGAGGCTCAGGAAGTTTCCCAAACCACGGAAGTAAAGGAAGATAAGCCTTGGCTGGACTCCATCAAGAGCTAATGTGGAAAACATGGAGACTCATCCTGACAATCAGGGCCTTGAAGTCTATAGGCCTCCCTCTGGGAGGGTGGGAGGGGCATGAGTGTACCTGTATTTAGTGTGTATTTGTGACCCCCATAGCCACCAGATCCCCACCTGCCATCTTTTGTCTGCACACTTCTTGGGTTTCTCTTGGTGTCTTGTCATTCTTGCTGGGCTGGCTCTGGGTTGATCCCCCTGTGTGGTGTTCAGAGCCAGGAGAGGTTCAGAGAGACCTTCAAAAAGGCAAACCTGAGTTGAGTAAGTCCTGAACTCTGGGTCCACCCTCTAAGCTGCATCCCCACCTCACCCTCTGTCAGTAACCCCAAGTAAAAGGCCAGTTGCCACTGAACTCTCTAGGACATCGCTGCCCTACAGGTCCAGGTTAAGGGCATGAGAACCCAGAGGACAGTGGTCTCACTGTGCCTTGGCCTCCACCACTTCCAGTGCAAGCCTCACTAGGATTATTTGTCCTTGCCTGGTAAACTCTATACATCATTCAGAACCTAGCTCTTCCATCAGGACATCAGCATGGTCAATGAAGGCAAGCAGCATGAAGGTGGCCTCATACCTGGTGACTCAGGGCAAGGATCAGCAGGCCTGGGACCTTGCCCTCCGTATCTGGGAGCAGATGGGCCTGAAGCTGATATGCACCCAGGCCCAGGCAGAAAAGGACTTGATGTCAAGTGTGTATACAGAGCCGCTCCTCCCTGCCCTTCGTTGACACCACTGGTACACTGTACCATCACAGAGCACTCTTGCCAGGCCTTCCTTGGGGCAGGGTAGGCTCCTGTCAAAAGAGGCCGCAGGCCTGGGCTAGGCTGGAACTCCCCCATTCATTTCCCCTTATTTTGATGAACACTAACACTAAATTTTGAATTTCATATAATTTTCATGACATTAAATGTTATTCTTCATTTTATTTTATTTAACTATTGAAATATAACTGCTGCTCAGCTTACTACAAAAGCAAGTAGCTGGCTAGGGTTGGCAAATGTAGGCCAAGTAGAGCCAGCCATTTTTTGTTTTGTTTTTTAAGTGATTTTTTTTTTTTTTGGTCTTTTTGAGACAGGGTCTCCCAGTAGCCCAGCTGTCCTGAAACTCACTCTGTAGATCAGGCTGGCTCACAGAGATCTGCCTGCCTCTGCCTCCCACATGCTGAGATTAAAGGTGTGCACTACCACGTATGGCCTATAGTTTTATTTTTTATTTTTATTTTTTATAGTTCTATTTTTTTTTTTTTTTTGTATTTTTGAGNAACAGGGGTCTCACTTTTAGTCCAAGTTGGCCCCCGAGTCACTCCTGTAGACAGGCTGGCTTGAACTTACAGAGATCCGCCTGCCTCGCCTCCTGAGTGCTCTGGATTAAAGGCCGTGTGCCCACCACTCCACGCCTGGCCTATAGTTTTTTTTTTCTTTCTTTTTACATTTTGTGATTGTGTCCACGTAGGTGTGTATATGGCACATGGCAGATGCCATGCCTAGGAAGCTCAGAAGTTGTCAGATTGCCCTGGAGCTGGACTCACAGGTGGTCGTGAACCACTGGACATGGGTGCTGGGAACCAAACTTTAGTCAGCTTTAAAAGCAGCAAGTACTGTTAACTGCTGAGCCACCTCTCCAGCTTCCACCCACCCCCCAGCTTCAGCGTTTTTGTGTTTATATAGGTGTATTAGTCACTTTTGCTGTTGCTGTGATAAAACACCCAGAGCAGGAACTTATAAAAAGAAGAGATTTATTGACGCTTAAAATTGATGGGACAGGGGGACCCCCCGAGCACGGGCCAGAGGGTCTGGATGAGTTCCGGGCGGCTCATGTGGGTTGCCGCTCTTTGGGCCAGGATACCCAGAACCACCTGGGCCAGGTAAGCTTTGGAGCTGGGGCCTTGAGGGCGGGACCCCCGGGCGCTGGGCCAGAAGTCCGGAGAGTCGACGGAAGAGCGTGCCCGCGGCGGCCAGGGCGCGGGCTAGATAGAGGCATAACCCCCCCTTCCCCCGCCCCCCCCCGCTGCCAATCGGTGAGAGAATCCAAGTGGACTCCTTTTTTTTTGGAGACCTTCAGAACAAGAAGAGAGAGTGCTTTGGCTTCCAATTCCTAATATAGCCATCAAAAATTGACAAGCAGCCACAGAGCCATACTCCAGAAAACAAGGGAGGAGGGACTGAACAACAACAACAAGAAAAGGTCATCTGACAGGAGGAAAGCAAAACCATTGCTTTTGTGATCAAACCACAAAAGGGCCAGCCCAATGCCAGGACAAAACGACGAAGGGACAACATGGAAAGGGGCACAGATAATCCCTGCACCAAGCTCTACCCAAACCTGTAGGAGACAGCTACAATGGGCCACCCCTTGGCAGGCAGAACCACAGGCACGCTCATCTAGAGACTAATTGCAGTCCTATGCAGAGAATTAAAGAACATCAAACGAGACATTCAGAGAACTACCAGAGAGGAATGCAAAAGCCAACAAGGCCGAGAGGGACAATGACACCATCAGAACGAACTAAAGAACAGATTGACAAACCAGGAAAGGACACGAGGTGAGAACAAAAAGACAAAATATAAGAGAACTAGAGAGAGAAATGAACTCAACAGGACCTGAGGGATACAATGACAAACTTCAGAAAGAACTAAAGGAACACCAAACAAACTCCAGAAAGAACTAAAGGGAGAAAAAAACAAACTCGAAGAAGTAGAAACACTGAAAAAGGAAGCAACCAACGAAGTAAGGAGCACCAAGAGAGATTGAGAAGCACCAAGAAGAGATTGAGGAGCTCAAAGGCAAATGGAAGTAACTAAAACCTAACGACTGATGAAATGACAACATGATTCTGAACACACTTCAATCACGCAGAAAGGAAGGAAAAAGCCTCAGACGTAGACTGGAGAGAAGCCAGCACACAGCATTCAGCATCTGGAGCTAACCACAGAAGCAATTAAAAAACAGCTCCCGTCCCCAAAACATAAACAAAACCACAACAACGACTGACGAATACTTTCCAATCCCCTACACCCACCGTCGGAACACCCAGGCAATATGGGACCTATGCAAAGTTCACCGTCCTTCATTAGGACCCGCGGCCGGAGAAGGGGGCGGGGGGGGGGGGGGGGGGCCTCCCAGCCAGAGGATGCTTATACTCATGGATTATCACTTATAGCTAAAAAATGAAAAAAAAAAAAACCCTGAAAGATGCAGGACAGTTATGGCAGAATACATGATCTGGGATGGGGTGGGGGTGGGGGGGAAGGGAAAGGGAAATATGCCTGATCTGAATTGGAAAATGATGTACAAAATGCACAAACCATCAATAAAAATTAAATAAAAAAAATTGATGGACAGTTCCAGGGAATTAGAGTCCATTGTGGCAGGAGGCATGGTGGCTAGAGCTGGAGCAGCAAGCCAAGGGGTCACATCTTGCAATGAGCACAGGAAGCAGAGAGAGCGACTAGAGACCGCAAGGCTTGTTAAAGTCACTAAGCCTGCCCCCAGTAACATACTTCCTTTAGCACAGCTATACCTTCTAAGACCTCCAAGAACAGTGCCACCAACTGGAAACAAAATGTCTGAATACTTAAAGCCTATGGAGGACACTCATTAAAACCACCACAATAGGTGTACATAGATGGAGTTTTTTGATTCCTTGTCAGGACCATATTAAAATGAACCTCATTGGGCTGGAGAGATGGCCTAGAGGTTAAGAGCGCTGACCGCTCTTACAGAGGACCCGGGTTCGATCCCCAGCACCCACATGGCGGCCAAGAACCATCTGAAACTCCAATTCCAGGAGACCTCCAGTTCCAGGGGAATCCGAGACCCTCTTCTGACCTCCTCGGCATTGCACAACACGGGTGCACAAACTTGCATGCAGACAGTACATTCCTACACATACAGAAATAAATAAAAAGTTAATTAAAAAAATTAAAATGAACCTCATTAGAAGCATTGGGATAGTGATTTTCATACAATATAATTTGAGGTTCTTTAGGTCCCCTCTCCTCCCACACCTCCCCTTATTGCCCCACATCCAATTTAATGTATTTTGTTACATATAATCTAATTTCTGTCCCCAAATGTCCTTCGGTGTGGGTCCACTGGAGCCTTGTTAACCTACCAGGAGTCCCATCCTTGAAAGAGACTGTCTCTGCCCCTCCCAGCCATTGGGTGCATTCTGTTACTATTGCTGTGAGTTCATATGTGGAACTGACCAGCTGTCTGGAAAACTGTATCCTTGTGCTCACCCAGCACCTTTCCCTCTTATAATCTTTCTGCCCCCTCTTCTGCCATGATCCCTGAGCCTTGGGAAGCAGACGTTTGGCATAGATGTCCTCTTTAGGAATAAGCCTCTTGTTCTCTGCCCATTGGACAGTTGTGGAGTTCTATGTTAATCACTATATGCTGCATAAGGAAATGTCTCTGCTGAGCACTGAGAAATGCATTAATCCTATGGGTATAACAATCAGTCATTGGGAATCAGTTTAATATGATAACAATTTAGTTGGAAACTGTTTAACCTCAGGTTCCTAAGCCTGATATCAATGTCAGGGATGGGCCCCATTCTAAGAAGTGGACCTTTAATCCAATTAAAGGGTGTTTGGTTACCCCCTATAAAATTCTTGCTACTGTTGTACCAGTGGGGATGGCTTGATTGTTATGGTTTGTAAAACCTCATCCTTAAAGAATGCTCATAGGGAAAAGTCAGTAATCTCAGATTCGTTAATAGACAGTGAAAACAGATAAATCTCCTTCATAGATTTGATCTTCATGTCCTTGACCAAGGTGACAGGGATGCACTCCTTTTCTTCATCGTTGCCTCCAAGGGCCCTGAGGCTCAGCCCTGGCAGCCATAAATGTAGCTCCAGAGACTGGTACTGAATCATCTGACTTTGGTTCTGCTCTTCTAAGTGCAAGGATGTCCAGGGAGCTGTTGGTTTTCTGACGGCCATGCAAGGCTGATGACCCTTTGACTGGATCTGTGTCTTGAAAGCTGCTGGCCTTTTGATGCACACCCACAGGAAACTGTGGCCGGGGAGATGATAGCTCCTTAGCCACACCCAGACAGGAAACTGCTGGTTTCTGTGGTGTGCATGAACCCATGGCCCCAGGCTGTTAGCTTCTGTGGCCACCCAATGAATCATGGGAACCAGGCCCATGTTTGTACGAGGCAGAAAGCTAGCTGAAATATTAATTGTTCCATGATCGATCATGTAATAACTCAAGAGATCTCTGGCTAATAGTAAAGCTTGTAGGAATTCTCTTTATCCAAGCAGGGCAAACAGCTACATAGGGTTAGGACAGGTAGGGCTCACTTTGGATGAAATCACTTCTCAGTAGCCAATGTCAGATTTCCACATCACCACTCACCACCTAAGTGGTAGGGCAGATCCAGAAAGGGACGTGTGTAAGAAGAGGCCAGTTCATGGAGCCAAGTGTGCCCACCTGCACATGCACAATGCAGCACAAACCCAGGACTGCTGTCCCACAGGTTACTTCACTATTATAATATTTACAACTTCCATCCATACTCCCTGATTCACTGAGGAGGATTGCCCTTGACTTCTTTTCACGTGTATGCATGCAGTGTGTGTCCGTGCACATGTGTGCATTTGTGTTTCCATGTGGATGAGTGGACATGTGTGTTCCTGTGCCTGGAGAGGCCACATCTGGATGTCAGAAATCTTCCTCGATTGCTCTTAATCCTACTCACTAAGGCAGGATCTCTGAGGCAAACCCAAAGCTCGACATTTGGACTACTCTATCCAGCTACCTTTCTCTGGGGATCACCTGTCTCAACTTTGGAAGGTGCAATTACAAGGGGTCTCAAGCAAACCCACCATTTCACGGCTCCTGAGGATCCCAACTCTAATCTTCATGCCCACAGGGTGAGTCCTGTAACTCCTGAACCATCCCCACCTAGCCCCAGATTCTTCTTAACTATGATTTTAATGAATTGAAAGGGATTTAGATGTGTTCAGAGATCCATGCAAACATGGAGGTTTTGAAGAACACGACCTGAGAATTCCTGATCCCTCTTCTGGCAGCTCAGGAAGACATGGTCTGAGGAAGGCAAGACCTGGCTGCTGTCACAGGTGGCCACCTCGCTGTACACAAAAGAAATTTGGAAGTGTTTCCACACGGAACTATAAAAGTAGGTTTCTACATTATTTTTTAAGGGACAAGTTGGCCCCCTAATGCAAGTCTCTCAAATCCTCACTCTCCTGAGATTTTCTTAAGACATTGGCCAAGGAAAGGCAGGCAGCTTTATGCTCTGGATATAGCTCACAAGGTGTGCAGGGATTATTCTGGATGTCTGCTTCACAGGGCATCCTCCTCTCTGTCATAATTTGTGTTCCCTCAGAAGGAGACCTTGAGCTGGGATTTCTGGGAAGATAATTTCCTGGGGTGATGACTCCCAGGACATACTCTAGGAGAGAAGGGAAGTGGGGCAGAAAGAAGATAAACAGCAAAGGTTCCTGGTGGAACACTGTGGAACAGGTTACACCATGAGCAAAGGTCTGTTTTTTTTTCTGCTGCTTTCACAGAAAACCAAGGCTGGGTAATTTTTATTGTTGCTGTTGTTGTTTGCTTGAATGTTTTGAGACAGGATTTCATGTAGCACAGCTAACCTCAAATTCAATATGTAGTAAAAACTGGCACTGAGATCCTGATGTCCTGCCTCTCTCCTGCCAGTTCTCATATGTGGAAGTGTAAGACTAGATGGTTATGATGCTGAGCTTCTGGAAAGAAATACTTAATGCTTTGTTCATGGTGGGAACAAAAGTAGAAAGTCAAGTGTCAGTAGATGAGAGGAAATGTGGCCCCTTCCCACAATAGCTTATCCATTCCACAAGAACAACATTAATTGTTGAGGGTTTTACCCTCAGTGATCCAAACCACTTCCCACCAGACTTATGTCCCAACCTTGCTACATTGGCCACCAAGTTTCAACATGAGACATGAGTTTTAGTTGGGACAAAAACCATCCAAATGATGAACACCACCAAGGTTCAAACTGCCAAAGATATCTGGAAAACAGTATGAAACACACTGGTCACATGTGTATTTCCTGTAGCATGAAGTCTACAACATTCATGACCATAAGCATGCCATCAAAGAATGCTGTTGCAAGCTCTGCAGTGGTGGAGGCTTGGGGGGTGCTCTTAGATCCAAACATCTATTCTCTATCTGCAATCTACTCCACTCTTCTGTGTTCTCCTACAAGGAGATAGCCCAAACTTACAGATGGAAACACAGTGGCCCATGCTGTAAACTGAATGAGGGAAGAGCTGTACCTCTCTACTTACTCCTTACTCTCAGCCTTTAGAGCAGAGGCTGGCACATGGCAACACCTTGATAAATATCCAAAGTATGAAGAAATTCCTACAGGGTATATTACTTGGTCATTATTTGAACTAGACTCTTCTACTCTAAAGCCTATGTTATTTCCATTGCACTAATTAGAATAAACCATTGTATTAGCTTACATGGGTGTGTAAAGTCATTCATTTGTCAAATGAAGGAAGGAAGGAAAGAAGGAAGACAAAAGTATACTGTGTGTATTTATGGTCCATAATTCTCTTATTACTTACTTACTTAGAAACTACATCAGAAAGATACTAGAACCAAAAAAGGGAGAATCCTTGCCTAACATGGTCCTGGAAAAATTAAGATTTGACCTAAAAGTTCACACAATTGTTAATTCTATAAAAATCTAACTCCAGAGGTTAAGAGCCCAGAACCAGGGAAAGCTGGTGTCAGGATATGACAGAGGCGAGAGGAAACCTGATTAGAGTCCAAGACTTATTCGAGTGAAGCCCAGGTACCTAAGAAAGAAGCTCAAGTAGTCGGCCTGAGGAGGCTGCTGAAACTGAGAAGTCAATGCTGGCCAGGCAGGAGAGGAGAGCCTGGGAAGAGGGCCAGCTCTACAGGGATCGAGTCCAGCACGTCTTCTACTTCAGCTGCAGAGAACTGGCCCAGCGCAAGCTGCTGAGTCTGGCTGAGCTCATTGCAAAATATGAAGGTAGAGGTGACATAGATCAGTCCCACTGCCTCTGCTGAGAGGGAGCTTCACGAGGCTGGCAGCTTCAGAGTCCTTTAGAAGATCAGTAGGGGATGCTCTGATGATGTGGAGCTGGAACATAATCTTTTTTTTTAATTGATGATTTGTGGATTTCATACATTATCTTTCAGTCCAGTTTAGACACATTCCCCTTTCCCTGCCCCCCACCCCACCCCAGTTCATGCCTTCTGCCATACATGTCTTGCATCTTTCTCTCAGTCTTTCCAAAGTTTTTCACTGCAGAGGCATGTTTTTCTGGGCAGAATTTAACTGTATCAATCAGTTCTTTGACCCAGTCTATGTTGCTGTTGTTCCCTCCCCTTTGTATTGCTCCAACATATGCCAATATAACCATCACATATGTATCAAAATTATGAACTCTGAGAATAAGCTGTATGTTAATTCCAAAATATGTTTAAGCATTCACACTTTTCCCTTTAATTTTATATTACTCTAAGATATGAATACATACCTTCCACACATATACAGTAGTTATAGAGTCAGTCTGAAAATAAGTGGTAGGTCAATTTTAGAGCCTGTTAAGAGAGTCATATTATGACAGCATATTTGCTTTCAGATAAAAATAAATATAACAATAATGTTGTTCAGCTTGCCTTTCAACTGGAGATTTGGTGATAGCATCCACAAATGAGGGTAACCATTTTGGGAATTCACATTTTTCCCTTTTAATTTTATATTACTCTAAAGTATGTGCACATACCCTCCCCCAACATACCACCATTACAAAGTCTGATGATAGGTGGAGGTTAATTCTAGATCCCATTAAGGTATTCACATTATAATGGAACAGTTGCTTTCAGGTAAAAGAAAATATTGCTCAGTTTGCCTTACTACTAGGTATTTGGTGCTAGCATCCACAGATGAGGGAAACCATTGCCATTTGTTTTTCTGGGACTGTTACTTCACTTAGCATAATGTCTTCTATTTCCATCCATTTACCTGCAAAGTTCATGATGTCACCTCTCTTTACTGCTACATAGAACTCCATTGTGTAGATGTACCACATTTTCTTTATCCACTCATTGGTTGAGGGGCATTTGAGTTGGTTCCAGCTCTTCGCTATTGTGAAGAGAGCTACAATAAACATGGACGTGCATGTATCTCTGCGGTAGGATGAGTCTTGTGTGTATATTCCCAGGAGTGGAATGACTGGGTCAGGTGGTAGACTCGTTTTGAGTCTTTTAAAGGTTGTCCACACTGCTTTCCATAGTGGTTATACAAGTTTACATTCCCACCAGTGGTGGATGAGTGTTCCCTTTTTCCACATCCTCTCCAGCATTTGGTGTCTTTTGTTTTGTTGATCTTATCCAGTCTTATTGGAGTGAGATGATATCTTAAAGTGCTTTTAATTTGCATTTCCTTAATTATTAACGTTGTGGAACACTTTTTTTTTTTTTTTTTTTTTTCTTTTTGAGACAGGGTCTCCCTTTAGCTCCAGCTATCCTGGAACNTGCAAAGTTCATGATGTCAACTCTCTTTACTGCTACATAGAACTCCATTGGTGTAGATGTACCAACATTTTCTGTATCCACTCATGGTTGAGGGGCATTGGAGTTGGTTCCAGCGCTTCTTGCTTTGTGAAGAGAGCTACAATAAACATGGACCTGCATGTATCTCTGGCGGTAGGATAGTCTTGTGGGTATGTACCCTGGAGTGGAATGACTGGGTCAAGGTGGTAACTCGTTTTGAGTCTTTTAAGGGTTGCCACACTGCTTTCCATAGTGGTTTGAGTTTACACATTCCCACCTGTTGTGGATGAGTGTTTCCCTTTTTCCACAGCCTCTTCCAGCATTGGTGTCTTTGGTTTGGTTTATCTTATCCAGTCTTTGGTGAGATGTAGCTTAAATGCTTGTAATTGCATTTCCTTAATTATTAAACGTTGTGGAACACTTTTTTTTTTGTTTTGTTTTTTTGTCTTTTTTCGAGACAGGGTCTCCCTGTAGCCCCAGCCTTCGCTGGAACGCACTCTGTAGACCAAGGGCCAGCCTTAAACTCACAAGATCCGCCTGCTTCTTCCTCCCAAGTGCTAGGATGAAAGAAAGGTGTGCACAAGCAGCCTGGCTTGTGGAACACTTTTTTTTTTCTTAGATGTTTCGCACCATCTTTATTTCCTCACTGTTGAAATCTCGGTTCAGCTCTTTACTACGTCCATCTCTTGCGGTTTTTTGTTTTGCTTTCTTTTTGTTTTTCGTACGGCGTTTTTTTTTTTTTGAGCAGTTTATATATTCTGGATGTTAATGCTCTGTCAGATGTATCACTGGTGAAGGTTTCCTCCCACTTCGTGGGTTTTCTCTTCACTTCATTTATTGTTTCTTTTGATGTACAGAAGCTTTTGAGTTTAATGAGATCCCACTTGTCAGTTGTTGACCTTATTTCCTGCACAGCTGCTGTTTGATTTAGAAAGTCTTTTCCTAAGCCTATGTCTTGTAGGCTGCTGCCAACATTTTCTTCTATCACCTTCAGAGTTTGGGGGTTTCACGTTGAGGTCTTTGATCCATGTGGAGTTGACTTTTTTTAATTTTAATTTTTTTATTGTTGCTTTGTGTATTTCATACATCATTTTCCAATTCAGTTCAGGCATATTTCCCTTTCCCTTCCCCCCACCCCACCCTACCCCATCCCACATCATGCATTCTGCCATAACTGTCCTGCATCTTTCTCTCAGTATTTTTTTTCATTTTTTAACAATAAGTAATAATTTATGCGTACAAGCATCCTTCATGTAAAACCAATTTGCAAGCAGTTGTGGCCAAACCTACACAGCCCATGGGTCCCACCATCCAGCGGGGGGGGGGGGACTTGTATGTTCAATCAAGTTGACTTTTGTACAGGGTGAGAGGTAGGGGTTTAATTTCATTCTTCTACAAGTGATCCAGTTTTGCCAACACCACTTGCTGAAGATACTCTCTTTCCTCCATTGAGTCTTCTTGGCCCCTTTGTCAAATATGAGGTGGCTGAAATTGCATGTACTCAAGTTTGGATCTTCAGTTTTGTTCCATTGGTCAACAGGTCTGTTTTTGTGCCAGTACCAGGCTGTTTTTATGACTATAGCCTTGTAGTATAGTTTGAAGTCGGTATAGTGATACCCTCTGTATTGCATTTTTCACTCAGGGTCACTTTGGTTATTCGGGGGTCTTTTGTTTTTCCATATGAATTTAAGGATTTTTTTCCAACTCTGTGGAGAAACTCTTGGGGATTTTAATTGGGATTGCATTGAATCTGTATATCAATTTGGGTAGAATGGACTTTTTATTATATTAATTTTCCCAATCCATGAACATGAGAGGTCTTTCCATTTCTGATGTCTTCTTTAATCTCCTTCTTCAGGGTTTTTAAAATTTTTTGTAGTAGAGATCTTTGGTGTTTTTGCTTAAATTTGTTCTTGGGTATTGTGCTAGATAGCTTTAGTGTCAACTTGACACACCTGGATTGAGGGAGGCTCAACTGGGGAATTGGCTCCATTGGACTGGTCTGTGGCCACATCTGTGGAGTATTGTCTTGATTGTTGAGCAATGTTGAAGGGCCAGCCCACTATGGGTAGTGCCACCCCTGGGCAGGTTATTGTATATGGTATTAGAATGCAGGTTGGGCATGGGCCAGGGGAGCAAGCCAGTAAGAAGCATTCCTCTGTGGCCCATGCCTCAGCTCCTGCCTCCAGGTTCCTGTCCTGAGTTCCTGCCTTGGGCTCCCTGAGTGATGAACTGTGACCCAGGAGATGTGAGCTGAATAAACCCTTTCCTCCCCAAGTTGGTGTCAGTCAGAGTGTTTTGTCCCAGCAACTGAAAGGAAACTAGAACATAAATTAGTACTGAGAATGGGGTTTTGCTGTGACAAACTGACCTTGGTGTTTGGGGGGAGGATTATGAAACCATTTGGAATTTGGGGCTGGAAATGTCATTGAGTGCCTAGAGTTTGTTGTTGTGGAACTTAGAACACTTATGCTGAAAAAGCTGTAGATGATGGAGGCCTGGCTTGTGAAGTTTCAAAGGGAACCAGTGATCATCAGGACTGTTTAATCTATGGTTTCTGGTCAGCTGGGGCTGAAGAATCAGCTGTAAGTAACAAGAGACCAGAACCTGAAGTTAACCCTGTGCTTTACTGGGACAATTGATGCTGGTTAGCTGGGGCTGAAAAATCAGCTGTAAGCAACAAGAGACCAGCATCACTGTGGTGAAATCTTCTGGGAAGAATTTCTTCAGGGTCAGCACACAGAAGCTGTGGTCCAGAGGAGGCTGGAGCCTCCATCTCAAGCCAGAAGTGGGACTTGGTAATGTTTAAGAGTCTCCTATATGGTTCTGGTGTTGAAAGCATGAAGAGGTCACAGAGAGCAGCTGAAGCCTGGCACTATGAGAGGCCAGGAAAGGCCATTGTTCAAAGTGCTGCCTTGATTGCAATGAAGACCCCAGGATTCCAGGGGTCAGGAAGAGAAGCTGAGGCTTTGCATCAGGAGAAGTCAGAAGCAACCTCAGTTTCAGGGGCGACCCCAGCATTTTGGAGATGCCAGGACTGTGGGATGACCACCAAGAGCAGCAGGTGTTGAATGGAGCCAGCCTGGGCCTGGGAGATGAGCTGTGTGTGCCATGGACCGCAGAGTCAAAGAAAGGGAGCTGCCAAAACCCTTTGGAGCCTAGAAGATTGTGAATGAATCCCAGGTGTCCAGCCTGGAGCTACTTTGTTGGACTTAGGTTTTATTTAGGTGTGCCTAATTCTTCCCTTTGAAATAAGATAGTACTTGTTTTGGATTTTACAGCAGCCCACAGTTAAGAGACTTTTAACAGACTCATGTCCCATAGCCTCACAACCCAGGTAGCTAAGAGTTCCTTTATTGCTTGTTTGAAAGTCTTCCCCATTCCAGCAACTCCAGTGCTGAGTACTCTATGATCGTCTTAGTTTCCCACACTGGGCCATTGCTACAACCATCATCAGCATGTTAAAACATGTATTTTTTCCTTTCTTTTTATTAAAGGTTGAACCCAAGAAGCATCTTGTGCTTTTTCTAGGTCTCTCCCTCCCTCATCATTATCCAGCTTCTCCCATAGGTTTCAAGTTTGGGGATCCCAGGATGAGCCCTGTATTATTGATCCAATCTGGGTCCTCTTCCCATTCTGGTCCCCTGGTTGTACAAAACAGCACACTAACTCTTCTACCTCTCCTTCTCTTTTATGCAATTTACTAGCAAGGTCAGAGGCCAATGCTGAGGAAGCCAGCCTCTTATTCTTTTCTTGCTCTAGTTTCTCCTTTAAAATTTCAATCTCCCTGCAGACTGCCTCTTCTATCTCTGATAAATCTCTAATAACACAAAGGGCCAGGTTTCCTCAGCCATGGCTTCTCATAATTCTCACCGTTGGCTCACTACTCTGAGGCTTTCAAAGTTTTCTGTAGACCTTCCACTGCTCCACCCCCCCAAAAAAAACTCTCCATATTCATGTGACGGACCCCATGACTCAGTTAAGCATGCCACTGTATACAACCTAGAAGTGCATTGCCATCCCGGGATTTCTCCCACCATTATCCACCTAGATGGCTTCACTTTAGTTACACATGTTAAAATCCACTGCACAATCCATACCATGTCAAAATTTCCTCTGCACCTTCATTCAGCTTTCCTTTGATTACTGGTCTCTTTGCCCATAGCAGAGGAAACTACATTGCTCTTCCCAAACTCATCCTTAGTTTTATCTATCCTGCCAGAATACACCAATTTGTTGAGGGAAAATTCCTTCCCAGGAGAAATGCACCCACATTGAAGCACCCCATCTCTGCCTCCTGTTCCTGCAGTCCCAAAGACAAAATGAAGAAAAACTCTCCAAAACTACAGTCTAGGGAAAACTGGCAAGTTTAATGGGCTTGCTCAATGGGTGAAGGTTAACTTATAGGATTTTTGGTGCTGTCTATTATGTTCATCCAGAGCTGCAACCACTGTTAACCCCACACAAGCAATGAAGACCCACCACCCTTGCATCACCTGCCTTTATGTCCTTAGACCCTTCCCCTTATGCAAACATGGTTGGGAGGGATAAATGGGTCCCTGGTTACGCCTTTCTCTCAGAAGGACAAGAAGTCAAGTTTACAATCTTGGGCAACTTCCTTTGATGTCAGCCCTTCTTTTGGAATATCGTCCATCCACACCACAGAAGATGATAAGGTAAATGGTCAAGGAGAAGAATTTTATCATCTGAGGTGAGTGAGATGAGAATTCCTTGTAGCCAGAGGTCTTCTACAGCATCCAGTAATTCATCAAATGTTGTGATGGTTAGGGGAAACAGTCAGAGGAACTCTTGTATCTATTTCAGGAAAATTCAGAGTTATTACAGGGTAAAATCCAATAGAATGGCTTACAGTAGGGTGATCCTGTTCAGGTGTAGGTGGGAGTTTCATTATTTTTAGGGTCCTACAGTATGGTTCTTGCTCTTATAAGTGATAGAATGTCCAGAGAACTGCTGGCTTCTTGACACACACCCACGAAACTGATGGCTTTGTGGGCAAGCCCGTGGCCAAGGAGGTAATAATTGCCCAGCCACACAAGGCCAGGAAAATTCCAGTTTCCATGGCCTGCACGAATGCACAATCCTGTGGCCCCAGGATGTTAGCCTTTGAGCCACCCAACCAACTGTGGGGCTCAGCCCCATGTTTGTACAAGGCAGAAAGCTAGCTGAAATATTAACAGTTCCATGATTGATCGTGTAATAACTCAGAGATCTCTGGCTGGTAGTAAAGCTTGTAGGAATTCTCTTTATTCAAACAGGGCAAATGGCTATATAAGGTTTGGTCACACAGCCTTCACTTTGGATGACATCACTTCTCAGTAGCCAATGTCAGATTTCTACCTCACCCAAAAAAGGAATATGTGGGAGAAGGGGTCAGTTCATGGTGCCAAGTGTGCCCACCTGCACATGTGCAATGCAGCTCAAACCCAGGACTGCCACCCCACATCTCATTCTTTTTATTTTTGCCCCCACAAACTCAAAGAGCATTATAGAAGTGGTGCTTAATTACCTTTGCCTGGTTTGAATGGCCATGACTGGTTTGTAAAAGTACTAAGAGTAATCAAAGCCCAAATAATAACCAAATACAGGGAAAACCAATTATCAAACATAAGCAATAAACACAAGAAATATTCATGTAATCCAATTAGCAAGCATCTATGCCCAATTCTTGGACAACCCAGGTCCCTTAGTCCAGTTGGAGAGGTTTGCATACACAAGCACGCTGATTAAATTGAAGTCCAGTCCATATTTGCTCACAATTCATCCCTCCTCCTTAGCCCCTACAATCTGGTGTGCTACCTCTTCCACAAATGATCCCTGAGCCTTGGAGAAGGAGGCAAGAGAGAGTGAGAAGGAAAACGATCCATTTTCCTTTGAAGTGACATATTGGACCCTCAGGTCTGTCCAAGCTTTGCTT
Source organism: Rhizomys pruinosus (assembly GCA_009823505.1). Taxonomy (NCBI): domain Eukaryota; kingdom Metazoa; phylum Chordata; class Mammalia; order Rodentia; family Spalacidae; genus Rhizomys; species Rhizomys pruinosus. The sequence goes on from VZQC01004924.1 coordinate 176,259, forward strand.
CCAATGGCTTTCTTTGCCCCATGGTCTCTGAATATACTTCCTAAGTTCCCACCTTCTACATTTTGGTCACTTTATCTTCTTATTTAAAGACTACTTCAAGGGCTGGAGAGATGGCTTAGTGTTAAAAACATTAACTGCTCTTGCAGAGGCTCATGGAGGAGTTTTTAAATTCTACTAATAAAACACAAATAGCAAGAATTACAGGCACTTAAACAAACATTAATTATCATGATAAGTCATGTTATGGGCACAGATATGAATTTTTAGGTGGTATTTTAGTCTAGGAACTGTGGCTTTTGGTGCAAAGGGATAAAATTGGTTCCTATTGTGGCCTATAACATCTTAAACCACAAGAGGGTGGCAAGCTTACAGTATCAGTCATGTGCTATCCCCCCTTCCGCCAGAGAGGAGGTCATAGGTCCAATTAGATTTTTTTGGGTTGTTCAACTATTAGGCTGCCACAACTGCAGTCTTCATAGGAAACTGAAGGTGTAGCTTATGAGTTTTTTTTTTTAGTGTTCTTTTTTGGTTGTTAGTTTTTTATTACTTCTTTATTTTTTTTTCATTTTTTAACAATAAGTGATAATTTATGAGTACAAGCATCCTTCCTGTAAAACCATTTTGCAAGCAGTTGTGCCCAAACCCACACAGCCCATGGGTCCCCCTATCCAGCTGGGGGGGTTTGTATGTACAATCAAATTGATCAAATAAGTGTCCAGTCTATATTGCTGTAGTTTCACCATTCACCCCAATCGCAGCCCTTACATTCTACCAGGCCCCCTCTTGCACAGATTGTTCCCTAGGCTTAGAAAAGGGGCACAGGTGGACGAGAAGCAAAACAGTCTACTTTCTCTGAAGTTGTCGTTTTGGACTCTGGTCAGTTCTGGCTGTTTCCTTTCATGGGCTGACAGTTTGTCCAGGAATAACCTTTCAATCCTACTAATGAAGCACAAGCAATTAGATATATAGGAATTTAAACTGTACTAATTGTTATGGTGGGTTGCTTTGGTATAGACAAAGATGTTTGGATGGTATGTTAATCCATGAATTACATGTTTTTCTGTAAAATATGACAGGGTCTTACTCCACAGATGTGGCCACAGGCCAATCCAATGGAGCCAATTCCCCAATTGAGGCTCCCTCAACCCAGGTGTGTCAAGTTGACACTAAAGCTATCCAGCACAATTGACCCCTTGTCAACTTGACACACAAAACACATCACTATTAAACCACCACCTTTCCAATTCTTATCCCCAAAGTATGATGTTAACATTAATCACAACCTAAGACAGTACAACCTTAAAAGCCCCACAGTCCTTAAAATGTCCAAAATATATTTGTGTTTTGGTTATTTTTTTTTTTTAGACAGGGTCTCCCTATAGCTCCAGCTGGCCTAGAACTCACTTTGTAGACCAGGCTGGCCTTGAACTCACAGAGATTGCCTGCCTCTGCCTCCCGAGTGCTGGGATTAAAGGGATGGGTCACCATGCCCAGCTTGATCTATAATTTTTTAAAAGGCAGGAGTTGCATTTCATACCCACAGACAGAAATCAAGTTGTAAAGGTCCACTAAGCCCATCTAAACTGTCTCCTATTGGACTGTATACTGTTGGTTTAAGGAGGTAAAAGTCCAGTGTTTCTTAAGCCAAATTATCTTTATGGGAAAAGAAAATGTTACAGGTAACATTTGTACAGTACAGAGAAACATGGAGAACACTTACGTACATTTAATCCCAAAGCTCTCACCAGGAATCTAGCATGATAGATGTAGATCAAATATTAATAACAACTTTGTATCCTCAATTAGCTTAAGCATGTTACCATTTTTTTTAGACAGGGTCCCCTTTAGCCCCAGCTGGCCTGGAACTCACTATGTAGACCAGGCTGGCCTTGAACTCATAAAGATCCGCCGCCCTCTGCCTCCCAAGTGCTAGAATAAGGCATTGCGCCACCACACCCAGTGGCATATTATTCTTTTACTAAACTTTTAAATACCATGAAATGTGTAGATAATGCTTGGGCAAAAACTGAACATTTAAAAATATACCCTGTGGCCCCAGGCTGTCAGCCTTTGCAACCACCCAACCAATTGTGGGAACCAACCCCACATCTGCACAAGGCAGAAGGCTAGCTGAAATATTAATAGCTCCATGATTGATCACATGATACCTCAGAGATCTCTGGCTAATAATAGAGCTTGTAGGAATTCTCTTTAATCAAGAAGGGCAAATGGCATATTGGGTTAGGTCAGGCAGTCCTCTCTTTGGATAACATCACTTCCCAGTAGCCAATGTTAGATTTCCACATCCCCACACACCACCCCAGTGGTGGAGTGGATCCAGAAAGTGATGTGTGGAAGAAGAGGCCAGGTCATGGTGCCAAGCATGCACAACACAGCCAAATCCAGGACTGCCGTCCCACATTTGAGTGCACAGATGGCTGAATACAGGTGCAGGCTCTCCTAGGTAGCTTATGAAATCGGGGTGTCCCCAGACTTCTCCCTTCTGTAGTGAAAGTCTTTTGGATGGATTTTTTCTTTCATACTCTTGAGCCTGCATGGGTGGCATCTGACCAATTCCTTATGTACCCTCAAGGAATCTTTTGTCTTGATGTCAATTACTTGGACTCTTCTTAGCAGCACTACTAAATTCAGAACCTACGCTTGCCTTAGCCTAAACTTTATTAGTACAAAATTTCAAGTCTTTCTTTTCTGTTTTTTTGTTGTTTTTTTTGTTATTAATTTTCACTGTAAACCTGGCTAAAAAGAGCTATCAATAGCAATGTCACAGACGAAGGCTTGATTCCCTTAAAGGTTTCCTCCATTGGATTGTCCCTCACTTTTAAATTCAGCCCATGTAAAGCTTCAAGAAACAGACAAAATGTGGAAAGTTTATATAACAATCAGAGCCACAAGATCAATTCACAGTAGAGTTCTTCCCATTGGAAGCCACATGATCCCCACCTTCCCTGTCCACATTCCTGTTGGAATTCTGGTCTTCTAAGTTCTCATCAGAACTACACATTAAGTTTTTCCTGTACAGTGCTTCTGTTGCCCATACTGCCAATCTTCTAGATCCACCTACAAGCCAGTTTCAAAGGCATAAACTATATATCTGTTTGGTCACAGCAATGACCCTGCTTCTTTTATGCCAACCTTGTGTTTTAGTTACTTTTGCATAACTGTGACCAAATTCCTGAGGGAACAGCTAAAAAGGAGGAAAGAATTATTTGGGATCACGGTTTTGGGGGGTGACCCACATTCATTTGGCTCTGTGAGCTTGGGCAGGACATCATGGCTGGGACCAGGTATCAGCAGAGCGTCTTCATTTTGTGGCAGACAGGAAGTACAGAATGGAAGGGATCAGGATCAGATATAGCCTTCAAAGTCATTCCCCCGCGTCCATTTCCTCCATCTAACCCCTACCTTCTAAAGTTTCTATGATCTCCTAAATCAGTACCACTGCTAGGAACAGAGCATTCATCACATAAGTTAAAATAGTTACTAAATATATAATGATAAAGAGATACAGTCATCAAGAGGAATAAATTTATATGTACCTAATTTGGGTTACCCAATCTTTAAAAATTTTTATTTGTTTATTTAATATTTTTATGTGTATGTGTGTACTGTCTGCATGTAGGTTTGTGTACCTGTGTCTTGCAATGCCATGGGAGTCAGAAGAGGACGTCATATTCCCCTGGAACTGGAGTTAACGTGTTTCTTGTGCCATGTGCGTGCTGGGAATCAAACCCGGGTCCTCTGCAAGAGCAGTCAGCACTCTTAACTGCTGAGCCATCTCTCCAGCCCCCGGGATACCCAATTTTATAAGACACAATTAGAACTAAAAATAGAGATAGGCTACAATACAGTAAGGATAGTATGTTCTCACCAATGCATAGATCATCAGGATGAAAAACAACAAAGAACATCAGAGTTAAACTACAAATGAGTCAATAAATGCTGACAAAATTAAGTCCCTATGTTCTACCACAAAGACAGTAAAAAGGGAAGTTTATAGCAATGATGGCCTACTCAAATAAAGAGATTTAAAGTAAACAACCTAATTATACATCTCAAGGTCTTAGAAAAGTGAAACAAAACAAACTCAAAAAGTGGGTAGAGACAAAATCAAGATTGAAACCATCTCTGCCCATAGTAGCACTCACAAAAAAAAGAGGGAGAGGGAGAGGGTCAGGATTCCTGAACTCTAGGTCTTACTCTGTTTGTGAATTTCCAGTCATTTCTGGACACTGGGTCTCAGGGTCCCCACCTCTAGAATGTGATTTGGTGAAGCAATATCTAATTTTGGCATTCTTTTTCTATGGAGAACCTAGATAGGGCCAGAAGAGGAACTAAAATTTGGATCCTGGTGCTGGGTCACTTACCTCCAGGTGCCAAGATGGAGGCTTGAGTTAAAGGACCAACTCAACATCCCTCCTGGGCTTGTAGTCTCACCTCCAATTTTGAGTTTCCTTTGGGATATGTTTATCCTTTCTCTGTATCATGGTTGCTCCTCTGAAGAAATGTCTCCTGAGGAACAAGATCCCTTGGGACTGAAAAGCCCTTGAGGTAACATCAAGATCCTACTTGGTTGCAGCCTTGGGGACATTTTGATCCCTGATACCCATGAGCCTCATTAAAATACCACTCAGGATATCTTCCAGGGAGCTGCTGAGATTCGGAAGCTCTGTATAGTAGCTGAGCGGGCCCTCTTATATGCTAGTATCTGGACTCTGGAACTCTCCCAGCAGCAGCAGGGCATGAGTTCAGAGGAGGGTGTGTACTCCACCTGGAATCAGGGAGGGAAGCTGTACAAGGAGCTTGAAGGACAAGACCAGGAACCTGAGAAGGGAGTTCCTGCCAGCTCACAGATGGGCATAACTCTGACACCGTGATGCCTGTGGAAGATGCTGGAATAACAACATCCATTGAAGAATGGCAGAACTGGACTGTGTCTCTTGACACTTGTGCAACATTAGGCAAACTACACTGTTTTGATTCCTTTTTTCTCAAATTTCAGAATTTAAAAACTTAGAGGGTAAAATAATATAGCAGTAATAAATACTTTTTGAACACTTTGCTGTTGTCACAGGACTAAGTAAATTTGCATGCAATATTTTAGCTATTACCAACACTGTTTGAGATAGGTACTGTTCTTTAGAAGATGGAGATACACAGAGTTTAGATAACTTACCCAAGGCCTCTCTGCTAATTAGTAATGGACTCAGGAGTAGATCTCAGCCATATTCTAATGTCCATTCTCTTAACCATATCCTATCTTTGGGGGAAAGTAACTGGCTCATGCTTAATGAAAATGACTTCTATCAGAGCTGGAGAAATGGCTCATTGGTTAAGAGCAGGTATTTCATGACATGGGTGCACTTACATACATGCAGACATGACATTCATTATACATAAATTATAAATAAATAAATAAATAAATAAATAAATAATAAATAAAAATGGTTTAATCCTTGTCCCACCCGTCACCTTAACTATCCAAGTGTTACTGATATAATTTCTCCTAATTTCCAGAAAACTTTATTTCAGTTAACAAATTACCTAGAAGAAGATGCTAGTTGTAGTAAGAGTTATCCTTCTTTCAGGATGCACTGATGTGGGACTTATTGGGGAACAGGAAGGCAACCCTTCTTGGGTACCAAACAAAACCCTCAAGGGAACTTTACAACTGCCCAAATAAGATGATAGAAGCTTTAAATTAGCCTTCTAAACTCCACACTGCTGCTGAGCAAGTTTGCATCCCCACTTAATTTTCCACTTCCTTGGTTCTTTTTCTTACTATGATATTGTGTTTTGTTTCTGCCATAAGATAGGAGAAATTCTGGAGATTTACCCCACAAATTATAGTCTCTCTTAATCTTTTTATATTGTGGTACTTAGGGATTGAATGACAGAGCATTGTACATGCCAGGCAAGTGCACTGACCCCGACCTATGTCCCCAGCAGATTTTCTGACTCTTGGTGCCATTGAGTTTGGGGGCTTTAGGGTGATTGGGGACTAAGAGGTTTTTAAGCCACCCAGTCTAACGTCACATACACAGCATTGACAGTACCGCTGCTCATTGGGTGGCCACGTCTTTTTTTTTTTTTTTTTTGGTCTTTTTGAGACTGGGTCTGGTCTCTTGTAGCTCGGGCTGTTGTCCTGGCTTGCTATGTAGAACAGGCTGGCCTTGAACTCACAGAGATCCGCCTGCCTCTGCTCCAAGTGCTAAGTGTGCATCACCACACCTGCCCCTGTGTCACTTTTGAATGAACACTACTTCTGAAAACAGAGAGCTTATTATGCCCCTCTCCTCTCAATACCAAAATGTTCCTTTATTGGGTAGCGTAAATCACCAGATTACTTTGTCACTTTGTACAGTGAGCTGAAGTTTCTCTCCATGAATATTTCACCAATCATTTCTCATTTCTATTTCTGGAAACATGCATGCTTCCACTTTTTCTGCATACCAATTGGTGAGATCTCTTAATTCCTCAGAAGGTTCTAAGCTAGACCTCAGTGGTTTTCTTTTCTTTTCTTTTTTTTTTTTTTTTGGTCTTTTAAGACAGGGTCCCCTGTAGACCCAGCTGGCCTGGAACTCGTCTGTAGACCAGGCTGTCCTTAACTCACAAGAATCCACCTTCCTCTGCCTCCCAGGATTAAGCATGCACCACTATGCCCGGCCTCGGTGGTTTTCATTCTTACACATGTTCCACCAGCCCTTTATTGATAAACTTCTCCCTTATAGATAGATGAGTTCTGGCTTTCCATTTTTCTGTTTAAATTTCAGGTTCACGAATTGGAAACAGCATTCTTGGTAGTCACTAGATACTGCTTAACTGATAAATCTGTTTTCTCAGTTTTAGGATGCATATGTGTAGATAGATTTTGAGCCATAAGGATGATATGGAGAATGGATGTAAGTGGTCAGAGCCTGTCTCTATTTGGAAATCTGTTAAGAGCAATATAAATGCAGGAGAAAGCCCCCAGGAAGCAGGCATGATGGAAGCAGACGTCAGCACCACGGACAGATCCCCATAAGTCACAAGCCACTATTGGCTTGCAGCCCAGACTCAGCTCCATTATCCAACATTTATCTATTATCCAATCTACCACAGCCAGGTGCTGTTCTAGAATCTGGTGATACACAGTAAATCAGGAAGAAAAATTTCCAACATCCTTGCAAAGCAATTGAAAATTTAAATCATTTTACAATAGACGGGGCTAAATACTATGAAGAAATATAAAACAGAAGATAGGAATGGGGGGTTTAAGGTGCTCCCATTTAAGCAAGATGATCAAGAACTCAAATATTCCCTGAGAAGATGACACTTGAGCAAATACTTGAAGGAAGTGATGGTATGAGCCATAGAAATATAATCTCTAGTGGTAGGAACAGGAATGTGAAAAAAAGTTCTAAAGCAGCAGTCTGCTTTGAGTGAGGAGCAGCAGAGGGGTGTGTGGCTGGAGCGGACAGACTGAGAAGTGAAAGGGAGGAAGCAATAGCAGCCTTGAAGCCTTTAACAGACTTTGGCTTTTCCTGGTGATGTAAGAAGCCAATAGGGCTGGCAAGATGGCTTAGTATAAGGTCTTGCTGTCAAGCTGTGACCTGAATTCATCCCGGACCCACAGTGGGTAAAATAGCAGCTCCTGCAAGTTGTCCTCTGATCCCATATATGTGCATGGGGGGGGGGAAGAGAGAGAGAGAGAGAGAGAGAGAGAGATGAGAGAAGAGAGAGAGAGAGAGAATGTATACATTTTGAAGAAGCTGCTGAGGTTATTATTGTTTTAAGACAGCATCTCACTCCATAGCCCAGGCTGCCCTTGAAGTCATTCATGGTCCTCTGTCTGAACCTCTGGGTGCTGGGATAACAGGTATGTCCCCATAGCCAGCATCACTAGGGGATTTTGATAAGAGGTTGACAAATCCAGCCTATCTGGTGACAATCATTATAGATAACTGAACTGAGAAAAGACTATGTGGAAAGAGCGAGGGGGCCAAGGGGGGGAGGGTTGTGGAATGTTACAAGAAGCTAAGAGATTAGGTTGTTGGTGGTAATTGTTGGAGCTGTGAGAAGAGAGTTTCCTTTTGCATATTTTTGGAAGTTAACCAATGATATTTTCTGATGTGCTGCATATGAGATGTGTGAGGAAGAAAACGTAAAAATTTTCAGGTTCTTTTTTATTTTAGCTATCTCCAAGTATGAACCTGCCATCCATTGAGTTGAGAAAGAGCAAAAGAAGAGCAGATTATGAGGGACACTGATTTAGAAAATGTTAAGTAAAAATAAAATATGTATAGCCCAGTGGAGCAGTTTCAAGCAAGCAATTGGAAAGATAAATTCAAAGAGATCTAGATGGAATGATAGTTCAGATAGATCGCCATGTGGCTAACATCTAAGGCCTAGGCTGTCATAACAACTGATTGTGGATTCAAACTCAGATCCCATGAACTCCTAAACTACGGTTGCACCTCGCCTCTAACATGAGCATCATCAGCATTTCCTCATCCATTTTAACCTGAATTATTCCTATGGTTTTGTGGAGTGTTGTTTTAATCTAACTTGCTAGTAATTGGTCTTTTCATTTACTGTGTAATATCTCAGATAATGTAATCCTGATCCAAAGTTTGAAAGTTTTATATTTCAAAAAACAGGCATTGTTAAATGTTGAGAAAATTTACTTTGTGCTCCCTAAAACTGTAAACAGACAGGTCAGGTTTTCCACATGGTGTCCTCTAAGGGGGACTTAGGTTGTGCTGGGATCCCTGCTGAACTCTTCGTGAAATTTGATGGTGTGGGAGACAAACTTTGGCTTCATATGGTGGTGAGAACAAAGGACTTGGAGTCTGAGTTCTGGCTCTACCACTTACTAATTTTCAAGTTTGGATATATAATTTTCTGAAAAGTATAATCGTGGTCCTGACCTCAGTGGACTGTGAGAATTAGATACATTACTTTTTTTTCACTTTATTCTTTTTGAGTCAGGGTCTCCCTATAGCTCCAGCTGGGCTGGAAATCACTGTGGAGACCAGGCTGGCCTTGAACTCACAGAGATCCACTTGCCTCTGCCTCCAGAGTGCAGGGATTAAGATGTGTTCCACCACGCCCAACGTGATAAGTGCTTTTAACCACTTAGCCATCTTTCCAGCCTCCCAAAGATTCTTTGTTTTGTTTGAAAAGTAGCAAAAAAAAACAAAGCAAAGCCATAGTACAGATAAGAGAAGTGTGTTATTAGGGTGGCACCATGGGCTGGAGAGATGGCTCAGTGGTTGAGAGCATTTAATGTCCTTGCAGAGAACCAAGAGGCAGCTCACCACCTCCTGTAACTCTAGCTGTAGAAGAACAAATTCTGCCTTCTTGCTTCTGTGGGCACATACACCTGTGCAGACACATGCAGGTATACCTAAATAAAAGTAAATCAGTTAAGGGGCTGGAGAGATGGCCTAGCGGTTAGAGGCTGACCACTCTTGCAGAGGACCCGGGTTCGATCCCCAGCCCCACATGGTGCCGGCAGAACCGTCTGAAACTCCAAATTCCAGGAGAACTCCAGTTCCAAGGAATCCGACACCCTCTTCTGACCTCCGCGGCATTGCACGACACGGGTGCACAAACTTGCATGCAGACAGTACATTCATACACATACAGAAATAAATAAAATTAATTTTAAAAAAGTAAATCAGTTAAAAATAAAGAGTAAGAAATTAGTGTCCCTGTGAGGACCTTCAGGGGGCCCTAAGTACTTGTTCTTTCAATTCGTCTTTTCTTATTCTCTCTCTCTCTCTCTCTCTCTCTCTCTTCTCNGGTCTTCTTGTAGCTCGGGCTGTTGTCCTGGCACTTGCTATGTAGAACAGGCTGGCCTTGAACTCACAGAGATCCGCCTGCCTCTGCCTCCCAAGTGCTAAGTGTGCATCACCACACCTGCCCCTGTGTCACTTTTGAATGAACACTACTTCTGAAAACAGAGAGCTTATTATGCCCCTCTCCTCTCAATACCAAAATGTTCCTTTATTGGGTAGCGTAAATCACCAGATTACTTTGTCACTTTGTACAGTGAGCTGAAGTTTCTCTCCATGAATATTTCACCAATCATTTCTCATTTCTATTTCTGGAAACATGCATGCTTCCACTTTTTCTGCATACCAATTGGTGAGATCTCTTAAGTTCCTCAGAAGGTTCTAAGCTAGACCTCAGTGGTTTTCTTTTCTTTTCTTTTTTTTTTTTTTTTGGTCTTTTCAAGACAGGGTCCCTCTGTAGACCCAGCTGGCCTGGAACTCGCTCTGTAGACCAGGCTGTCCTTGAACTCACAAAGATCCACCTGCCTCTGCCTCCCAGGATTAAAAGCATGCACCACTATGCCCGGCCTCGGTGGTTTTCATTCTTACACATGTTCCACCAGCCCTTTATTGATAAACTTCTCCCTTATAGATAGATGAGTTCTGGCTTTCCATTTTTCTGTTTAAATTTCAGGTTCACGAATTGGAAACAGCATTCTTGGTAGTCACTAGATACTGCTTAACTGATAAATCTGTTTTCTCAGTTTTAGGATGCATATGTGTAGATAGATTTTGAGCCATAAGGATGACTATGGAGAATGGATGTAAGTGGTCAGAGCCTGTCTCTATTTGGAAATCTGTTAAGAGCAATATAAATGCAGGAGAAAGCCCCCAGGAAGCAGGCATGATGGAAGCAGACGTCAGCACCACGGACAGATCCCCATAAGTCACAAGCCACTATTGGCTTGCAGCCCAGACTCAGCTCCATTATCCAACATTTATCTATTATCCAATCTACCACAGCCAGGTGCTGTTCTAGAATCTGGTGATACACAGTAAATCAGGAAGAAAAATTTCCAGCATCCTTGCAAAGGCAATTGAAAAATTTAAATCATATATTACAATAGACAGGGCTAAATACTATGAAGAAATATAAAACAGAAGATAGGAATGGGGGGTTTAAGGTGCTCCCATTAAGCAAGATGATCAAGAACTCAAATATTCCCTGAGAAGATGACACTTGAGCAAATACTTGAAGGAAGTGATGGTATGAGCCATAGAAATATAATCTCTAGTGGTAGGAACAGGAATGTGAAAAAAAGTTCTAAATAAGCAGTCTGCTTTGAGTGAGGAGCACCAGAGGGGTGTGTGGCTGGAGCGGACAGACTGAGAAGTGAAAGGTAGGAAGCAATAGCAGCCTTGAAGCCTTTAACAGACTTTGGCTTTTCCTGGTGATGTAAGAAGCCAATAGGGCTGGCAAGATGGCTTGATGGTAAAGGTTCTTGCTGTCAAGCCTGTGACCTGAGTTTCATCCCTGGGACCCACGTGGTGTAAAAATAGAATCAGCTCCTGCAAGTTGTCCTCTGATCGCCATATATGTGCATGAGGGGAGAGAGAGAGAGAGAGAGAGAGAGAGAGAGAGAGAGAGAGAGAGAATGTAATACAATTTTTGAAGAAGCTGCTGAGGTTATTATTGTTTTAAGACAGCATCTCACTCCATAGCCCAGGCTGCCCTTGAAGTCATTCATGGTCCTCTGTCTGAACCTCCTGAGTGCTGGGATAACAGGTATGTCCCCATAGCCAGCATCACTAGGGGATTTTGATAAGAGGATTGACATGATCCAGCCTATCTGGTGACAAAATCATTATAGATAACTGAACTGAGAAACGACTATGTGGAAAGAGCGAGGGGGCCAAGGGGGGAGGGTTGTGGAATGTTACAAGAAGCTAAGAGATTAGGTTGTTGGTGGTAATTGTTGGAGCTGTGAGAAGAGAGCTTTCCTTTTGCATATTTTTGGAAGTTAACCAATGATATTTTCTGATGTGTTGCATATGAGATGTGTGAGGAAGAAAACGTAAAATATTTTCAGGTTCTTTTTTATTTTAGCTATCTCCAAGTATGAACCTGCCATCCATTGAGTTGAGAAAGAGCAAAAGAAGAGCAGATTATGAGGGACACTGATTTAGAAAATGTTAAGTAAAAATAACCTATTGTATAGCCCAGTGGAGATCAGTTTCAAGCAAGCAATTGGAAAGATAAATTCAAAGAGATCTAGACGGAATGATAGTTCAGATAGATCGCCATGTGGCTAACATCTAAGGCCTAGGCTGTCATAACAACTGATTGTGGATTCAAACTCAGATCCCATGAACTCCTAAACTATGATTGCACCTCGCCTCTAACATGAGCATCATCAGCATTTCCTCATCCATTTTAACCTGAATTATTCCCATGGTTTTGTGGAGTGTAGTTTTAACCTAACTTGCTAGTAATTGGTCTTTTCATTTTCTGTGTAATATCTCAGATAATGTAATCCTGATCCAAAGTTTGAAAGTTTTATATTTCAAAAAATGGGCATTGTTAAATGTTGGGAAATATTTACTTTGTGCTCCCTAAAACTGTAAACAGACAGGTCAGGTTTTCCACACGGTGTCCTCTAAGGGGGGACTTAGGTTGTGCTGGGACCCCTGCTGAACTCTTCATGAAATTTGATGATGTGGGAGACAAACTTTGGCTTCATATGGTGGTGAGAACAAAGGACTTGGAGTCTGAGTTCTGGCTCTACCACTTACTAATTTTCAAGTTTGGATATATAATTTTCTGAAAAGTATAATTGTGGTCCTGACCTTAGTGTGATGAGAATTGGATACATTACTTTCTTTTCACTTTATTCTTTTTGAGACAGGGTCTCCCTATAGCTCCAGCTGGGCTGGAAATCACCGTGGAGGCCAGGCTGGCTTGGAACTCACAGAGATCCACCTGCCTCTGCCTCCAGAGTGCAGGGATTAAGGGTGTGTGCCACCACGCCCAACGTGATAAGTGCTTTTAACCACTTAGCCATCTTTCCAGCCTCCCAAAGTATTCTTTGTTTTGTTTGAAAAGTAGCAAAAAAAAAAATCAAAAGCAAAGCCATAGTACAGATCAGAAAGAAGTGTATTATTAGGGGTGGTACAATGGGCTGGAGAGATGGCTCAGTGGTTGAGAGCATTTACTGTCCTTGCAGAGAACCAAGAGGCAGCTCACAACCTCCTGTAACTCTGGCTGTAGAAGAGCAAATTCTGCCTTCTAGCTTCTGTGGGCACATACACCTGTGCAGACACATGCAGATATACCTAAATAAAAGTAAATCAGTTAAAAATAAAGAGTAAGAAATTAGTGTCCCTGTGAGGACCTTCAGGAGCCCTAAGTACATGTTGTTCAATTCCTTTTTTTCTTCTCTCTCTCTCTCTCTCTCTCTCTCTCTCTCTCTCTCTCTCTCTCTATTTTTGAGACAGGGTCTTCCTTTATTCCCAGTGGCCTGGAACTTGCTCTGTAGACCAGGCTGGGCTTGAACTCACAGAGATCTGCCTGCCTCTGCCTCCCGAGTGCTGGGATTAAAGTTGTGTGCCACCATACCTGGTTTCCTCTTTCTTTGAAAATTTATAGCATACGAGTTTTCAAAAGTTCAGCTTCCATACACAGGGGTTGTGAGTTTCCCTCTTTTGTTTGTTTTTACATTGTCATTGTCATTTTGAAGAACCTACTTGCCTTACCATTCTTACTATTTGAAATAATGACTTTAGGAGCTGTAGATATTTCTAGACTTTTTTAGTTTCCTGCAAAATATTTTGTATTCTCCTAGCCTCCAGACCGCTTTGGATAGGATGTTCCCGGGGTGTGGAGTAGGTGCTCAGGATTTAGCTCTTGCATTTGTGGGTGTTTTTTTTTTTTTAGCATTCTATCACTGGCATTGCAAATGAGTCAGACATATGCTTTGTTCTTTCCTCAGAAAGAAGATCATGCACAACAGAGGCTGGAGAAACTACAGTTCTGTAACTGAGTTTATCCTCTTGGGCTTCTCTAGAAATCCCAGGACCAACTGGATCCTTTTCTTCCTCTTCCTCTTACTCTTCCTCTACTTATTTACAGTCCTGGGTAATGGGTTCATTGTTACCCTGATTCGAATTGATGCATGTCTCCACACACCCATGTACTTCTTCCTCAGCATCCTCTCTCCACTGGATCTCAGCTATGCTACCACAACAGTGTCTCAGATGTTGGTTCATCTAGTAAGCAAGAAGAAGACCATCTCTTACATTGGGTGTGTGGTCCAGATGTACATTTTCCTGACGTTAGGCATCACCGAGACTTGGATTTTTGCAGCTATGGCCTATGACAGATATGTTGCCATACGCTACCCACTCCACTATGGAGTCCAGGTGAGCCAAACCCTGTGTATAAGCCTGGTGGTCAGCTCTGCCCTTTGTGGCTTCATCTGTGCCTTTGTCTACACAGTCTTTGCAATGAATCTGCCCTACTGTGGCCCCAATGAGATCAACCACTTCTGTGAAATTCCTGCTGTCTTGAAGTTGGGCTGTGCGGACACAACCCTCAATGACCAAGCGGACTTTATACTGGGGTTCATCTTGCTTCTGATCCCATTATCTCTTATCCTGGCCTCATATATCCGCATCTTCATGGCAATTCTCAGGTTTCGTTCTACCCAAGGGCAGATAAAGGCCTTCTCCACCTGTGCCTCGCACATCACTGTGGTCACCATGTTCTGTATTCCGTGCTTGGTCATGTACATGAGGCTTGGCTCTGAGGCCTCTCCAGAAGAGGACGAGAAGCTGGCCCTGTTCTACAACGTCATCTCTGCCTTTCTTAACCTCATTATTTATAGCCTCCAGAACAAGGATGTGAAGAGGGCTTTCCTCAAGTTCCTTGGAATGGGTGAGGATGCTCGCTAGGCTGTGGATCATGGCAGTTTGCACCACCATAGTTTCACTGAGGTTTTTGGAGTGAATGAAATAGGATTCCCAGAATGGAGGACACATGGGGGAAAACTTTCACAATAATTTGCTATTGGGAAAAGACTCGGAGAGAGCTGTGCTCATGCACTAACTACATCACTGACTTTCTGTGGCTTTGGGAAAGTTAACTTCTCTGGGGGTTCATTTCTAGATGGAAAAGTGAATTTCATGACATTCATTATGCCTAAATAATAATATCTAATATGTTTCTTTTTTCTCAATATTTTTATTTGATTTATTAACAATAAGTAATAAGTAGTGAATACAAGCATCCTTCATGTAAAACCAATTTCCAAGCAGCTATGCCCAAATCCACACAGCCCAAGGCTCCCACTATCCAGCTGGAGGGGCTTGTATGTACAGTCATGTTGATCAAATAAGTGTCCAGTCTATATTGCTGTAGTCTCGCCATTCACCCCAATCACAGCCCTTACATTCTACCACACCCCCTCTTCTGCAGATTGTTCCCTAGGCTTAGAAAAGGGGCACAAGTGGGCAAGAAGCAAAACAGTCTACTTTCTCTGAAGATGTCATTTTGGACTCTGATCAGTTCAGGCAGTTTCCTTTCATGGGTTGACAAGTTTATCGAGGAATAACCTTTCAATTCTACTAATGAAACAGAAGTAATTAGATATACATGCATTTTAACAGTATTAATTATTGTGGTAGGTTACATTGGTATAGAAACAGATGTTTGGGTGGTATGCTAATCCATGAACTATAGTTTTTTTCTGTAAAAGATGACAAAGTCTTACTGTGGCTTATAACATCTCCTAACCAGTAGAGGATGTAAGTTTGTGGCATCAGCCATGAATTATTCCTCCAAGGAGAGAGCCACTAGCCAATTTGGGATATACAGACAATGGCTGCCACTGCTGCACAGTATTTCCAGGCAGGTGAGGTGTAGCTGATGCTGATGGAGGAGACTCGCTTGACTCAAGGATACAATTTTTGCTTTATTAGTTTAGTTGCCTTTGGTAACACTCTCTGGAATTCCAGAGGCCATCTGTACACTTGCAAGTGTGGTCTCAATACATCTTTCCCATGCTTACACCAGGTCTTCCACAGCAGGGCCTTACAACCTCTCTTCTTGCAGGTATCCCAGTTTACAGGCAAGAAGCCTTTACCTTTTGGGGGGGGGCTTGGGTCCCCTGGCCAACATCTCCTTGGCAGAATAATCCATTGCTGATATCAGAGCTCTCCTGTATTAATATATTTTGCTTAATTGCACAGCTTAAAAAGATTTTAGTATTATATTTGGTTCTGAATAGAGAATAATCCTTTTCACAATTCCTGTGTCTATTAGTCAATTAAAGAAAGCAGTTATACCAGTTTTATAAGAGATTACCTGTATAACAGTCTGCTCTAATTTACAGTTAGGGAATGACTTCATTACCATCATGTTTTTCCTTGTGCTATGAAAAGGAGGTAAGAAAGTCTCTCATATTAAAACTTTGCAGCACCTGGAAGGTAAAGTTCATCTGGACTCATTATAAACAGTTGTTACAAATAGGATCCACAGAGATGTTTGATGCCTGTAACAGTCTGGGAATTTTTTTCCCTTTTAATGTTTAGATGGGCCAACTTCTCTGCTGGTATTTCTTGGTACATCCTGCACAATGCAAAGCTGTATCTTTTCTTTCTCAGCCATTAAGTTGGTGACGTTCTGACCTGTGGGAACATACAAATCTTTTCCCATAGTTTTAAGATTTAAATTGAAAATTTTGACAAAAAGGGTTTAATATATAACTGTATCCCCCCTTTTTATTTTAGGTTTTTATTTTTTGACCCATGAATCTCAAGAAGGCAGTTGTAGTACACATACTTATAGGCAGGAATCAAAGTGTAAATTTCATCAAATTTACCCAAGCTGTTTTGGGTGATTGTATGTTGTTAATTTGGGAAGCAAACTTAATTATTAATTAAGTTAAATTATCCTATGGGTAAAAGAAAATGATCGAGATGATACTCTACAACACAAAAATTATAGAGAACATTTGTATACATTAATCCCAAAGTTGTTGTTATACAAATTTTAAGTAAAATAAATGTGGACAACAAATTTATATTTCCAATTAGCTTAAATGTATTACTGTTTTTAAGGAATATCTAATATATTTCTATAACAGTTTTATGTGCCCTTCTCTCTTGTGGTGGTTTTGTTTGTTTTCTCCTCCTCCTTCTTCTTCTTCTTCTTCTTCTTCTTCTTCTTCTTCTTCTTCTTTTTCTTCTTCTTCTTCCTCCTCCTACTCCTCCTCTTCCTCTTCCTCGTCTTCCTCCTCTTTCTTCTCCTCTTTCCTCTACTCATTCTTGTTTTGAGATTGGGGTCTCACTATGCTTTGTAGTCTGGTCTAGAACTCATACATATGCTTATGTAATCCTCTTGCATCAGCCTCCTGGTCAGCTGGGATACAGATGTGTACCACCCTGCCTAGCTGATATTTTCTCAGTCTTTTAATTTATATATTAACTCCAGAGGTAGGTATTCTCTTCTTTATACAAATAAACGGAGACATAAAAACATTACATTTCTAAATGTCACCCAAAGTAACATAGCTGAACTCTGAATGCAGGGATAGTTGCAAAGCCCAGGCTCTTATCTGTTAGATTATGCCACATAACTCTCAAGTAGCCATTAGAGAATTCTGAGGTTTAGTGGAGGCTACTTCTGAGGGAAGATGAAGAGACTTAAGATTATTATTCTAAGGTCATAACTGCAGGGTCCTTGAAGTAGAGTTCCAGTGGGAATGTTAGTTGTTCCTTAATAGAATTTGCAGCATTAACTTCTCAATAATTGTCTGTTGATGGAGTATTTCGTGGTTCCCCCTTTATTCTGAATCTGTCAGCTCTACTTTCAGATCTTCATTTTCATGTGTATCTCGACTGTTTCCATTATGTCTGCTTCAATTGTAGCTTCCAGGTACCTGGACATTTTACAAATGGAATGTTTAGTCTTCCATTTCCTCTACCATCAGGGAGACCACGAGACAATGGGAAGAATCCTTGTCTTGCATCTTGGCTTAATTTGGGGGATCTTAGAAAAGTCAACCGGGGCTGGAGAGATGGCTCAGTGGATAAGAGCACTGGCTGCTCTTGCAGAGGACCTGGATTCAATTCTCAGCACCCACATGGTGGCTAACAACCATTTATAACTCCAGTTCCAGGGAAAGCCGATGTCCTCTTCTGACATCTGGAGGCATTGCATGACACAGGTGCACCTACCTACCTACATACATACACATAAAAATAAATAAATAAATAAATAAATAAATAAATTTAAAAGACAACTAAGCTCCAGAATTCAGTCCTCTTCTCCATAAAATGGGGATGATTGTGTTTTATTTACTGTGCTATAAAATTATTTTAAACCTCAAATAGGAACAAGACTTAACATTCAAATAATAGTATGCATTGCCAGTGAAGAGTCATTGCTTCACACTAAATATTTTCACCCAATGTTCATTGAATTATTAATGGTAGTTGGTTTTTCTCAACTTCAAATGTGAAGATAAAGTTATTGTGAAGTCAGGAATTATGGGTAAAGGGAAAGTCATGGTAGCAAGTGACCACACAGAGTATGACTTCAACATGCAGAGAGAGAGAGAGAGAGAGAGAGAGAGAGAGAGAGAGAGAACTAGTGTGACACACTTATACTATCAGCTGCCACATTAAACAGGGACCAAACCATTTCTAATGGTATCAAAGCAAGTCAAAGTTCTGTCATCTTAGTTTCAGACAAATACCAAGTAGCTTAGCAAAAAAGTTACAAAAGATGAATCTTTTAAACTGGATACTTTCACAGAGACATCTGTCTAGCAGGATTCAATTAACTAAATATCCAAAATGCTCTTAACTCTTTTGAAAGAAATTTTAACTTGTGAACCAAGAATCATTGAAATATTAAGAAAAGCTAAAAGTCCAACAAATGGTAAAAATGTGCTTTGCTCATTAACAACTTTCTTCAGAAGAGAAACAGGAGCCACCAGCCTATAGTATTCTTAACGTTCCCCAAGTATTAAAGATTACAGGTTCTCAGGGTGATGTGGACTTGTGAGAGGGCGCCTCCAGTGCCAGGGTTTACTTCCCGAAGGACCCGGCTTCAGAGGAGGAAAACCCTGGGGTAGAGGGGCTTTGGTTTTCTTGGGATAGAATTAGAAGTGCCAGCTACACATGCTGATTGTGTTTCTTGGGGGCTTGTTAAGAAAATTGCTCTGAAATCATTGGAGGAGGTGTGTGAGGATCATCTGCTGGGGCTGAAAGGGTTTTCTTCTTAGAATTCTCAGAGCACTAAACACCCACAGCAGGCCCACCTCCTAACATGACCCCTCTGTTTGGGCCGTTGCGGACCTTGATGTTCAATCGAAGGGAGGAAATGCCTGCTCAGGGTTTGGGAGGGTTGCAGAGGGACCCCAAGGCACAGAAGTTTCATTAAGAAGCTGCCGATTTGAACTCCCCGAGGATCAGGAGCAGAACATTAAAGGAGAGCTTAGCAGGCTTCTCTCTCAATCTTCACATAGAATCCTTCATCAGGTAAGGAAGGGAGAGGAGGAGATAAGGGCCCAAGACACACAGTCCTCATGGGCCATGGGACACTCCATCTACTCTGGTCCTCTCTCTGTTTTCCTGGGCAAACACCTGCCTCAACCTTCCTTCTACTCGCATCAAGCATCTGTGCTTCTCCCTGACTTCTGTCCTGATCTGTTTGCTGATTTCTGTCTGTATGGATCTACCTATCTCTTTATTTCTCCATTTCTCTGTTTTTCAGTTCCTCAGGATAAAACATGGAAGGAGGAATGGAGCTAAAGCAGCTTACCTCTGCATGCCAGCAATCAGGGATTCTTGGATTGAGGATACAGGACAAAGGGCTGGTAGGAAAGATGATAGAGATGAAAAGTTAGAGGAGTTCTGTGAAAGGCTATATGAGGTTTTGGCGAGTCAGGAAGCAGGAGATCTAGGAAAAACTGTGTACAATCATTGCAGAGGGGAAGGGAAGCAGCAGACTGGATGTGGACATCTATTTCTCTGAAGGTCATAATGAGATCGTCTCCCCCTTCACCATTGGTCGCCCTTCTACTGATCTGTCTTCTATACCGCCCTCTCCACATTTTCACCATTCAGCATCATCTTCTGGCCAGTCTTTAACAGGAACTGGAGGTACTACCAAGAGACTAGGGCATCAGCACTGGTAGCAGGGAAAGCTGGGAAACAGGAGGAGAGAGCAATGGTGGAGTCCTCTCTTCTTCCAGCTGGAGTGTGCTAGAGCCCCTCCCACCTGACTATGAGCAGAATCAGGTGCAGTGCATCCCTGCGGTGGTTGTCTAGGGTTTGTTGAGCCTGGTTGAGTCCAGGAACTCACCACTTCCCAGGACAGGTGAACATGTCTTTGAGCTGCCCCGACAGTGTAAGTTGGTTATGTTAGACTGGAACCTTTCTTGATATGACTCCCAAATTCATCTTTTGGGACCTCCAAGCATAAGACTCACCTAGGCCTACAAAAAAGGATTCATTTGTGTTTTTGTGTGACTTTTAGAGTTTGTCATCTGGTTCTGGTGTGTTCTTCACCTTTCATTTTCATAGGAGAATCATCCGTATTTTTCTTCACCTGTTCCTTACACAATGTAGCTTTCCAGATCCATATCTATATATCTATATATCTCTATATCTCTATATCTCTATATCTATATCTATATCTATCTATATATCTATATCTATATCTATCTATCTATCTATCTATCTATCTATCATCTATCTATCTATCTATCCTGTTTTAATTTGTCTGCATTCCCTTAAGCACGGTTCCAGAGCAGGGACACTGCTCTGCATGTGCTCTACAGACACAGACCACCTGCTACCATCTCTACGAATCATTTCTCAATGGTGTAGCCTCATGTTGACACTTTTAGAAGTTTCTTTACACTAAATTTATGTAAGTTCTCAATTATTTCCCAACAGACTGCTGTCTCATTGGGCCATCTATAGGTGGATATTTTTAGATCTTCTCTTGCCTTGGGTTTCTGAGTGCTGGGCTTACAGTTACATGCTGCCATGCTTGGCAACAATTGGATGTTTTAGTCAAGGGAGGGACAAGACTTAGAATTGTGCCGTATTATTTTGACTGCTGGCATTAGGTGGTTGTTCTATCCAGTTGAGGCTGGGCATCTGATTCGATCACTGGGGCCACTCCTTCTAACTGCCCTCACAAGTTGCTATGAAGAAACCGTGCCTGGGGCTGGTGGGGGCGGGGGGACATGGACTTGAGTTTCTGGTGGTCAGTTCGGTGCATCCATGTCTGCCCATTCTCACCTCCTTTTCCTCATTCCTGCTGTGCTGGAGCAGCCCCTCGGGACACCTGCTTTCACCATTGCTAGCTGCCTCTCAGAGGCCTCCCTCCTGCCCTTTCCCCTCCTTTCACCGTTGCTAGCTGCCTCTCAGAGGCCCCCCTCCTGCCCTTTCCCCTCCTTTCATTTGTCCTTTACTTTGGTTGGCACTCTTCACTCTGCGCTCTTCTGCCTTAGTAAAAAGTCCCCTCTGCTCTGTGTCCTGATGCTGACATCTGTCACACTCCTCTCTTCACAGCCCAGTTCACTCCTCGGAGCCCAGTGCAGTCTGGTTTCATCACGTTCATAGCTCCCACATTGTCATACTCTGTGGACAGCTTCTGTTCTTGTCACTGTGCTCCATTCCATGGGTGCTCTGCCTCCCTGGGTTGTGCGTCCAGCCCTCCCACCACCCAGCCTGCTCTTTCTCTAGCTCAGCTTCTTCCTCCACTGATCTCCCTGGTCTTTCCAGAGTCCCTGGGCAGTGTTGTCTCAGTGAGGATTCTCACCCATTCTGTGCCTTCCTTACCCTCAAGCGCTGGTGCTGCCTGGGTTTCCACCTCCTCCTGCACTTCATGCTCATCTGGCCATCCTGTGGCCACATCCTTGAGGATCTGGTCCTCTATCCTCAACTAGACTGCAAACTCCTTGGTGATGAGGCATGCATCTTCTTTTGTCCCTCCAGCTTCTAAGAACAAGTTTGGAGCACTCAATGTATGACACACTGTGAGAGAGCATTTGATGGGAACTGCCACTGCTGAGTCCCTGTCTGTGTTCACGACAGTACTAGCTGCCTTCTGTTTATCAAATATTATAACTCACAGAATAACCCCCCTTGTGGGCATCATGGCCATTACACAGAGGAGATTTGGGGTCCCTGGATATTAAATTATATGACTAGGGCCACAGGAGAAGTACCAAGATTGAGCTGAAATGTTATGATGCCGAATTCTATGTTTCTTCACATACACACCATCTCCTATGGCATTGGAACGGGATAGGCAGCCTCCGTCCTTGAAGGTGTAAACCAAACCCATGCACAGCCTTTGTTTTGGGCTCCCTGCTCATTGTAAATCCCCAATAGAGGAAGGGACTCTGAGGGATAGATTAGTATTAGTAACGGTGTTTCTACGAGGATGGGGGACTTCAGAGATGCCAACACACTCTCTAAACAATGAAGATAGCACTTGTTCTGCCTTATGTAAAGTCAAATCTTAGAGCCAAACCAGAAGGACTCCTCAAGAGTGAGCAGGGATAGGAAGGGGTAGAACGGATGAGTTACACCATCCAAATTAAAATGTCTAAAGTTTCCAGAGGATCAAATGCATCAAGAAACCAGGTACAAGTAATTTTTACTAAGATTTTTTTTCTTTTTTATGAAGCCGTATACCCTCCACACATTTCTGAAATACTCTGTCAAAAGTTTAAGGCACCAAAAGAAAGGGTTCTGGATATGCTTTCAGAAAGGAGGGAGGGGAATATCTCATCTCCATCTTCTCACTCGGTAGCCTGCACTAGGGAGATGAGCCCCCATGCAAGGCACTGTGTGAAGCTGAGTCCTGAGGTAGAAGAAAGCAGGTGGCATTTCTGGGGATGAAGAAGGAAAAGAAAATGGTGCCCTGGAGGTCTCAGAAAAGGTTCCCCCTGAGAAGCTAAATATTCCAAAGTTAGACCTCCATCTCTGAACTGACATGGCTTGGTAAAAGCAGTGACAGTGCCTTCTAAACTGGCCACTGGGCCCATCTCTCTTTTCACAGTGGAAGAAGAATGCAAGGCTTCTTCTGGGAGAACCACAGCTCCATCTCAGAGTTCATCCTTCTGGGTTTCTCCAGGGATTTCCAAGTTAACATAATCCTTTTCAATATCTTCCTCTTCCTCTACCTCTCCACACTTATGGGCAATGGGCTCATTGTCATCTTGATCCACCTGGACTCCCGTCTTCACACACCCATGTACTTCTTCCTCAGTGTCCTTTCCATGCTGGACATGAGCTATGTCACTACCACAGTGCCCCAGATGTTGGTACATCTTGTTTCACAGAAGAAAACTATCTCCTATTTGGGGTGTGTGGCCCAGATGTACATCTTTCTGGTGCTAGGCATCACGGAGGGTTGGCTGTTCTCTGTCATGGCCTACGACAGGTATGTGGCTATCTGCTACCCACTCAGATACAAGGTCATCATGAGCCCATGGCTGTGTGGGGCAATGGTAGTGTTTTGTGGACTATGGGGTGTCAGCTGTTCTCTAATCTACACTCTCTTCACCATGTGGCTGCCCTACTGTGACCCTAATGAGATCAATCACTTCTTCTGTGAGGTCCCTGCTGTTCTGAAGCTTGCCTGTGCAGACACATCCCGCAACGTCAGAATAGATTTCATCCTGGGCTTTATCCTTCTCTTGGTACCACTTTCCTTCATCTTGGCTTCTTATGTCCACATCTTTGTCACCATCCTGAGAATCCATTCAACCCAAGGTAGACTCAAGGCCTTTTCTACCTGTGCCTCCCACATCACTGTGGTCACCATGTTCTGTGGACCGGCCATGTTTATGTATATGAACCCTGGGGCCAATGCATCCCCAGAGAGGGACAAGAAACTGGCTCTGTTCTACAACGTCATCTCTGCCTTTCTCAACCCTATAATCTACAGCCTGAGAAACAAAGATGTAAAGAGGGCTTTCTTCAAAGTGACCGACTGTGGAAGAGCCTGTGAGTGAAGCCACTGTAATATCTAAAGGTGAATATCTGGTATGAATTTCCTGATGCCCTAGAATGCTCTAGAAGCTGGGCTCTCTTCAGATATCAAGGGATCCAACTGGGCACAGAGTCCCAAACAGGATCTATGTCTGATTCATTTTAGTTTCCAGGACCACCAAAGGCTCTGGACCAAATGAAGCATTATTAATTTCTTCTGTAGAATAAGAGTGCATGATGTCTGGGCATAATACAGCAACTCAGGATGCTTAGGACAAAATAACACAGGACTCCAAATTTTCTTTTTTTTTTTTTTGACAGGGTCTCCCTTTAGTCCCAGCTGGCCTGGAGCTCACTATGTAGTCCAGGCTGGCCGTGAACTCACAGAGATCTGCCTGCCTCTGCCTCCCAAGTGCTGGGATTAAAGGTGTGTGCCACGATGCCTTAGCCATCATGTGGGTGCTGGGAATTGAACCTAGGTCCTCTGCAAGAACAATCAGGGCTCTTAACCACTGAGCCATCTCTCCAGCCCCAATAACTTTATTTTCCTAATCAAGAAAAATAATTGGTCTAAAGAAACACAGTCTTCAGAGAAAATAAAAGTAACATTAGGTTTGTTAGTTCCTTTTCCTTTTACTGTAATAAAATACCCAGATGAAAGCAACTTCAGGAAGGATGGTGGGAACACCATGGAGACAGGAGCTTGAGCCAGCTGGTCACCTTGGAGGTACCATCAGGGAGCAGTGACTGTGCCAATTCTCGCACTCAGCTTGTTCCCCCCGCACACCGCCTTTTTATTCAGTCCAGGACCCCAGCCCATAGAATGCCCAGCCACAGTTAAGGTAGGTTTTCCTGCCTCAGTTAACCAAGTCTAGATAAGCCTGCACAAGCTCATCTCCCAGGTGATTCTAGATCCTGTTAAACTGAAAATATGAGCTACACATTTGGGGTAGGGGTCAGGGTTAGCCATTGTCCATCAAGCACTGTCCAGGGCCTCAGATATACAATGTACCTCGTCTGTCAACAGGTGAGGCCCTGCCATGGTGTCCCTCAGCACACACATGAATGTTGTATCCTTGTGATTAAAAGTTCATACTTTGTAGCCATACTGTTGCCTTGTCTGTAACAATGGAATGATGACAATAATTACTGTAAACATTAACCTTGTAGAACCATTGTGAGAGGTTAAAATCGGTAAAAGTCTTGGAATACTTCTGGACATATTGAACACTCTGTATTAATATTACTATTCTGGGGGCTGGAGAGATGGCCTAGCGGTTAAGAGCACCAACTGCTCTTGCAGAGGACCCGGTTTCGATTCCCAACACCCATATGGTGGCTAAGAACCATCTGTAACTCCAATTCCAGGAGAACTCCAGTTCCAGGGGAATCTGAGACCCTCTTCTGACGTCTGCGGCATTGCACGACATGGGTGCACAAACCTACATGCAGACAGTACATTCATACACATACAAACAAAAAAATATATTACTATTCTTCTTATTCTACATTTTTAGATAGAATTTTGTTAAAAATAGAAAGTACTGTAATAACCAAGCTGACACAGTCCTCAAACAGAAAATACATAAATATATCTTAGAATATAAATTAAAAATTCTGTGTCTACTATGAATTTTTTAATTTTATTACGGACAAAACTGTACTTACCTGAAGCTTCACATTAATATGAAATTTGTGACTGTTATTATAATGTGAGTTTGCCATTCATCCTCCAAATTCTCCAACATATACAAAGTCTTTCAAAGTAATATGTACTTTCTTTTTTTTTTTTTTTTTTTTGGTCTTTTGAGACAGGGTCTCTGTGTAGCCCCAGGCTGTCCTGGAACTCACTATGTAGACCAAGGCTGGCCTTGAACTCACAGAGCTCCACCTGCCTCTGTCTCCCCAAGGCTATGATTAAAGGCATGTGCCACCATGCCTGGCTACTTTGGGGGGGGGTTACTTCTTTTTTTAATAAGTTCTTTTTGAATTTTTAAAATTTATTTTTATCTTATGTGTGTGAGTATATTGTCTGCATATATGTAGGTACACCCATGTTGACCCCCAGAGGTCAAAAGAGGACATCAGATCCTTTAGAACTGGAGTTACAGATAGTTGTTAGCTGTCATGTGAGTGCTGAGATTCAAACCCAGGTCCTCTGCAAGCACAGCCAGTGCTCTTAACTACTGAAGCATCTCTCCAGCCCATCATGTTACTTCTTAAAGAAAATAATGCTAATAAAATATTTTTTTTAATTTTTATTGATGGTTTGTGCATTTTATACATCATTTTCCAATTCAGATCAGGCATATTTCCCTTTCCCCTTCCCCCCCCCCACCCCATCCCAGATCATGTTATTCTGCCATAACTGTCCTGCATCTTTTCAGGTTTTTTTTTTTTTCATTTTTTAAGCTATAAGTGATAATCCATGAGTATAAGCATGTCCTTCGTGCAAAAACCAATCTATAGACTGTTGTGCCCAAACCCCCACAGTCCAACCATTCAGTGGAGGTTGACAGGTTGTTTGTTCAATCAAGTTTGATAAAGAGAGTGTCCAGACTACATCGCTGTAGTTTCACCGCTTCACCCCAATCGCAGCCTTTACATTCTACCACGCCCCCCTCTTCCGCAGATTGTTCCCTAGGCTTTAGAAAAAGGGCACAGTGCTGATGAGAGTAAAACTGTCCTCTCTCTCTGGACTGTTGACTTGGATTCTGGTCAATTCTGGCTGTGTTCCTTTCATAGTGGCTGACAGGTTTTTCAGGAGTAACCTTTTGCATCCTACTATATGAAGCACAAGCAATTAGATATATTAGCGTAATTTAAGCAGCACTAATAGTTATGGTAGCGTTACTCTTTGGCATAGACACATATGTTTGGATGATATGTAAATTCATGAATTACATTTTTTACCCCTGTTAAATATAACAGGGTCTTACTGTGGCTTATGACATCTCCTAACCTGTGAGAGAGTAGCTTGTGCATCAGCCATGGAGTTCTTCCTCCAAGGAGAGAGCCAACAGCCAATAGTCACTTTGGGATATACAGGCACATGGGCTGCCTCTGCTGCACAGTATTCCAGGCAGGTGAAGTGTTAGCTGGTGCTTGAGGTGGAGTCTTGCTTGACTCAGGGAGACCGTATTTGCTTTATTGGTTTAGTGGCCTTTGGAACACTCTCTGGCATTCCAGAGGCCATCTGTACCCTTGCATGTGCGGTCTCAAATACATCCCTCCCATGTTAACGTCAGGTCTTCTGGCAGCGAGGGTCTTATCGCCTCTCCTCCTGCAGGTATCCACAACTTTAGGGGCAAGGAGCCCTTACCCTTTTGTGGGGCCTTGGATCCCCTGGCCAAACATCCCCCTGGTAGAACAATCCATTGCTGATGTCAGAGCTCCTGATTAATATACTTTGCCTAAGTGCATAGCCCAAGGACTTTAGTATTATTAATTTGGTTCTGAACAGAGTAATAATCCTTTTCACAGTTCTTATGTCTATTAGTCAATTAAAGAAGGCCTTTTTACCGGGTTTTATAAGAGATTACCTCTATAATAGTTGTCTCCAATTTAAGTTGGGAAATGACATCATCATCATCATATTTGTCCTTGTTCTATGGGGGGTGAGGGCAAGAAACTCTCTCAACACCGTTTTGCACCTAGAAGGTATAAGTTGCATTAGGACTCATTATAGATAGTTGTTACATGTAGGATCCACAGAAGGGTTCGATGTTTGGCAATCTGAGGCTTTTCTTCCTTCAGTGTTCATACAGGCGTCAACCTTTTCGTTCCCTTTCTGTACGTCCCACTCAATGCAAAGCTGTATCTTTTCTTTCTCAGCCGTTAAGTTGGTGACATGTTGTCCTGTTGGAACAAACAAATCTTTTCCCATAGTTAGTTTTAAGACTTGAATTGCAAGGTTTCCTCCCATTGCTCATGGATTGGGAAAATAATATAAGTAAAAAAAAAAAAAAAAAAAAAGATTTAATGCAATCCCAATCAAAATCCCCAAGAGTTTCTTCACAGGCTTGGGAAAAAAAAATCCTCAATTTCATTTGGAAAAAACAAAAGACCCCGAATAGCCAAAGCAATCCTGAGTGAAAAGAGCAAATACAGAGGGGGATCTGCATACCAGACAATCAAACTATACTACAGGTGTAATAGTCATAAAAACAGCTTGGTACTTGCACAAAAAACAGGACCAGTTGACCAATGGAATAAAACTGAAGATCCAAACCTGAGCTCATACAATTTTCAGCCACCTCATATTTTGACAAGGGGGCCAAGGACACAATGGAGAAAAGACAAGCATCTTCAGCAAAGTGGTGTTGGCAAAAACTGGATCACCACTTGTGAAGAATGAAATTAAACCCCTACCTCTCACCTTGTACAAAGGTCAACTGCACGATGGACCAAAGACCTCAATGTGAAACCCAACCAACTCTGGAGGTGATAGAAGAGAAGCTTGGCAGCAGACTACAAGACATAGGTGTAGGAAAAGACTTCCTAAATCACGACAGCAGCTGCACAAGAAATAAGATCGACAATTGACAAATGGGACCCCTCATTAAACTCAAAAGCTTCTGTACATCAAAGGAAGCAATAAAGGAAGTGAGGAGAAGACCCACAGAGTGGGAGGAAACCTTCACAGCAGATACATCTGACAAAGCATTAATTTCCAGAGTATACGAGCTACTCAAAAAACAAAGAAGAAAGAAACAAATGAATCACTCAAAAGGATGGAGCAAAGATCTGAATAGAGACTTCACAGAGGAGGAATTAGAGATGGCTGAGAAACATCTTAGAACTGTTCAACATCTCTGATAATTAAGGAAATGCAAATTAAAACCACTTTGAGATATCACCTTACTCCAATAAGACTGGCTAGGATCAGGAACACGAATGTTACCAAATGCTGGAGAGTTGGCGGGGAAAGGGAACACTCATCCATTGCTCGGTGGGAATGTAAACTAGTACAGCCACTAGGAAAACAGTGTGGAGAACCCCTTAAAAGACTCAATAATGAGCCTTCCATTTGACCCAGCCATACCACTCCTGGGTATATACCCACAAGACACAAACTTACTGCAAAGATACATGCACAGCTATGTTTTATTGCAGCTCTGTTCACAATAGCAAAAGCTGGAACCAGCCCAGGTGCCCCTCAACTGACGAGTGGATAGAGAAAATGTGTGTACATGTACTAACAATGGAGTTCTTGCAGTCAGTAAAGAGGGAAATCATGAAACTTTGCAGGTAAATGGAGGTGAGCTGGAAGACATTACGTTAAGCTCTATGAAGTAACACAGTCCCAGAAAAACAAACGGCAAATTGGATGTCCCTCATATGTGGATGCGACCAACAACCCAGATATAAATTTTTCTCATGGAGAGGGATGCTATTAGTTAAACCAGAACATCCAACAGAAAGACTGCATCAGAAAATCGGGACTGAAATGGTGATTGGGAAAGGGGGGAGTGGGTGAGAGGGGACACAGGGATGTATATTCAGTCAAGGCATATTTTAATTGAGTGAGTTCAGCAAGTACTCAGTTTCACCCTAGACACTGTCTTACAGGATAACATGGTGTTTTAGGACTTAGTAAAAGATTAAAATATGTGTATATTAAACAACAATTGGTTTACAGACTCTGATAAAAACGGTAAAGCATCTGAGTTAAAATGTAGAATAATAATTTGCTGTTTGTCCACTTTGTTTTACACAAAATCTCTAGAGCAAGTAACTTTGGGATTGGCACATAACAAATGTTCTCTATAACTTTCTCTGTTGTACAGTAGCACCTTGTAGCATCTCTTTAAGATGATTTAAAAGCAAAAATTAAGTTTGCTTCCCAAGTTAATCATATATAGTCACCAAAACAGCATGGGTGAATTTGAATGAAATCTGTGCCTTGATTCCACCCTATAGTTATGTATAATTACAACTTGTCTTTTCTGGAGACTCATGGGTTAAAAAAAGGGGGGAGGGCGGTTTGCGCTTTAGACAAAAAACCTTCTATAAAATAAATATTTTTAAATAAAATTTTAAACAGGTGTTTTTTTGGAGTTTGCCTTTATTTTTTTATTTTTTTATTTTAATTATTTTTATTTTATGTGTATGGTGTTTTTGCCTGCATGTATGTTAGTGCACACACTGGTGTATCAGCAGTGCGCCCAGTGGATAGAAGAGGGTGTCCCAGATATTCCCCTGGAGTTGGAGTACTTGGAATTGTTACAGACAGTTTTTAGTTGGCTTGTGGGTGCTGGGAATTGAACCCATGTCTTCTGCAAGAGCCAGTGCTCTTAAACTCTGAGGCATTTCTCATCCCAGCATATTACTTTAATATCAACACTTGGGAGGCAGAGGCAGATGCTTCTCTATAAGATCCAGGCCAGCCTGGCCTACATAGTGAGTCTTGTGGTGGTAGAGACTACAGAACAACCCTGTCTCAAAAATGAAATAAAATAAAAATCTCCACCCTATGACTGGTTGGAGAGATCCTCCTCCTCCCTCCTCTCCTCCTCCTCCTCCTCCTCCTATTCCTTCTCCTCCTTCTCCTCCTCCTCCTCATCTACATCATCATCATCATCACCATCGCTCTACACTCATCATCACCTCAACAATCATCCCATCATCACCATCATTATACTCAACATCACATCTATTCCACATCTTACAACATGATCATCACATCACTCCCTACCACCATCATCAATCACCACCATCATCACCATCATCACCTCACATCATCATCACCACCACCATCATCATCCACACGCATCATCATCTATCAATCACTCACCACCATCATCATCATCTCACCACCATCATCATCATCACAACACAACATTCATCATCACCATCATCATCCTTCACATTGATCATCCACCACCACCACATCATCACCAACCATATCATCATCATTATCATCATCACCATTCCACCATCCATCATCATCATCACCACCACATCCACATCATCATCACCCCAATCATCACCATCATGTCATCCTCTACATTCATCATCACCACCAGCCCTCATCATCATCACCACCACCATCATAATTATCATCACCACCACCATCATTCATCATCATCCACCATCCATCACATCCATCATCATCACCACCTCACATCACCATCATCGATCCCTCTACCATCATCATCCACCACCATCCATCTCATCACCACCATCATCATCATTATCATCAACGACCGACCCATCATCATCACGTCAGCCATCACATCATCATCATCATCACCACCATTTCACCATCACTACATCCTCTACATCATCTCACACCACCATCATCATCCATTATATCAACCACCACCATCATCATCTCATCACCACCACCACCATCGAATCATCACCGACCATCATCACCATCATCATCCTCTAATCATCATCACCACCCGACCATCATCATCAGACCATCAAACACTACTCACTCACCCCATCATCATCAATCATCAAACAGCGAACCATCCATCATCACCCATCACAATCATCACACACCATCTCCATACTTCTCTACACAATTATTTCACCATCATATCCTCTGACATCATTCCAATCATCTCTGCACCATCATTTATCACCACCATCATCATCATAAATCACCACCACCATCACAAATCATTCCACACACTATAATTCATCCCCATCACACCACCTGCTATCACAATCACCACCAGTATCCATCACCACCACATCATCCATCATCATGACACACCAATCATCACCCATCATCACCACCAATCATCACCATCATCACCATCATCATCACCCACCACCACCATCTTCATAACCACAATCACATCAATCTACACCTTTCACCATCATCAACTCACCAATCATCATCATCATCACCCCACCATCATCACTCCCACCACCACCATCATCATCACCACCACCATTTCCATCAATCACATTCAATTCATTCACCACAATCATCATCCTCTATATCATTCATCATCATCACCACCACCACCATCATCAATTACCACCTTCATCATCACACCATCANTTTTTTGTCTTTTTGAGACAGGGTCTCCCTGTAGCCCCAGCTGTTCTGGAACTTGCTCTGCAGACCAGGCTGGCCTTGAACTCACAAAGATCTGCCTGTCTCTGCCTCCTGAGTGCTAGGACTAAAGGCGTGCACCACCACACCCGGCTTTTTTGGTCTTTTTTGGTCTTTTCAACTCCCTCTAGCCCCAGCTGTCCTGGAACTCACTCTGTAGACCAGGCTGGCCTTGAACTCACAAAGATCCACCTGCCTCTGCCTCCCAAATGCTGGGATTAAAGACATGCGCCACCCTGCCAGCTTCATTAAATTTTTTAAAGAGAAAATATGTTAACAATATGTTAACTCAGAATGAAAAAAATGACTTGAGAAAGTGGTGGCACATTTGCAAACAGCGTGTGCTTATCCGTAATCACACAACACACAAAAAAAGAACTTTTGTAGGACCTGAGAAAAATCAAGCTGCTATTACTGAATAAAAATTACCTGGATGCTTCTCCTGTCAGTGTGTGTGTGTGTGTGTGTGTGTGTGTGTGTGTGTGTGTGTGTGTGTAGGACGACCTTTGGCACCATCCCTCAGGCATCTCCACCTTATTTTCTGAGGCAGGACCTCTGGCTGGCTTGGAACTTACCAATTCAGTTAAACTGACTGGCCAGTAAGACCCAAGGACTTCACCTCTCTCCACCACCCAAGTGCTGGGATTACAAGTGCACAGAACCATGCCCAGCTTTCTTATAAGGGTTCTAAGGATCAACTGCAAATCCCCATGCTTGGAAGGCAAGCACTTTACCAAGAAATCTATCTCTCTGGTGTTCTCTTTTAATAGGATTGTGGTATTCACTGACTGTATGGTTATTGGCCCTCTATCTGCCATCCTTTGTATAAGGACCCATCCTTCTTACTTTCATCTATGATTTTTGTTTTATTTTCTCGTGTGTGTGTGTGTGTGTGTGTTTTGTTTGCATGTATGTAAGTTCGCCATGTGCATGCAGTGCATGGAGTGCTTGTGGCGGCCAGAAGAGGGCACTAGATCCCCTGGAACTGGAGTTATGGCTGATTATTAGCCACCATGTGGGTGTTGGGAAGCGAGCCTGGGTCTTCTGGAAGAGCAGCCAGTGGTCTTAACCACTAAGCCATCTCCCATCTCTTTACCCCTTACTTTCACCTTTTTAAAGGAAAATGTCATCATTCTGAGAAGTCTTTCCTGACTTGGGAATTCATTTTTTACTCTAAATTAGCAGCAGTTTCTGTAGGGATTTCATTGCTCATGTGACCCTTGCCTCTCATCTGGCCTGCTATCATCATCATCATCACCAACATCATCATCACCAACATCATCACCACCATCATCATCATCACCACCATCATCATCATCACCACCATCATCATCACCACCACCATCATCATCATCATATCACCATCACCATCACCATCATCACCATCATCATCATCATCATCACCATCATTATCACCACCATCACCATCATCATCATCACCATCACCATCATCGTCACCATCATCATCATCACCACCACCATCATCATCATCACCATCATCACCACCACCATCATCATCCTCATCATCACCATCATCATCGTCACCACCATCATCATCATCACCACCATCATCATCATCACCACCAACATCATCATCGTCATCACCATCACCATCATCATCATCATCACCACCATCATCACCATCATCATCACCATCACCATCATCATCATCATCACCACCACCACCACCATCATCATCATCACCATCATTATCACCATCATCATCGTCACCACCATCATCATCATCACCATCATCATCACCACCACCACCACCATCATCATCATCACCATCATCATCACCATCATCATCGTCACCACCATCATCATCACCATCACCATCATCATCACCATCGTCACCATCATCATCATCATCATCGCCACCATCATCATCATCACCATCATCATCACCATCATTGTCATCACCATCCTCATTATCATATCATTATCATCCCTCACTTTGACCTTCAGCCCCTATGCTCTGGCAACTGTCATTTATCTGTCTCTGAATTCCATGAATCGGCTAAAGCTGACATCTGTGTCCTTATTTGAAGCACAGATAATAATCATGAGCCCCAAAAGGGCAGAGGGTAAAGCCAGCTTCTCCCTAAGGTGGGCTCAACTCCCAGGCCCACACCCACATCTGGAGAGGACTGCCACTGAGCATCCAGGAATCATCACTGTTATGCTTGTTCCTGAATCTCACTGCTGAATTTCCCCCAACAGAGACTATCAGATATATTGTGTCTAGATCTCTAACTCCATCTGGACAGTATTCCATCCATGTTTCCAACAAAGTGGAAGATTTACAAGCCCAGCCAGGTCCTTCATCACCCCTATCTGAGGGGATGCACAGGGGCCTCCGGGGAGGTTATTTCCCCTTCTCTCTCATGGAGTCGACATTTCATTATCAGCCCAGAGTTTCATCTGGGACTAATGCCAAAAACACTATTCTAGAATCTGTAGACTCTGTCCTCTGCTTCTCTCTATACTTTCGGGGACTCACCACCACAAACTCTACAGAATTATAGGATCACTCCAGGTCAGGGAGCCAGCTCGTTTGAAGCCTACATTTTCTTTTCCTGGACTTCAATTTTCTTTCTGGAATTCATTTCCTCAAAACAGCCTTCTTGATGCACTGAGTATTTTCAACCACTTTTACACTGAATGAGAAATTCTGTGAACTGTAGCTTGGGTGCCTAGCTGGCACTGACTTAGACTCAAAATCACCTCGCTTCTTCCTTCCCACACTCCTTCACTGGGAGCTGAAGCAAGCTTCGCTCACTGTCCTCTATGATCGACATGCAACTTCCAAAATATGGTGTTTGGTGTTTGCTTTCATTTTTGAGAAGTGCATAAGGATGCATTTTTGGGGATATTTATCCTTTTGACCGCCCCCATGTCTTCTTGTACACCATACCATGTGTGGTACAGCAGTCTTACTAACCATGAACACGCATGTGTGTATGAAGAGCATGTTAAACCCACAGCTGTAGGCTCCTGAGGAAGCAGGATGCCAGTCATTCCCATTGGCTGAGGCCCCAAAGTCCTGGGAGGGGCACATTCAGCATGAGAAGGAGAGATGCCTCAGAAGTCCCCAGACACCTGGCAATCAGCCCTGCCACTGCACCGTGCAGATTATCCCCAGAGCCCTTCAGAGAAATTCTGCTTGCAAAGGCCTCACCCTTACATATTCTCGATAGCCAAACCAGAGCACGACAGAAGGAAGACTTAGACTGGAGCTGGACCAGGCTCTGGGATGCATACTTACCCCCCCAGAACAAGTCCCTATCCGTAAGGGAGCCAAGACACAAGAAAGTTGATCAACCTCCACCAAATCACATACTGCTTAACCAGAGCTCGAAGACTGCACACGTTCCTGCCACTGTTTGCTGCGTGCTTTTAAAATTCTACGACCACACTGCACATTTTCCATTCATGAACTCTTTTCTGGCTATAACATCTTGAGATTTTAAAGATAAACTGTCCATAGCAAATTTACTGTGTTTCTGAGAGGAATTTAAATGTACTTAAGGAGTCCAGGCTGCTGGAATTCAAAATATATTTTTCTTTGTTTCTCTCTCTTTTTTTTTTTTTTTTGTCTTTTCGAGACACAGTCTCCCTATAGCCCCAGCTGGCCTGGAACTCACTCTGTAGACCAGGCTGGCCTTGAACTCACAGAGATCCGCCTGCTTCTGCCCCCGAGCACTAGGATTAAAGGCATGCACCACCAGACCAGGCTTAAAGACGGTTCTTAGCCACCATGTGGGTGCTGGGGCTCGAACCCAGGTCCTCTGCAAGAGCAGTTGGTGCTCTTAACCACTGAGCCACTCTCTCCAGCCTCCCAAATATATTTTTCAATGACAATGATTCCTAAGGTACCACTGGATAGAATGTTTAAATAATATAATCAGAGCGAACATTTTATCAGTCACTTGACGTGTCCGGCAATGTGAGGTTAAGGC
>VZQC01004924.1:212190-255710 GCA_009823505.1 Rhizomys pruinosus
CATCATCATCCCCATCATCACCAGTGTCATCACCATCACCATCATTGTCACCATCATCACCATCATTACTACCACCATCATCACCATCATCACCAGTGTCATCACCATCACCATTACCATCATCACCATCATCGTCACCATCATCACCATCATTACTACCACCATCATCACCATCATCACCAGTGTCATCACCATCATTACTACCACCATCATCACCATCATCACCAGTGTCATCACCATCACCATTACCATCATCACCATCATCGTCACCATCATCACCATCATTACTACCACCATCATCACCATCATCACCAGTGTCATCACCATCATTACTACCACCATCATCACCATCATCACCATCATCACCACCATCATCACCATCACCATCATCACCATCACCACCATCATCATCATCATCATCATCACCATCACCATCATCATCACCATCATCACCATCATCACCATCATTATCATCATCATCACCATCATCGTCACCATCATTACCATCATCACCATCATCACCATCACCATCATTACTACCACCATCATCATCACCATAATCACCATCATCACCATCACCATCATCATCACCATCATCACCATTATCATCATCATCATCATCATCACTGTCACCATCATTATCATCACCACTCTTATCATCATCGTCACCATCAGCACCATCCTCACCACTGACACCATCATCACCACTGTCATCACCAACATTGTTATCATTATCACCATCATCATCACCATCACCATCATCATCATCACCACCATCGCCACCATCACCATCATTATCACAACCATCATCATCATTGCCACAACTGTCATCATCACCACTATCACCATCATCATTACCACTGTTGTCATCACCATTGTCACCATCATCACCACCATTGACACCATCATCATCACCATCATTATCATCAACATTATTACCATCATCACCACCCTCATCATCACCACCATGACTATTGTCATCACCACTATCATCACTCCCACTGTCATCACTATCAACATCATTATCATCATTATTACCATCACCATTGCCATCACTGTCATCATAACCACCATTATGACCATCATCACTATCATCACCATCATCATTACCATTTTCACCACCATCTCTATCATCATTATATCACCAACACCATTACTGCCATATGATTAAATCAGGCCCAGAAGATAGGTATAAAACAATCTACATATCTTTAAATGTTTAATTGCTTGGGCAAAGATATATCATATTCACAGGTTCCAGATGGTAGGATGGGAACATTTTTAGGAGGCACATTTTTGTATTTGTTTGTATTGAGACATGGTCTCACTATGCAACCCGGGCTGGCCTTGAACTCACAAAGACCCACCTGTTTCTGCCTCCAGAGTGCTGGGATTAAAGTTGTGTACCATTGCCAGGCATGGTGGTACATGCCTTTCATCCCAGTACTCAGGAGGCAGAGGCAGGCAGATCTCTGCAAGTTCAAGGCCAGCTTGATCTACAGAGTGAGTTCCAGGCTAGTTGGGGCTACAGGGAGACCCTGTCTCAAAAAGACAAAAAAAAAAAGTTGCGTACCATCATACCCATACTTATGGGTTAGGTATTTTGATTCAATTTTACAGATGGGAAAACTAGGCAGAAAGAATAAATGATTTACTCAAAGCCACACAGCTCATACTTAGCAAATGTGAGACTCAAAGCCACGCAGCCTGGCTGTAGAATCCAAGCTCTAACGTCACTGTCAACTAGTGTTAACCCCATGGCCTGTTATTTGCTTTTCAGAACAATGCTTGGCACAGAGTATGCCTGCAAGTGTGTGTTTGGCTGTGTGAAAAAGGAGCTCAGGCTTCAGGACCAAAGGAAGACATGGTTCTTTTATTTATTGTTTTATTTTTTTTCTTTTTTAGTTTTTTCCTTTTTTTTTTTGGTATTTTTGAGGCAGGGTCTCCCTTTTAGTACCAGCTGTCCTGGAGGTCACTCTGTAGACCAGGCTGGCCTTGAACTCACAGAGATCCACCCATCTCTACCTCCAGAGTGCTGTTATTGTTTTATTTTTTATGTGTACGAGTATATTGTCAAGATGTATATGAGTTCATCTGTGTCATGCAATACTGCAGAGGTCAGAGGAGAGTGTTGGCTCTCCTGGAACTGGAGTTAAGGATGGTTGTTAGCCACCATGTGGTTGCTGGGAATAGAACCTGGGTCCTCTGCAAGAGCAGCCAGTGCTCTTAACTGCTGAGCCATCTCTCTGTCCTCCTTTTGTATTTTTCTTATTTATATGGGTATATGTGGGTAGGTACTCAGGGAGGCCGAAAGAGGGGGTCAGATCCCCTGGAGCTGGAGTTCAGGTGGTTGTGAGCTGCCTTATGTGGGTGATGGGAACTGAACTCAGTGTAAGGTCGTAAACCCACCTAAATTGAGGATTTTCCAGGGAGCCAACTAAGGTAGAAGTTCCGAGAAAGTTGCTCCAATCAGGCTCTTACTGATATGGGTCACAAGCCTTAGTTTATTTCAAGATACTTTGGCCCTTCCCCTATCTTCCCACACCCACTTCCTTGTGTGCTTGGGTATAAAAACTGCCACTTTGGGATATTCTGCTTGCTGGTCATCCTAATCCTGACACAGGCAGGCCAGCCACCATGCCTGAAATAAATCCAACTTCCTTCTCATCAGAGTCCTGACATTTTTCTCCCTTTTATGCCCAGTCTTCCCTCAAAATGAAGCTAACGCTCAGGTCCTCTGGAAGAGCCACAAGTGCTCTTACTAGTGAGACATCTTTCCAGCTCTAGCTCTCTTGAGTGTGTGTGTGTGTGTGTGTGTGTGTTGATGTGCAGGTGCACCTCTGTGGGGGGGTGCACATGTATGTGCATGTGTGTGAAGGCAGAAGTTGATGTTACAGACTTTCTTCAATTGCTCTCTACCATATTTTTTTTTTACATTTATTAATTTATTGTGTGTGTGTGGCTGTGTGGAGGTCAGAGGACAGCTTGTGGGAGGCGGTTTTCTTCTACCATCTATGTGGGTTCTAGGACTGAAGTCAGGTCATCGGGCTTGGCAGCAAGTGCCTTTGCTTACTGAGACATCTTGCTGCCGGCACCCTCAAGTTACAGGTAATGAAATGTTGGCTTCTATTGTAAGGAAGTACCTGGCCTCAGTGAGCTGTCTTTCTGGTCTCTTCTGTTATAAAGAAACACTCAACATCCATGCCCTACCCCCCCCCCAAAAAAAAAAAAGAAAAAACAAAAGAAATACTCAACAGCATTCGGGTCTTGCAAGTGTTTAGACTCTAGGTCTGTCTGTATGAGCTGTTTGCTTGTGGCCTGGCAATGAGGTCAGGATTCCAGTGCCAAGAATCAATATGCAGAACTGTGGTGCTGGTGGTGAAATGCGCCCCTTTTCTAGAACCTTCCCCAGTCTCTTCAGACATGGTTTGACCAGCACAAAGATATGGGGAATTTCTTGAAGGCCAGTGGTTTATGAGTTTGTCTTCTTGAGACAAGGTTGAGAAGTATAACTGACCCTAAGGCGGAATCAGTCCGAATTAAAAGGTATATAAGCCGGGTGTGGTGGCGCATGCCTTTAATCCTAGCACTTGGGAGGCAGAGGCAGGCGGATCTTTGTGAGTTCAAGGGCAGCCTGGTCTACAGAGTGAGTTCCAGGCCAGCTGGAGCTACAGGGAGACCCTGTCTCAAAAAGACCAAAAAAAAAAAAAAAAGGTATATACAGGTAGGCTTTTTATGGGGGGGGGGAGATGGCTGTCGGGCATGGTATCCCATGCCTTAAAAAAAAAGTTTTAAAATCCACACCAATACACCAATAGAGATCAAAAGATGATTTTTTTTTTTTTTTTGGTCTTTTCAAGACAGGGTCTCCATGTAGCCCCAGCTGACCTGGAACTCACTCTGTAACCAGGCTGGCCTTGAACTCACAAAGATCTGTCTGCCTCTGCCTCTGAGTGTTAGGATTAAAGGCGTGCGCCACCATGCTGGCAGGAAATTCTTATTCTACAAAGGTAACCTATTGGAATCTGGCCAATTAAACCAGGCCAGGGGCTCAGATCTGGAGGCGGGTCTCAGGTCCAGAGGTCTCATGGGAATCTGGCCTGACTGGAAAAGAAAGGAGGGTCTTTCCAGTCTATGCCAATTTGGCTTTGCCCCTGCCCAACCTAACAAGGGTCTCCCTGTAGCTACAGCTGGCCTGGAACTCACTATGTAGACCAGGCTGGCCTCGAACTCATAGAGATCTGCCTGCCTCTGCCTCACAAGTGCTGGGAGTTTCTCCATCTTTAAGATGGAAATAATACTCTCTCTTTTTTTTT
The DNA here is from genome assembly GCA_009823505.1 of Rhizomys pruinosus. Taxonomy (NCBI): domain Eukaryota; kingdom Metazoa; phylum Chordata; class Mammalia; order Rodentia; family Spalacidae; genus Rhizomys; species Rhizomys pruinosus. Next base: position 216,507 of record VZQC01004924.1, read on the forward strand.
AATATGGAATGCTTCACGAGTTTGCGTGTCATCCTTGCAAACGGGCCATGCTAATCTTCTCTGTATTGTTCCAATTTTAGTATATGTGCTGCCAAAGCAAGCACAATACTGGTCTCTTTTCATCTCCACTCAGTGAACGGGGATTTGTTGGTGAAGAATTTCAAGGAGCAGTATTTCTGATGCAAAAGAGATGCATTTACAAGTGTTTAACAGAGATTGTGGCTCCAGCCATAGCTCAGAGAAGATAGAGCCCTCACCCTGTATGCACAAGACCTTAGTTCAATCTCCAGCACCACAAAACCAACCAACCAACCAACCCCCAGACAAAGCCAAGCTGTACTTTGCCAAAGCTGTGCCAATCAACTCCTTCCAGCTGCTTTGCAAACCCTACATCCTACGTCACACCAGTTCTTCTTGTCTGGGGCAAGACTTTACTTACAGACACAAAACAGAATTTCTTGCTGGGCGTGGTGGCGCACGCCTTTAATCCTAGCATTTGGGAGGCAGAGGCAGGCGGATCTTTGTGAGTTCAAGGCCAGCCTGATCTATAAAGTGAGTTCCAGGACAGCTGGGGCTATAGGGAGACCCTGTCTCGAAAAGACCAAACCAAACCAAACCAAACAAAAAACAGAACTTCTTATTAACTTGGTAACTGAGGTAAATAAGCAGTTAAAATTGCAACAAAGAAAGCCGGGTGTGGTGGCGCACACCTTTAATCCTAGCACTTGGGAGGCAGAGGCAGGTGGATCTTTGTGAGTTCAAATTCAGCCTGGTCTACAGAGTGAGTTCCAGGACAGCTGGGACTATAGGGAGACCCTGTCTTGAAAAGACCAAAAAAAAAAACAAAAAAACAAAAATTAGCAACAAGCCCAACAACGTTAATCTAATTCAGGTTTCTATAGCCAGGCTGTCTGGAAATATCAGCCCCCAGGCAGTGGTGCAAACCAGCACTTATTTCTGGCCCTGATGTTGACCAGGCATTATCCTTGCACTTCACAATCCGTTATTCAACAAACGGATTTGAAAGGGGCCAGAGAGATGGCCCAGTGTGGTTAGGGGTCTTCGTCACTGCTTTCCCATTTGACCAACACATAGGTAATAATAAGTGACTCTTCAAGTTTGAATCCTCAATACGCTCAGCCATGCTGGGCGGCTTCTGTGGCATATGTTCTGATGCTTGCCACCGCCGAAGGCTAATGCCAACGCCCCACATAGATACTCTTACATTTGAGAATTCATCCCAAACTAAAAACTGACACAACAGACGGCTGCGGAAAGGGCTGAGTGGGCACCGGTGTTTTGTCACCACACCTGGCCTACAGGCTTGGCAAGCCCCCGGAGCGCACACCCTTCTGGCCGAAGGAAAGAACCACCTGTCAGCCACTTTTTATCCTCTGACTTTCCCAGGATTGCCATGGCGCACGATGGGTGCACAGCCACAAAGTAACCAATGTACAAAACCAAAACAGACAACAACGGCATGGATGGGGCCGCCTTTACTCCCTAGCACTCGGAGGCAGAGGTAGGTGGATCTTGTGAGTTCAAGGCCACCTGGTCTACAGAGGAGTTCCACGCAGCTGGGCTACAGGGAGACCTGTCTCAAAAAAACAAAAAAAAAAAAAAAACAAAATTAACTAGTCCCATATCACAATCATCTCAACAATTTTATACTGAAATTTTGTGATAACATATTAATTTTTTTACTTGTATGGTGAGTGTGTGGAGATCACAGGATGACATACAGGAGTTACTTCCTTCGCACGGCAAATTAAGACACAGGAATTGAACTCATTTATGGATACAATAGGTAACAGACACCCTTTTGGTCTGCATGCAGCCAATCACATCAACTCAATCAGCTTGTCCACCCCCTCACTACTTCACACATTATTCCAGTTTGCTGCAGCAATAGTATTTACCACACTCCTTTACGACCAAACTAGAGTGCTTGACGATTCGCCCATCCGCGTGTTTAGTACCTGTCGTTCCACCCCCCCCGGGCCGCCGGCACCTCCTGAGCCCTCTAACCTTCACCCCCTGAACGTGGTGTTATTCAATTGGTAGCAAGCCCACTACTGGGCTACCTTTTTTCCAACACCTTCCTTCACCACTATGGGGTGCCCATCTTTCCCTCACTCCGGTTCTCTGTGGACCCCGCTTGAACCCTATTCAACCCAATGCTCTTGTGCTGAGCGATTACTCAGCTCAAGTTTCCTGCAGAAAAACCAGTGGCTACTGCCCTTCTTGTACCCTGTTGCCCATTCAAACTGAAACCTGGTTTGGCACAAAGCCTGCATCGACATAGCGTATTAAGCACGAAATCTGGGCCTCATAGTGAGACAATCATGAGTTTAAAGTCTCCAACGCCCTTGGGACGTACCCGAAAGAAAAAAAAAACCAAAAAAAAAAGAAAGAAAAAACAGGAAGACAAGAAGGGGGGATAGGAAAGGAAAACAGCGCTGGAAAAAAAAAGAAAAGCCAGGATGCAGAGCAATGTATTCACTGTACATGAAGGCACAGCCTAGACTAATAGTAAGAATTGCAGCTCTCGGGGAGTAACTAATGCGATAATACTGTCACATCACACAGCCAACGAAGGAGACAGACAATCTGAGCTGCAGAGTAAGAGGGGGCATTTGCCCGTTCCCGCCCACCGCGAAACTCCCTACACACCCCCCCCTACTGTTCTTAGTAATTCACTGCCCCAACGCTCTGAACTAGCCCAAATAACCCCCCCATTAAACCCCTCTCTAAATTTCATGCTCAGAATACATACCTCAGGTTAAACTTCCCTCATTGGAAACTGGTTACCGATCTCTCTCACACCGTTTTCCCAGCATGTGGTCCCCATTCACTCAATCCCATTTCCTAACCCGGCCCTAAACATACCACCGTTTACCACGCCTCTAGACCGGTTCCACAACATACCTGAGTCCCGCTGCCCCCAGCCGGGGGCGCGGCCGGTGCTCCTGTTCCGAGAGCGGCCACCCTTCCGTGCTCGTTTCCTCGGCGCGGGAGTCATGAGGTTCTCAGAGGATATGGAATCTGTGTGAGCTCCCAGCCAGTGAGAGAAGGCTGCGCCCCGTAAAATTTTGACATTCGTTTCTTGCCATGACCCTGACGTGTTGCAGTCCGCCACATCAGACTGCTTTTTATATTATAATATCACGCAAGAGAAGGGCTGGAGATGGCTCCGTGGAAAAATTAAGGAGCACGACTGGCTTTTGCAGAGGACGCAGGTATCAGATTCCCAAGCACCCACATGGAGGATAACAACGGCTGTAACTCCAGTTGTCTAGGGGAATCAAGGCCTATCTTCAATAAGACATCTGCCAATTGTTGTGGAACAACGGGTGCATTCATACAAATGCGGGACATACACGTCATAACATAGAAAATAAATAAAAATAAATAAAATGTAAAAAAAAAGAAAAATTATATGTAAGGACACAGGTTTGGAGCTCTCCGGTGACCTACCAGAGTTGACCCATGGAGGATTGGTCTGGACTTTCGGACAATACCCCCTCCCAGAGGCCAGACTTCATGCCCACCTTGGTCCAGAACAAGCCCCGCCCCTTAACCCCGCCCCCAGACCAGTCAGAACTGCGGGAACGGGCGACGAGAGACGATCAAGGGGTGTGACGAAAAACACAAAAAAAAAAGTACATTCAATAAACAAAAACAAAAAAAAAAAAAAAAAAAAAAAAAAAAGAAATAAATAAAAAAAACAACGCATAAACCCAACAGGCCCACGTCCCAGGACTCGGCGGCACTCAATGACACCGGAGCTGAGCACGGACCCGAGGCCGCGGCGGCGGCTGCGGCGGGGACAATGTGGTTCTTTGCCAGGGATCCCGTCCGGGACTTCCCGTTCGAGCTCAGCCCGGAGCCCCCCGAAAGCAGCCCGCCGGGACCCTGGGTCCTGCACCGCGGCCGCAAGAAGGTGAGGTGCGTCGTTGCTCCGCAGGCCGCGGCCGACCTCGGCCTTGCCTAGTCGCTACGCCGGCACCGTCGCGTCGCGCTCGGCCTGACGTGGCGACCGAGGCTCCGGGGCAACGGGCCGGAGAGGGGGGTGGGCGGTGCCGACGTGGCGGGCGGAAGGACCGAGGGACCGACAGGCGGACAGGACGGGGGTCATGAGGGCCCTGCCAAAGCCCTAAAGGGTTGTCCTGGGGAGAGATCCGGCCGGCGTCCTTTCCTTCTCTCCGGGGAAGCCAGGCCGTTTGGAATGGTCAGGTAGCCCGCACCGCTCAGGCTGCTCTGCCCCTCACCAGGCCACGGGCAGCGCGGTGTCCATCTTCGTGTATGATGTGAAGCCTGGGGCCGAAGAGCAGACCCAGGTGGCCAAAGCTGCCTTCAAACGCCTCAAAACTCTCCGGCACCCCAACATCCTGTCCTACATCGATGGGTTGGAGGTACCTGCTGCCCGATCTGCCCACCTCGCTCCTCATCCTCTCCTGGTCTCCCACTCTGGTCTCCTCTCTGCCATTACTGCGACTTAATATCCATAAAATCCACCTAAGTGTCTTCAACACCGAAACACCTCAAAGGGGATTTGGTATATTTCCATTACCAGAGAAACAAAGTCTTTAACCCTGTCGATGTTTTTCCAGGCTCAACTTCCCTACCTCAACCGAAAAAAGAACTCTACCCACTATAGCCCTGTTTCATAACCCCAGGACAGAAAAAGATGCCTCCACAGTGGTGACAGGGCGTGGGGGGGGGGGGGGGGTGCCAGAACACACTGATTGACAACATACCTCAAGACCACCGAAGCAAGATCTGGTGGCAATTTGAAGTAACAGGAATCTATCAAGGGGGGCTTGTCCCAGAATAGTGAAAGCCCCTCAGTTTTCCTGTCAACGAAACTGCAGCTCATCCACAAGGCAATGTCCTGGCATAGGCCGCTGTGTAAATATGTGGACAGTCTATGGCGAATGAAACTTGGGGTCTGGACTACGAATACCATCAGCCCAGGACAATGGTGGTGGACCCCCCCGAACTGGATCCATGATCTTGAGCAGTATGAACCACCAGACCATGTAGGCATTGGCATGGCAGCAGTGGCAAAGGCGGTCCACAGAGAAGTGGTGGACTCGACTGAGGTGGGGGGCCTCCCTCACACCCGCCGGCCCGGAGCTTCGAGTAAGCCTGCACGTCCTAGCTTAGATGGGCTGGTCACCTGCCCCGTTGCTGTCAATGTCCGGCGGGCAGCCCTGTCTGCTGAATGGGGGGTCCACATCATCTGTTCCATGGTGTTTTGTCAGTTATGTACTAGCATTAGAATTTGGGTGGGGCTAAGCGGATTGAGGCTGGTTTGTGAAGACCCATCTTCCCTGAGCCTTACCTTTCTTTCTTTCTTTCTTTTGTTTTATGTTTTTAATTTTTTATTTATTTTCACACTTTTGTGTATGAATGTATGTCCTGCATGTAAGGTTGGTTGGTGCATCCCCTGAATCGTGCATTGAGCCAGCGGAAGGTCAGAAGGGGTGTCGGAATTCCCCTGAACTGAGGTAAAGACGGTTCTCTACCCCATGACGTGGGTGCCAATGGGAAGTTCGAACCACAACCAAGGGTCCTCTGCAAGAGCAAGGTCACGGTGTTAACTGCCTGGCTCGATCTCTCCAGCCCTGAGGCATGTCCTTATCATTATAAATGAGGGAGCACTCAAAAAGCTACTTGGGATTGATGGGTCAGCTGAGGACATAGCCAGGCCTGTGATGTAGTGGGTGCCTGGTACTTAAGGCAGGTTGGAGGCCAATACTAGTGTTGGGGAGCCCTGAACAGCTCTGGGTCACTGCCACAGGTCAGCAGACATGTGGCGATTGGGCTGCCTCGTCTGGGAAGTCTTCAATGGGTCCCTAACAGAACCCGATCGGGCATCATGCCACTGCGCAATCTGTGATAATGTCTGGCCTCCGACAGACTCATGACTGGTCCGTAAGCTCCTTCTTTCTTGCCTGACAATCCCTTCCCTACAAGAAGTGGAGTTCTCTCACTAATAGATCCCCAAACCCTGGTGGAACAATCATTACAAAGAAAAAAAAAGCGAGCTGGTGGGTGCCAATTCCAAAGGACGGCTCACAAAACCACGGCCCAGCTATCCTAGCAGAACTGAAGGGCCGGGGCACCTGGAGGCTTCATAAGAAACAACCAGATTTGTGGAGACCACCTCTTTCACTAAGGAAGAGATTCAGGGTGAAACCCCGCCCCAATCCCATCACAGAGCTTTGCCCCTGTGCATCCTGTCCACTGTCCTCTGACCTGTTGTTTCAAGTCTCAAGTCACATATTGGACTATGAGAATACCAACGTGGACAGTAGTTAGGCCCTTTGGGTGCAAGCCCTGGCTCCACCTCTTCCAGCCGTGTGGCTTTCCATGCCTGAACCTCAGCCAGGATAATGTCTCCTGCACAGGGCATGGGGTGGAGTTTGAGACCTCAAAGCACATAGCACAGGCATCCTGGTGGATGGAGAATACCAGAATTGGAGTAGCTCATGTCCTCGATACAAAGTAGCATGTTTGTGATCCAGATCCGAACATTCTCCCTTTCTGTGTGGTAAAATGTTTGGGCAGGGGTGCAATGTCCGTGTGCAAAGGGTAGACGGCCAGCGTAAGAGATGGTAATTGTCTTCCCTCTTTCCCTGTGCTCCATCCAGGGCTCATTCCTGTGACGAAGCCTTTATCTCATCACTGACCCTATTAGCGAGCTGTAGCCAGTAAAGACCCAGCCTCCTCATCTTTAGTCACCATCCCGCAAGCGTGGGTTACAGGCTTTCTGTTGGGTTCCTGGGGTATTGAACCCGGTCTTACACACTTGCAACGCAACTAATACCTCAACCCCACGGAGTTCCATCCTCACCAGACCCCATCCAAACACAATCCTCCCATAATTCATCGTTTTGATTTATATTATTGAGACTATACTGCCAAAAAAACAAAAAAAAAAAAAGCCTTTTTTTTTTTTTTTTTTGCCTGCATGTATGTTTTCTGCAATGCCTGTGGAGGTCAGAAGAGGGCATTGGAGACCCCCTGGAACTTAGTTTCCAGATGGTTGTATAAGGCCACCAACAGGGTGCTGGGGAAATGGAACCTTGGTGCATTCTGCGAGAGCACCCAACAATGCTTCATAGACTTATGAGCCATCTCCCCAACTCCTCTCCCATTTCTGTTAGAAAATGCATAAGGAGAGGCCGGGTAATGTAGATTATCTCCCATGTTTTTGTTGGAAATAGTGGGCCATAAATAATCCTGTACATGTGCAAGACTCCAAGACTTTTATTTAGTGTGTGGTTGTGTGTGTGTGTGTGAGAGAGAGAGAGAGATAGAGAGAGAGAGACAGAATACGAGAGAGCAGAGAACACGCTCCATTTAGCCCACGCTGGCCTGTACTCACTGATTTGTCATGACACATGTTGCCTTCACTCAGAGAGATTCTGACTGTGCTTCTGCGTCCCACTTGCTGGGATTAAATGCTTTTGCCACCTAACCTGGCCCCAGTTTCCTTACAAGTTTTGATTCTAGGTTGGTTGAATCCACAGACGATAGAAACCCACCAGATCTAGTCAGCGAGTGCTGCTGTGCCTAGCTAGTGCCTCCCCCTACCCTTTCGAAAACCCTCGAGCCGCCCGCCAGGCGTAACATCAGCCCGGTCCCCACAAAATTTGGGAGCTGCTCACTGCAGCAAGANTTTCTCTATTAATCCATCTCTAACTGATCTGGATGATTCCCTTTTTTCCTCCCATAGATTTTGGTTTTCTCACAGCGAGATCATCCATCACCAGTGCGTTTTTTTATTATAATAATCTCATTCGCACCAATTTCTTTGTTTTACACCCTAACAAATTCCTCCGCCTCATCCCCTCCCTCCTCCCCCGCATTCATTAGAATTCAAGATTTCCAAACACTACCCAAAATGTATTAGATAATCTATTGTCACAGCAAGCAACACTCAAGCATCTATTCGTCTTTGTCAAATGTATTTCTACTTTCTCATAGATCCATTCATTTAATCTTACATTTGTCTATGATTCCATTCATTGTGTTTGTTTGCCCTTGGTTTTTGTGTTCGGTGGTTCTAGTTTGGTTTCATTGCTGATTTTTTTTAGGACGATTTTCGTGTAGCTCAAACTGGCCTCTAACACACTTTGGGTAGCTAAGGGTGACTTTGAACTTCTGATCCACCAGCATGTTCTTTTGTGGATTCCCCCCGAGCACACATCCACCAGCTTTCATTCGCAGTTTTAAAACTGGTGTCAATGACACCATCTTCTGACCTCCGCGGCACTGGACCGACACGGGTGCACAGACCTACATGCACGACAGTTACATTCATACACATACAGAAAAAATAAAATTTTAAAAAATTGAAAAAATAAAAATAAAAATTGGTGGTCAAGACAGTGGTGGTATGGTCCGAGGTCCAGTTGTATTGGAGGCTAAATCTAGCTCATTTAGGCTGTGCTTCCTAGGGAGCCTTATCTGTTGAAGGGAAGGGGTGGTGCTGGTAGAGAATAACGCCGGTATTAAGAGCACCTAGTGCTCTTCTAGAGGACCTGAGTTCAGTTCCAAGGACTACAGGAGGGTTGGCTAACGATCATCTGCAAGGCTAGCTCTTGTTCCAGTGCTCCTTGCATCTGGGGGTCTCCTTGGGCACCTACACGGTGAAACCACACCTGGTTTACAAAGTGCTGCCAGTTAAACCCAGGGTTTCATGCAAGCTAAGACGACATGCTACCAACTACCCCACAGACACACCACATACACATAATTAAAAAATAAAAATAAATCTTTTTAGACTCACTTGTTCGATGATGGGGATTAGGAATGTTGTCACCCTTGTGGACGGGAGTTCTCAGGGTACCAAGGAATCTTCTGGAATCTGGGGAAGTACTCTCTTATCTGAACAGTGGCTACAGAGGTGTAGATGTAAAGAATTCTCAAGCTGCACACTCTAGACATTCTTCGACGTACCTGCTGTTTACATCAAAGAAAAGAAACAGTACAGGGGCTAAGATGGTGACTCGTTTGATAGTGCTGTCTAGAAGACAAAGGACCTGGTTCAATCTCCGAGAACCACAAAAACAAAACATAACAGGTATGGTGATGCACACCTGTAAAAGACAGCATTTAAGAGGTACAGCCAGAAGATCATGAGCTCAGGGTCAACCTTGACTATATAGCAAGTTAGTCAAGGCAAGCGCTGGCTTATAAACCGGTCCTGCAAAAAGGGTGGGGGGATGGTTAAATAAATTCAGAAAAACGGCCTACCTACTCTGAGGGGAAGAGAGATTTGGGCCCTAGAATGAACATCTCCTTGCCTGGGTTAGTAGAGTCCTACACAGAAGCCAAACTCTGTCAGGCCTCTGTCCTCTGCTGAAATGCAATTAGGGGAAAACTGTCTGTCCCCCAGATGCCACTGCAGAAGTAACCAGTAATCAGAAGAACAGTGGGCCCTGGGAGAGTGGAGGGAGAAGGAAAAGCAGACAGTGTCTTAGCACTGCGAGAACCCAGCAGCTGAGCATTCCCATGCCTGAGGCATCTGCGGGGGCCCAGGACCAACACAGCTAAGAAACCTGGGCACACAGGGAACAAGAGGCAAAAACCACAGCAAAGGACTCTGTCACTCAGTGAGGCTTTGACTCCGCAGTCTTTGAACATAAACAAAGCGGATTACAGAGAGGGCCAAAGAAAAGGGCAGAAGAAAAGCAATCAAGTGCGGGAGCATTCCTGTGATCCATGTATCTGAAGGTGGAGCAGGAGATGCGGAGTTCAAGGGCAGCTTGGCTACAGTAGTGTCAAGGCCATTCCTGCCAAGGCATTGTGCAATCCTGGGTTGCAAAGATTCTGTCTGAGAGAAGAGAAGAGAGACAGGAAACAGAGGAACACAGAAGGAGAGAAACAGACAACTGGGAACCAAGAAAAGAGAGAGAGAGAGAAACAGAAGGACAGAGACAGACACATGAAACCAGAGGGAGAGAGAAACAGAGATGACAAAAACACAGAGAAGAAAAACAGATAGAGAGACACAGAGAGAAAAACAGAGACACATGAAAACCAAGACCAAGACCTTGTTGAAGCCAAGTATTCCTGTGGATAGCAAAACTCTCCAGGTACCCAGGACACCTCAAATTGCCCAAAGGCTCCAACTCCAGTTAGTGCCCCAAGTTCTACCTCAGAATGGAACTCGAGGCTACTGAAATGCCCGAAGTCTCAGCCCCTGTCACCCCTGTCTTGCTTGTTTGGACCCCACCACCCAGTCCTCTTATAGGCCTCATGTGTCCCACACAGGAAATATTTAACTTATGAAATTGATAAGTTAGCAAGGCCTGTAATTTCTGCTACTCAGGAGGCTAAGACAAGAAGATCACAAATTTTAGGCCAGCCCAGGCAATTTATTGAGATGTCTCAAAATTAAAAAGTTATGGAGCAGGCTGGATAGCTAGCCAGGCAGTTAAGAGCGCCGACTGGCTCTTGCAGAGGACCGCGGGTTCGATCTCCTAAGCAAAGCACCCACATAGTGGGCTAAGAACCGTCCTGTAACCTGCCAATTACAGGAGAACTCCCAGTTCCATGGGAAACAGTGGCTTGTAAGACACCCTCTATTCTACTCCGGAGGCTATGGCGCGACATGGTGCACGAACCTGCATACAGACAGTACATTTCTACACTACAGAAATAAATAAAAATTTTTAAAAAAATTAGAATTAAATTAAAAAAATTTTTATTTGGGGCTGGAGATATGGTTCTGTGGTTAAGAACATTGGGTGCAATTTTGGAGGACCTAGGTTCAATTTTCAGCAGCTACTTGTCTGCTAACAACCTTCTGTAAATTAAGTTCCAGGGGATTTGACAACCCTCTTCTCTTCCATGTCATTGCACAACACAATACACTGACGTATATGTAGAGAGTACACTCATATACAAAAGTAAAAATAATAAATAAACTATTTTTTTTTTTTTTTTTTTTTTTTTTTTTTTTTTTTGGTCCCAGCTGGCCTGGGCTCACCACTGTAAACCAGGCTGGCTTTTGAAATCACACAAGATCGCCGCCTCTGCCTCCCTAGTGTTGGGTTTAAAGGCATTTACCACCACGCCCGGCAATAAAGATACTCTTTATGAGAAAAATTAAAAAATTTAGCCAGGCATGGGTGGCACAACGCCTTTAGTCCTAGAACTCCGGGAAGCAGAAGCAGGCAGATCTCCGTGAGTTCAAAGCAAGCCTTGTCTACATAGCCTAGCTCCAGGCCACTGGGACTGAAAAAAGGAATACCTGGCCTCAAAAGACAAAAAAAAAAATTTTTTTAATTAACTGGGCATGGGTGGCACACACCTTTAAAATCCAGCACTTGAGAGTCAGAAGCAGACGACTGTGAGTTCCAGGGCTGGAGCTACAGGGAGAACCCGGTCGCAAAATAAAAGTAATTAAGTAATATTTTGTTAAAACAAAGACTAATCAAAAGTTAAAAGAAGGCCAGGAACGGATACATCAGTGGCGAAGGAAGTATTTGTCTGGTATGTGCAAGGTCCTGAGTTTCCATCCCCGCAGAGCCAAGAAAGATAAAGCTAAAGAGTCTGCACCTGACCGCGTCAGGCTTCCCTAATCAGGACGGATCTCCAGCATAGTGAACACTGAAGGATCAAAATATAATGAGCTGAAGTCCTACCAAGGTTCCCTCCCAAAGCAGAGCCTGAAGCAAGTATTTAGGTGCCAGGAATTTCTCTGTGAGGCCATCACAGGGGTCACCAGTGAGAGTGAGGAAGGCAAGGGTCCGAGGCCTTTATTATCTTCTCCAGAGAGGACAACTGGGTTCGATCTTCCTGGGAACGCTGAGGGGGACTAGGCTGCTGCCACTTGCGCTGCCCAGTCAAAGGACAGAGCTGAGGTCTGTAACCACCTACCTCTAGCCTCCATCCTTAGGGTTCGTTTAAGCTTGAACCCCCTCCCCCCTCCCATCACGGCAGCACAAGCCTGGATCTTGACAAAAAAAACGGCGAGGGTAACCTCAGCCGAGAACAGCTGCAAAGTCCACTTGACCTAAAGGGAAGCTTGTTCTCCACAGCCCTAGCATAGCATTAGCTCATGTTTATTCTTCTTTTCTTACTGCCCCCCCCCCCCCTGAGATAGTCGTAGTAATGTAAATACTGAATGGAAATCTGTGGAACAGCTGGGCCCGAGAAGTCCACAGATCTCTACCTGGCCTTCCGCGCTGATTCAATGCTAGAGGATAAATGTATGCGACCGCCAATGCCTAGCATTAAGGGATGCATTTTATTACCTGAAAGGTACTAGAGGGCTGAAAATGCCACAGTTCAAACTGTGTCCCCTGCCTCTTGCAAGGGAGCCTGAAATTCAGTTCGCACCCCTTCCAGGCAAGTGCTTATACACAGCCGCTACCTCCAGCTCCCAGGAATCCAGCACCCTCTCCCCCTCCATGAGTACCTGCACATACATGTGCACACAAAACACACACACAAAAAAAAAAAAAAAAAAAAACCGTTTTTTTTTTTTTGGTGTTTTTGAGACAAAGGTCCTCCGGTAGCCCCAGCTTTCCTGAAACTATCGCTCGTATACCAGGCTGGCCTTGAACTAACAAAGGATCCACATGCCTCTGCCTCCCAAGTGCTAGGATTAAGGTGGAACCACCACACCCGGCTCAATAACCATTTTTTAAGTAGCTACACTTTACTGATCCAGGATGCAGAAAGCAACTCCCAAGTTTGCCCACTGTCAAATGAGCTGAGGCAAAAAATTTTTAAATTTCTAATCAAGGGCTAGAGGGATGGCCTAGTGGTATTGGGAGTGCGCCGACTGGCTCTTGCAGAGGACCCCCCGGTTCGATCCCCCTAGTACCCACAATGGCGGCTGAGAACCGTCCTGTAACTCCACTCCAGGAGAACTCCAGGTCCCAGGGAATCCGACACCCCTCTGGACCTCCACGCCTTGCACGACACGGGTGCACAGACCTACATGCAGACAGTACATTCATACACATAAATAAAAATTTAAAACAAAAATTTCTAATCAAAAATAAACTTGCTGAGTCCCATAACTACTGAGGGGTCTAGACAGAAGAATATCTTCAGGGACTGCTGGATCCAAGGGCTGACGTGGATTGAGACTCTGCCTTCCCCTGTGGCTTAACCATCCTGACTCTGCAGGTAGGCTTGCCAAGCCAGGTAGAGCCTGCTTCACAGCCTGCCAGCTTGGTCATGCCAGCAGAGAGGAAGGGCCCCTTCCTACTGGCAGTAGCAGCAATGCCCTGGGGGATTTGGATTGGCCAGGCTACATTCAGTGACCCTCCCTTAACCAATTAGGACAGTATGATTGGCAGGCTCCAATCCTGTGGCCCCAGGCAGGTGGACAGTGAGATTTTTTTTTCATGTTTTTGTGGTTTTGTCTTTTTGTTGTTGTGTTTTATTTTGAGACTGATCTCATGCTATGGCCCAGACTGATCTGGAAACGTCCTGTGTAGAACCAAATTATGCCTTGAAATTCACAGCAACTTCTGCACTTAGTCCCTTTCGTCTGGCTGAGATAATATAAGTGAAAGCCACCACACCCAGCTTTTGAACACCATGACTGACAGCCTCTGAGGATGCCCTTTCTCAAAGATACAGGTGCCTACATGGCAGCGGCTGGCAAAGGCCGCATGGTTAGCAGAGCCAAGGCCAGAGTCTAGACCTAGCTTCTCTCCTCCCAAGCAAACAGACTCTGCTAGCAAATGGGAAACCCAGGCATGGCCCCCAACAGCCAAGTTTCCAATTTGCCTGGGGCTCTGGAGCAAAAGCCTCAACACCCTGAGCTTCAGATTCTTGCATGCAAGATGAGGGAGTACTGCCTTCTCAGGAGGTGCTTGAGATGAAACAAAGAATGGGACACAAAGCCATGGGGCTTCCCTCCCCAGCTCCCAGGACTTTCCTAAGCCAAGAAAAGAGGAAAGGCAGAGCTGATGGCAATAGCGCAAGCAGCAGATTGTCAATAAAGATAGATAGAAACCAGGAAGAGTAAAAGAAAGAGGAATGAGAAGATAGAGGAAGAGAAGAAGGAGGGGAAGGGGAAGGAAGAGAAGGGAGAGAAGAAAATAGAGAGAGAGGGAGGGAAGGAAAGAGGCGGCAGGGAGCCTCCACATGGCTTTACAAAGGACAAGAGTATCTGGTGTTGCGTAATAAATTGCCCAAAATGCTTACAATTTATCCCATGTTGATCATGGTACAGCTTCTGAGCCACTCTTGTGGATTGGCGTGTTCGATGGGTTCTTAGCCAGGGTAAGTCGCTGAGGTATAGCCCAGTGTCAGCCAGGGCCACAAGTCTTCCGATGAGCCCAGGTTGGCACTTCTGCCTGAGTTTCCTCCACTCAGAGCTTACCACGGGCCACCTAAAAGTCTTCCATCCCCATCGTGCGGGCTCCCCTCCTGAGGGAGCCTTTCTCTCAATGTGGTGCAAGGGTCCCGACACAAAGAGGCCTTCTTGCCCTCGAGCCCCTTCTGTCCAGGCAGGACTCCCTGGATCCCATCTCACCTAGCTCGGGTTCCATGACCTAGCAAAAAAGTTTCAGCCTATTTGGTTAAGAGCACCGAAGCTCTTGCAGAGGGCCCGGGTTTGATAATTCCCCTAGCACACACATGGCGGCTAAAGAACCGTCTTAACGCAATTCCAGTAGAACTCAGTCCAGGGGAAACCGAGACCCTCTTCTAACCTCCTCTGCATTGCACAACAGACCTCCCTGCAGACAGTACGATTCACACAACAAGAAAAAAAAAAAAAAAAAAAAAAAAGTTTCCAAAGGATGACACTGCCTGGTCTTCAATGGCCATTAGGTACCCGACACACACACTAACTCTCTCTCTCTCTCTCTCTCCTCTCTCTGTCTCTCTCCTGCTCTCTCCCTCCTGCTACTCCGTCCCTCCCTCCCTCCCTCCCTCCCTCCCTCCTCCCTCCTCCCTCCCTCCCTCCCTCCCTCTCCTCTCCGTCTCTCTTCTCTCCCTCTCTCTCATTCATCCTCTTCTACGTCATCTCGGACTCTTACCCTCTGGTCTCTCTCAGATCTCTCTCTCTCTCTTTTCCGCGACCGCGGAGAACCCCGGGCTTGCATTGATCCATTGATTGTGCACGGTCTGCTCCTGACCTCCTTGCTCCCGGGGAAGCCATCTCCATGGGGACCTGGCCCGCTCCCGCCGCGCAGGGACGAACAGGGGGAGCGGCCGCCAAGCGGAAGCCCCCTTTGAAGGAAAGAAAAAAAAAAAAGGGACACGAAAAAGGAGGAGGAGGACGACGACGACGACGAGGGGGAGGTTGGGGAGTGGGAGATTGGAAGGAGAAGAAAACGTAAAGGAGAAGGAAGGCTACGACGACGACGATGGGGAGGTGGGGGAGTGGGAGTGGGAGGAGGAAGAAAACGAAAAGGAGCAAGGAGAGAAGGAGAGAAAGGCGAAGAAAAACAGACGGAGCCGGGGAGCCTGAGAAAGCGAGGGAGGAAGAAAGACAGAAGGGCGTGTTCAGCGCCGCTCTCCCCTCCCCTTTCTCAGGTCCGTCTCTCGGCTCGGCGCTCTCGACTGCAGCTCCCTCTGGGCGGGCGCAGCAGGGCATCGGGTGGGATCTGCCCATGCCGCCCGCCGACGCCGCCCGCGCTCTCCCTACGCCGGCTGCGGGCGCCCGCGCCTTGCCGCGCTCTCTCGACACCCGGCCCGGAGCAGCCCCCGAGCCTCCCGCCCGGGAGCCCGGAGCCCCCGCCCGGCCCGGCGGGGCGCCCTCTCCTGCCTCCCCTGCCCTCCCTTGAGTCCCCTCCGTCCCCTTCCCCCTCCACCCGACGGCGCACGGAGAGCCCGGCCGCCCCGCCTTCGGCCCAATCGTCGGGGCTTCGACCCCACGGCCCCCACCGCCTCCCTCGTCTGGGCGTGCAACCGGGCTCGCGGTGCTCCCCGGCTCCTGCCCTGCTGGGTCCCTGCTGGTTCCACGCACGCGCGCCCAGCAAGGCAAGCTAAGCAAGTAAGCGAGGCGCGGCGGGGGGCTGACGGGGCGCGGACCGCCCGGCCAGGGCAGGTGCGGAGACCGAAGTGGGCGTCTGTCAGGACCGGCCCGGTGCTCGGTGGCTCCCTGGGAAGGACTAGACCTCTGGGCGCCGCGCGCGGCGGGAGAAAAGCCTGGAGGAGCTTGGGGCGGCGGGATGGGTGGGAACGTTTCAGGGGCCGATGGCAGAAGTGAGCCTGCACCTCGAATCCTGCAGGCTTCCCTAGCATCTACCAGAGACTAAAAAAAAGAAACAAAAAAAGCATTATATTGCTTTTCTTTTGGGGGGGGGGGGTGGTGGATGGAGTGAAGGATGTGGATTGACAGCCATGGTGTAAAAGACCTAATCTTCACTTAGAGCTCAGGTTACAGCTGAATGAAAAGGTCTCAGGGCCTCAAGGGAACTGGCCGGTCCCAGCAGGCTCTGGGACAGCCAGCTTGGCCCTTTCGTTTACCTGGTAGTTTTCTCTCCTCATTAGGGATAGAGTTTTGATAAAGTCACCCATCTTAGAAATCACACCGTCCAGACTGAGAGCATTCATCTGGCTGCGAATCAGTATCTTGTCTCCTCCAGTCTCGGAACTCTGGACTCTCTCTGTCTGGGTCTCTCACGGTCTCCCCTTTTCACCACTTTGTCTCTTTTTTGTAAAAGGTGGCTGTTTAGCTCTCCTCACGGTTTCCTTCGGCTCCGTGGCAGCTATTACAGTGAGGGTACTTTCTTCTAGCCCCTCCCTCCAAAAATATGGAAATGAAAACCATACCCGGGTCAGCGGGTTGAGGGTGGCTCTTGGGCAGCCGGCCACTGCCTCTGCCCCATCCAGGCCCGTACTGGAGAGAGACAGACCAGAACCGTACTGGACCGGACCCACCTCCACTCTTGGAGCTGACGCTCTGTTTTCCAGAAAGTGGGATACATAGGAAAATCCTCAGAAAATCCCTTTACCTCCTCCTCTTGTGGCACTTTTCAAGTGGGGAAAAGCCCAAAGACTAGGGAGGACACACATTGTTAATCCTTACTCTCCATCCTCACACTCTTCGTCCCCTGGAGCCTCTTGCAGGTTGGAATGAAGACAGGGACTCAGAAGACGGACCAGAAGCCAAAACCACTGTCAGGTTTAGGAGCAAAAGAGATGGCATCGGGGGACTACTCAATGAGAATTGTTTTTCTCGAAACTTATGGAAATACTGGTAGACTGTTGAGTCCGAGATGAGGAAATTTTTATATCTTAGTTGTGTACCTTGATAATGAGTCAGTTCTGGTAGTCGGTTATGAGTTAGGAATGTTGAGGTGTTGCACTTCACTGGGTGTGCATTAGGTGGGGTTAGCATGGCATGTCCTGATACTCGTGTGTGTGGGTATATGTGTGTGAAAGTCGTTTTGCAATGCTCTGCGGTTGCTGCGTGCATTGTGTGTGGTGTGTTGTGTGTGGGGCCTTGGGGTTTTTTTTTTTTTTTTTGGAAAAGGTGTATGTTTTTTTTTTTTTTGCATTTGTTTTTACTTGGAGAAGGACGAAGTGGTTAGTGTGTCTTGTTTCCAGCGCCTTGGAACTGAGGATAGTGGGAGGATACACATGGCTGTTAGACGCCTCCTAGCAGATAGTGAGGTGAGGTGGCCTTCTGTGTAATCCGCTCCGGGTTGCGGTGTGTGGACCTCCATCTCCATACCCCAGCACAGGACCACGCAGTAAGAAAGAGTCCCTGTCAGGGCTGGAAACTCAGAGCTGCTCTGAGGCTGGCAGTGCTTAAGAGAGGCCCAGACCTGGGGGCGGGGGTGAAAGAACAACTTACCTGGGCAAAGAGGGGGATGACCTGACCACACACTGCCAGACTCAGCCAGCACTAAGGGGGTAGGTTAGGGCCAGAAATGAGTTTTGACAGACGCAGAGCCTAAGGATTGTGGTCTCTGAGGGAGTCACTGAATTCTCTCTCTGGATTGTAGATATAAGCCAGACACTTGTAGCTCTGACTCTCCACAGTCCACGGAAGCACTGGTGAGCCGTCTGTGCTGCACCTGCGCTGGTCCTGAGGGCCAGGCCTGCTCCACCTGGACTGTGTTCTGCTCTGCCTGCTGGAGGCTATTTTACTTGGCTACTTTTCCATTCTTCCCTGCACCTGGTTTCCTTGAGTGCTGAGCATCTCACGAGTCTGGTCCTTAAATGAGCAACCCCCGCCCAGAACCTGGGGCGGTGGGTTGAAAGAACAATTTCCTGGGCAAAGAGGGGGATGGACCTGACCACGCACTGCCAGACTCAGCCGGCACTAAGGGCGGTAGGTTAGGGCGCAGAAATGAGTTTTGACAGACGCAGAGCCTAAGGATTGTGGTCTCTGAGGGAGTCACTGAATTCTCTCTCTGGATTGTAGAATAGCAGCTTGACCGACTCAAGTCCACGACTGTCTGTCTGTCACCTTGCGAGGAGGCCCCACTGATGTGCTCCCGCAGGCTTACTGTACTCCCTTCCCTCCTGGTTTTGAACTAGCATCATGTTCCTAAGAAGCACACCCGTAGCAGTGTAGCGGTCTTGTTCTGTGTATGAGCCCACATGAGCTGGGAAGGGTGAGCGGAACTGCTGTCAGGGCTGGACAGAGGGTGCGTTCATTGGTCACTGTGTTTTTTGTCCCTAGCCCTCGTCCTCTTCCTCCCTCCATATCAATGCCTTGTCTCGTTGGCTATGTGATGATACATTTTGGGTTGCAAAGGTGGGACTGTGACCCCCTAAGCGAGGCATTAGGCTTGCCTATGGTTTTTTCCCCTGTGGCTAAAACAGCTCAATGGAGCTGTGACCTTTGAATTTTAGAGCTTCGTGCCAAGGGCGGCTGTCCAGGTCTGGTCACTAGCAGTGACCGGCTAGGGGCAGACCCAAGCCAGGAGTGGGGACCCAGAGGAAGTTGCAGGATAAGGAAACAGGCCTAAGGAATCCCTGGTGAGGTGGAGCATCAGGCTATGTGTGGGTTGGGGGAGGGGGCTGTGGAAGGAGGGATGCTTAAAGGGTCGACCCTGGGGAGCAGGTTTCACAGAGGGACATTTCACAAGTTTCTAATTATATTTATTTGGAGTTTTCCTCTGGTGGTTTGAAGCTGTTAACGCAGGAACCTGTCAACTCCCTGGTGTTTGTTTTGTTTCTAACCAGCTGCTTGGCCCCAGAGTAGTGAATCCCAGGGCAGCACACTGCCCATGCGAGCCGCCCCCTTTCCTTTTGCAAGTGGTTGCACCCCTCCCTTGTCTTCTGCTCTACCCTCCTACCTCTCATCTTCTGCTTCAGCATCTGTAGTCTGGCGTCTTGACTTGCAGCCCAGGCTCACCCAGATTCCAGTTCCATTTCCATTCCACAGTCTGTGTTGGATGCCTGGGGCCAGGGGATGCAGAGATTCCTCTCTCAACACTGTAGAGGATTTGTCTTCATGCTGGTTGTTTACTTCTTTCCCAGGAATAATCTTGCTGGGCTGTACTGTTTCCCCATCCTTTAATAAGAGCACCGCAGCTGTGGGAAGCCACCACATTCACCATTACAAGATGGTGCCCAGCCCGAAGGGCTCACTAGCCTGTTAGATGGTAAACAACCTAAATGCGCAGTGTGCTTGGCACTATGCGAGGTCATCGCTCAAGCCCTGGAGCATGTAAATGAGGGTTTCATTGAGCACCAATCAGTAGGGTGCCACATTCCTCCTTAGGTACTATTTAAGCAGCACAGAGCGTTCGGGTCTTCGGGTCTGTCTCTCGCTTCAAGTAATAACCCTCAATAAATCGTCTGCAGAAGATTCACTGGTGGTGGCGCGTTCCTCCTGCTGGCGAGGGTGGGTCGGGCGCCGCATCTGGGGGTGCCAAAACCCGGTATAGAACACCAACAGCACCAGCGGAGACCCCCTGGATGAAGTGGGGATTCAAACTGCATGACGAGGGAATAATTAGATAAAGACAATCCAATTTGGGTTAACCAAACGGCTGTGCAAACTCTAAAGGACAACACCAAAGAAAAAGGATGACACAACAACATGGACAACTGGTTATGGAGGGGAACGACAATATTAATATTGATGTGCCCGATTCAGGGAATCCAACTATGGGCCATTGCTAAATCTTGGCCAGTGCCTGTGTCCGTTCACAGTAATTCTTTACTTCCTGTGAACGTAAAACTCCTTGCATAAGTATCTAGTGGAGAGACTCCTAAATTCTACCAATATTTTTTTACCAACCCCGTTACTAGCTAACTTTTCTCAGCTTTCCTTACAGAGCAAGCTAATCACAAGAATACCTTAAAGAAAACTGGTCCTCGCCAAGGGAACAAAGAATACAAAAAACTGTTTACTAAAATATTTTGCTGTTCTCAATAGTACAAGATTAGATCCTGTTACCCTTGGAATGTTACCTTCTTGGCTTTCTTCTGCTTTTTCCTACTTTAAGGAATAGGGTGGGAACATTCTTGTTTCTTGCATTGATAGGCTGTGGAGGAATAGTGTTACTATGACTGGTGTGCAGACTAAAAGCCCAACAGAACGATGACAAGGTAGTCATTGTGGCAGGCTCTTCTTGCCATGGATAATGGGGCCTCCTCTGAGATATGGATGTCTATGCTAAAAACTTAGTAGCTCCCCCGAGTTGTCAGCCCGTTACAAAACCCCTTGGGAATGTACTCCTTCCCATTGCACACGGATGGGTGAGCAATTCGCCTGCAAACAAGCCTTTGCATCCACCGCAAGCTCGACCATCTGCACCGTCAAGTGGTCATACAGGGGGTATTTATTCCACCTTGAATCTGCCCTGATTGGAAGAAACCAGAGATTGATCGGTGGATTAGTACTCTTTTAAAACAAAACAAATGAAGAGATGTGGGAAGCACACCACATTCCCATTACAAGATGACGCCCAGCCCGAAGGGCCAAGTAGCCTGTTAATGGTAAACAACCTAAATACGCGTGTGTGCTTGGCACTATGCGAGGTCATCGACTCAAGCCTGGAGCATGTAAATAAGGTTTCAGTTGAGCACCAATAAGTAGGTGACACATTCCTCCTAGTGTCTATTTAAGCAGCACAGAGTTCGGGTTTTGGGTCTTTCGCTTCAAGTAAGTAACCCTGCAATAAACGTCTGCAGAAGAATCCTGGTGTGGCGCGTCCTCCTTGCTGGCGAGGGTGGTGCACGTCGCATGCAGCTGCCTCAGAGGATCTTAGAGGAGCCCAGGATCCTACCAGCCACCGTCCCTGGCTCATCTGGCCCTGTATTCATCAGATAAATCCCTCTGCATGGGTACTATTCTGACTCTCCTGTCTGTCTGCTCTGTTCAAATCAGTGTGTGTGTGTGTTGTTGTGGTGTGTGTGTTGTGTGATGTTTGTTCAGGGCCTCGCCTTTCCTACCTTGTTTGAGGCAGGTGATCTGGCTGTTCATACCCCAGGCTCCCTGGCTTGCAAGTTGATCCTCTCCTGCTCTGGCTCCCATCTTGCTGTAGGGGTGCTGAGATTACAAGTGTGTTATGTGGGATGCAAGCTCTGGTCCCCACACTACAGGGAAATGCTTTACCTGCTGAACTGTCTTACCAGCCCACTATTCCCTAGACTAAAGTCCTCAGGACTCCCCTCCACCCAGATTGGTTATGGCATCACAGGAGGGTAAAGAAGCAGGCTTCCTTTCTTTGCTGTGCTACAGGTGACATCTCATCCATCCATATATTTAACAGATCTGTACAAAGTGCCTTCGGTGTATCATTAGTCTATCTTGTTGAAGCCCCGCCACCTGGGATAGTGCTTGCCCTGTTACAGGCACCCAATAGCCATTTGCTGAGTATCTGACTGAGTACGCACAGCTCTGCCAGCAGCAGCATGGCTTTCAAAGATTCCGAAGCCAGGGCCTCCAGAAGCTCCCAGCAGTGAGTTAGCAGCAGCCCAAAGAAATACTGGGAGAGGTTAATAATATAACAAGCCAGTAGGCTTGTGAGAGCGTTCAACGTGGTTAAGAACTGTCTGCTCTTGCAGAGGACACCGGGGTTTAATTCCCCAGCACCACACATGAGCATGCTGACATCCATCTGTAACTCGTTTCCAGATGAATCGCAACACCTTTGAGCCTCTGCAGCATTGCATGGCATAGGTGCCCACTTTACATGGACTGCAGGCAACACACTCATACTTAAAAAATAAAAAATAAGTCCAGGAGCGTGTGGCACACACATCTTTAATCCCATTACATCGGTGAGGCAGAGGCAGGCAGATTTCTTGTGGTTGGCCAGCTCGTGGCTACCAATTAAAATGTCAGCCAGCTGGGTACAGGGGACACCTGTCTCTCAAAAAACCAAAAAGAAATAAACAACATAAGAAATAAGATAAAAAACAAGCCTTTATTTGAGCATTACTATATACTACATTGGTATCCAGTACTTTAGGTGGGATCAACTCATTCAATCGGTTTGTGGTAACCTCCGGGAGGTGCTGTTTAATTTAGGGAGGGAACCCCACATTGCTCAGAGGCTGGCCTAGGACCCACAGACACAGGTTAAGCTACATCGGACACTATACGCTGCGGTCAATCTAGATCTTCTTTCCAGTCCTCTCCTTTCATGTGGCTTTCCTCCATAGTGTCTTCCCACTGAGGCAAATAGTGAGCTCACATTATGAGTTGCAGAAAGGCAGACGGCAACCCCAGGCCTGGCCTGGACCTCCTGGTTTGATGGATCCAGAGGAGGTGCCTAGACATCCATGGGTCTTCAGAGGTCAGGAGATTCCAGTGGGCAGCCAGGACTGAGAACCACCAGTATAAACCAACCCATGCCCAAGAGCATCAGCCTGGCTTACCAGCTGGTAAACAACTGTAGCCTGAGAGGATGGGCTGAGTGGAGGCTGCCCATGTGTGCCTTGGAAAGTCTCTACAAAGACTCACTCTGGGTTGGCAGGTGTGTTAAGAGGGAGCTTTGAAGAACGAACTGGCAAAGGGGCAAATGCTCGGTATGACTTGGGGCCCCGCTTCCCTGCTCTGTCCCTAGGGCTAGTTTGTTTCAGAACATTTCAGCCAAACGGTTGTAGAGTCCCTTGTTCAATAAGAGCTTAGCCAAGTGAGAAGTCGAATGTGTCACACAAGACAGCTTTAAAGTGCAGGTCAGCAGTCACTGCACATCAGAGGCCAGCGGCATTCCCCAGGCTGAGGAGCTCAGGAAGACAATTCTGAACCAGACTTGGAAAGGTGACCGCAGTGCGGCTGAAAAGAGAGGGACGGACCTGTGGCAGGAGCGGGAAGGATGCGGTGGATGCGGACACCTGGGAAGGAGGGGAATGGTCAGGTGTGGCAGAGGGAGGAGGAGCGGGGTGGACATGAAGTCTTCCAGAGCAGACTGCTGGAGACGGGTGAGCGGGGAGCAGGGAGATGTGGGAGATGACGTGACTGTAGGAAAAGCCTGTGCAGTCGGAAACCTGGGTTTGCTGAGGTCTGTTTCAGGGTCCACTCTAGCCCTGGGGAGCACTGAATGGGAAGCAGAAGCAGGAACTGACAGCTCAGGGAGCCTGAGGTCCCCGGCAAAGCCCCGGCAGATGGAGACAGCTCCTCCACGGTGGCTGCAGAAACCCACTGCTCCAGCTGCTCTGGACCCAGGTGTTCCCTGCTCAGAACTACAGCTCAGGGAGCCTGAGGCCCGGCAAAGCCCAGCAGATGGAGACAGCTCCTCCACGGTGGCTGCAGAAACCCACTGCTCCCGCTGCTCTGGACCCGGGTGTTCCCTGCTCAGAACTGACAGCTCAGGGAGCCTGAGGTCCCGGGCAAAGCCCCGGCAGATGGAGACAGCTCCTCCGCGGTGGCTGCAGAAACCCACTGCTCCCGCTGCTCTGGACCCGGGTGTTCCCTGCTCAGAACTGCCAGCGCCCGCTGTGCTGCAGGACTTTCTGTGATGGTGGAGAGCTTCATACTGTGCTGTCCACTGGGATCATTTGGGCTACGGCTACTGCAACTGAGAAACTGACTTAAATGAAATAAAAATAGCCACGCATGACTCGTGGGTTCTACTACAGTGGCCAGGAGAGTCCTAGATCCCCGTTGTCTGAGGCTAGACTTCACACTCCTTGCGCTTCTGGCATTGGGAGCCTCTTGTCTTCCAGACACTTAATTAGGGGATTTACCCAGGTGAATCTTATCACCTGCTCACAGCCCTTCCTGAGGAGGCTTCATCCTCCCCATCCTTGGGGTATCTAAGACCACAAACTAAGAAAGAAACCGCTATGTGTGTGGTTCACACATGTAATCCCAGCACTAGGGAGGCTGAAGCAGGAAGACTGTGAGTTTGAGTTTGTGGCCAGCCTGTGCTATGTAATAAAACCCTGTAGAAAGAAAGAAACAGGCTGGGCATGGTGGCACACGCGTTTAGCACTCCGGAGGCAGAGGCAGGCAGATCTTTGTGAGTTCAAGGCCAGCCTGGCCTACAGATGGATTCCAGACAGCTGGGGCTACAGGGAGACCCTGTCTTGAAAAAAGAAAAGAAAGAATGGAAGAAAGATAAAGAAAGATAATGAAAGTAGAAAGGAAAGGAACGAAGTAAAAGAAAGGAAAGAAAAAGAAATAAGAATAAAAAAAAAAAAGCCAGCTTTCATGGAGGGTAGCAGAGCTGCGTTTTAATCCGGGACTGTTTCTGTTGGTGATGACCTGTGATAGCACATGTCTTGCTTCTATGGTCATTCCATCAGCTGGACAAACTAGTTCTGCACACAGCCTCTCACCATCTCCAAGGTCCCTCGTACCCTGGCTTATGAGCTTGCCTTCCATGCCTCCTCTCCTCTATTCTTCCATTTTGGGATGACTTCCTCCTGGATGGCTGGCTGGCTTGTGACTGCTGAGCCTGGGTGAGGTGAGCAGGAAGTATGGACAGGCCCCAGCATTCAGAATCGCAGGACATGGTGGGTGGCTGCAGAGAAGAGCTGAGCGTAGACAGCAGAGCTGTGCTAAGCCTGGAGATCTGAGGTGGGTGTCCAAGGGCCCTCCTGCTTGAATTCCCAGCTCAGGATCTAGGCCTGCCCCAAGCACTTCTGAGGGTGTCAGAACAGATGACAAATAATTGTTCCAAGCCAGGGCTCCGGAGTATGAATTTCAGAGATCGCTGGTGTACTCATCCATTTGGTCAAAAACCACATCAGGGGCTGGAGAGATGGCTCAGCATTAAGATCACCGACTGCTCTTGCAGAGGACCCGGGTTCGATTCCCAATGCCCACATGGTGGCTAAGAACCGTCTTTAACTCTAGTTCCAGGGGAATCCAACACCCTCTTCTGACCTCCATGGCATTGCACGACACGGGTGCACCAACCTACATGCAGACAGTACACTCAATACACATAAAAAATAGTAAATAAATAAAAAACCACATCAACAGCCGTACTGATCTGGATTCAGTAATCTACTGTAAGACCTGAGCATCTGTACCATAACAAACCCTTGTTGCAGCCCATATGTCATACCCAGAAATCAGACTCTCTTGCTTCCCAATCCCAGCTCTTTACTGGCAGGCTTCTATTTACAGATTTTGTTTTTCAAGTTCATAGGTAGGCCTAGTCTCTTCTTCAGATTGTCCCTTAATGAGATTCTCAACCCTGCCTGTACATTAGAATCCCCTGGAAGGTTTAGAAAACTACTGAGTGGCAAGCCCCAACCCACACCAGTTGACCAGAATCTTTGGGATCATGGGCATTTCTGGGGGAGTAAGCTTTGCTCTGCAGCCAGAGTCAAGGACCCCCTCACCTCACTCTTTGCTTCCTGTCATTTTAGCTTTCTGGGTGGGCTGAATCACCTGTGTGTCCCCCAAGTGTAATGGGGCCCACAGACCCCATTTCAGTCTCCTCTACCTCATTTCATCTTTATGGGTACCATGTGGTCACAGAAGCTGCCAGAGTCTTTTAGGTCCTTTCTTTTTTTTTTTTTTTTTCAATTTTTTTAAAAATTTTATTTATTTCTGTATGTGTATGAATGTACTGTCTGCATGCAAGTCTGTGCACCCATGTCGTCCAATGCCGCGGAGGTCAGAAGAGGGTGTCGGATTCCGCTGGAACTGGAGTTCTCCTGGAATTGGAGTTTCAGATGGTTCTCGGCCGCCATGTGGGTGGTGGGGATCGAACCCGGGTCCTCTGCGAGAGCGGTCGGCACTCTTAACCACTAGGCCATCTCTCCAGCCCCAGTCCTTTCTTAATCATCCTTACTTTGACCACTCTGGCAGGTCCTCTTTAGTATAGCTCTGTGTGTCACGGAATGCTATTAGAATGCTTAGAGGTGGTGAGAAGCAGCCAAGCGGTGGTGAGGAGGGTGTGGTGGGGTGGGCTAGTGTGGGGTGAGTGGGTGGGCCCAGGTCACTGGGAGAGCAGCAGCACTCATCAGGCTTCAGATTGCCAGTGCCAGCACCTGCCAACTCCTGGTCCCCTTTGCTGGCAGCACAGGCCAAGGAAGAACTTCCCAGATGGAACTTTGTTCCTCAGAAGCTTCTTGGTGCCTTGGTGGATGGGTGGGAACTGTCATGGTCTTTTGTCTGTTTTGTTTTGTTTTGGTTTTTTGTTTGTTTGTTTTTGTTTTCGGGTTTGTTTTTTGTTTTTGTTTTTGTTTGTTTGTTTTGGTCTTTTGAGACAGGGTCTCCCTGTAGCCCCAGCTGTCCTAGAACTTGCTCTGTAGACCAGGCTGGCCTTGAACTCACAAAGATCCACCTGCCTCTGCCTCCCAAGTGCTAGGATTAAAGGCATGCACCACTGCGCCCAGCTTTTTGTCTGTTTTTTTAAGACAGTTTCTCACTATGCAGCCTGGAACCCCTGACTCTCCTGCCTTGAGTGCTGGGATTACAGATGTACATGACTGGGCCTGGTAAAACAGGTCAGTTCTACAATAGACAGTGAGATAGACAAGGATCCCACAGACATTCCATCTCCCTTTCTTTCTTACCAGTGACTAGCCCAGCATGATTGTGTAAATACCTGTAATCCCAGCGTTTGGGAGGTGGAAGCAGAAGCATCAGTTCACAGCTACCCTCAGCTACATAGTGAGCTCTAGGTCAGACCTGGCTGCATGAGACCATCTCTGAAAAAGAATTGCCAGCATCCACTTGATGTTGCCACCTTCCCAGAGGCCACCGACCCCATCCTGCCTTTTCCAGCCTGGCTGCTAAGAAAGGTTTACACTAGGCTGATTCTTTCTCTCTTTTTTGTTCTTTTTGAGACAGGGTCTCCCTGCAGCCCCAGCTCTCCTGGAACTCACTCTGTAGACCAGGCTGGCCTTGAACTCACAGAGATCCACCTGCCTCTGCCTCCCCAGTGCTGGGATTACAGGTGTGCACCACCACGCCTGGCTGGGCAGATTATTTCTAATCATATTGTGTGCTATCCAGTCTAAGGGGGTTTGTTTTTCATTGAAAATGAGTATTTCAGATGGCAGTTGAGCTGTCACAATGTCTTAGGTGTTTCTGAGGCAGTGGTGGTAGTGGTGGTTTCTTTCTGAATTCCTGAAATGACAATCTGCATTTCTGAAATCAGGAATGTGGGGTATACTGGCTCTGTCTTGTAGAGGGTATTTTGCCGTTGGGGAACACACCTTTAAAACCCACTTGAAAGGTACCAATCAAGGGTCTCATGTGTCCTCCTCTACCCCTGCCAGATGTAGATGAGTGTGTGGAGGGGACTGACCACTGCCACATCGATGCCCTCTGCCAGAATAGCCCACGGTCATACAAGTGCATCTGCAAGTCCGGCTACACGGGGGATGGCAAACACTGCAAAGGTAAGGCTGGGGACGGCTCCAGAGATGAGCAGCCCTCAGGAGAGTAGAAGCCGCTGCCTCCACAGTCGCAGGAAAGTTCCAGAAGGCTGCTGATGTTGCAGGCCAAGGAGGCGCACTGGACCTGCCCCAAGAGGGCGCCATGCTCACATTTGTACCATGCATCATACAGAGCTACTGAGGCACTGGTGGGAACAGTCCACGTACTCAGCCTCATGGCCATGCGGGTGTCTGGCATGGGGGCCTCAGCATCAAGGAATCAAGACCCGAGGGCCCTGGAGTTAAGAGCCTCTACTCAAGAATGGGAACAGTGTGCTCTGGGAGAAATTCACTCACAAATAAGCATATGCTCCCTCTATCCTATAGTTAAAGCCATGCTAGTTAAGCAGCCTCTGTACATTGTTCTAAATGTATGACTTTGAGGACTGGTGAGACCAGTGGACAGGGTACACCGACTGCTTTCTGCTGGCACTGTAAACTGAAAACTACCATTGTCCCTGGGGTCTGAGGGAAATTCCTTCTAGGCTGGCACCTCATCACTCCCAGCAACGCCAAAATTCAAAAGTGTTCAAGTCCTCTATATAGAATGGCATAATTAAGAATATAAAAATAACTTACCTGGCAGGGGAGATACCATGATCACGAAGGTGGTTTTCCAAGGGTGAGGCTCATCCATTGCACTCCGGATGTGCTGACCCCTGCAATTTCCTCAAATGCGGGAAACTCGACTGCATAATTTGTGGTAGTGGGGGACTGCATTCGCGCTCTCCCCTGCAAAAAAAAAAANGTGAGGTGGAGCATCAGGCTATGTGGGCGTTGTGGGGAGGGCTGTCTGTGGAAGGATGGGATGCTTAAAGGGTAGACCCTGGGGAGCAGGTTTACAAAGAGGACACTTTTTAAATTAAGTTTTATTGATGTCTGTCTGTATTGTATGAATGTACTGCCCGCATGCATCTGTGCACCCATTGCGTGCAATGCTGTGGAGGTCAGAAGGGGTGTCGGATTCCCTGGAACGGTAGGTTCGCTTCTCCTGGAATTGAAGTTTTCAGATGGTTCTCGAGCCACCATGTGGGTATGGGGATCGAACCCCCCCGGGCCCTATACAAGAGTGGTCGGGGGGCGCACCGTACCGCTAGGGGGCCTCTCGCCAGATTTTTCTAAGTATATTTATTGTGGAGTGTGGAGTTTTCCTCTGGCAGTTTTGAAGCTAACAGCAGGATCTGTAGCCCGGCGTTGTTTTGTTTTTGTTTCTAACCAGCTGCTTGGCCCCAGAGTAGTGAATGCCAGGGCAGGTGACACCTGCCCACTGCTGAGCCACCCCCCTTTCCTTTTGCAAGCGTGTCTGCCCCCTCCCTGCCTGCTCTTCTACCCTGCACCTCTCTTCTGCTTCAGGGCATCTGTAGTCTGGCTCTTGACTTCCAGCCAGGCTCACCCATGATTCCCATTCCCATTGCCTCGGCTCTGGGTGTGGATGCCTGGGGCCAGGGAATCAGAGAGTCCGCCTCTGGCTCAAAAACACTTTGTAGAAGGAGGTGCTTCAAGCTGGTTGTTTTACTCTTTCCCAGGAGAACCTTTGCGGGCGGAGTTCCCCATCCATGGGAAATAAGAGGATACCTCAGCTCACCTCAAGGATGTTTAAGGAGCCCCGGATCCTACCACCACCGTCCCCCGCTCATCTGGCGGCCCCCCACCCTGTATTCATCAAGATAAATCCCTCTGCAGTGGGTACACTATTCTTTGAATCTCCTGTCCTGTCTGCTCTGTTCAAATCAGTGGTGCGTGTGTGGGGTGTGTGTGTGTGTGTGTGTGTGTGTGGATCGAGGGGGGAGGGAAACAAAACAAAAGAAGCCCCTCACCGTTCTACTACATGTGTTTGAGGCAGGGTAGTCGGGCCATGTTTCATACCCCAGGCTCCCTGGCTTGCAAGCTTCTGGATCCTCTCCTGCCTCTGGCTCCCATCTTGCTGTAGGGGTGCTGAGATAAATCTCAGGTGTTATCTGGGGAGGCAATCTCTCTGGTCCCACTACTGACGGTAAAATGCTTTTACTGCTGAACTGTCTTCCCAGTCCACTGTTCCCCAGACTAAAGTCCTCAGGAATCCTCTCCACCCAGAATGGTTATGGGGTCACAGGAGGGTAGAGAAGCAGGCTTCCTTTCTTTGCTGTGCTACAGGTGACATCTCATCCATCCATATATTTAACAAATATGTACAAAGTGCCTTCAGTGTATCATTAGTCTATCTTCTTGAAGCCCCGCCACCTGGGATAGTGCTTGCCCTGTTACAGGCACCAGATAGCCATTTGCTGAGTATCTGACTGAGTACGCACAGCTCTGCCAGCAGCAGCATGGCTTTCAAAGATTCCGAAGCCAGGGCCGACACATAAGCTCCCAGCAGTGGCAGTTAGCGAGCAGCCCAAAAAAGAATACTGGAGACGGTGTTAGATAATAATACGAAGCCGTGGAGCTAGGAGATCTGGTTTCAGCGGTTAGAACTGCTGCTGCTTGGCAGAGGACCCCGGGTTTAATTAATTCCCAGCACCCCCGTGGCAACTGAGCTGACCACCATCATGTAAACTTCCTTTCCAGATGAATCCAACACATCACCGCTGCAGCATTGCATGGCACATGTGCACTTATACACACACCTGCAGGCAACACACTTCATACCTGTAAAATAAAAAATAGAGGGCTAGAGAGATGGCACACAGTACAGCGTTAAAAGCCCAGTACTCAGGAAGCAAGAGTCCAGGCAGATTTTGCTGTTGAGTTCAGCCAGCCCGGTCCGACATAATTTAATTTTCAAGCAGGCCAGCTGGGGCCTACAGGGAGACCCTGTCTCAAAAAAGGATAAAAAAAATAAAAAATAAGATACTAAAAAGAAAAACAGTACCAAGCCTTTATTGAGCACTTACTATATACCTACATTGTGGTATCCAGTACTTAGTGGGATCAACTCATTCAATGGTTGTGGTAATCTCCGGGAAGGTGCTGTAATTAGGGAGGGAACCCACATGCTCAGAGGCTGGCCTAGGACCACACAGACACAGGTTAAGCCTACATCGGAACTGACATGCTGTCAATCTAGACTTATCTTCTTTCAGCCTCTCTGTCATGTGTCTTCCTCCATAGTGTCTTCCCAGCTGAGGCAAATAGTTGGCTCACATTGTGAGTTGCAGAAAGGCAGACGGCAACCCCAGGCCTGGCCTGGACCTCCTGGTTTGGTGGATCCAGAGGAGGTGCCTAGACATCCATGGGTCTTCAGAGGTCACGAGATTCCAGTGGGCAGCCAGGACTGAGAACCACCAGTATAAACCAACCCATGCCCAAGAGCATCAGCCTGGCTTACCAGCTGGTAAACAACTGTACCCTGAGAGGATGGGCTGAGTGGAGGCTGCCCATGTGTGCCCTGGAAAGTCTCTACAAAGACTCACTCTGGGTTGGCAGGTGTGTTAAGAGGGAGCTTTGAAGAACGAACTGGCAAAAGGGGCAAATGCTCGGTATGATTTGGGGCCCCACTTCCCTGCTCTGTCCCTAGGGCTAGTTTGTTTCGGAACATTTCAGCCAAAACAGTCATAGAGTCCCTTCTTCAATAAGAGCTTAGCCAAGTGAGACGTCGAATGTGTCACACAAGACAGCTTTAAAGTGCAGGTCAGCAGTCACTGCACATCAGAGGCCAGCGGCATTCCCCAGGCTGAGGAGCTCAGGAAGACAATTCTGAACCAGACTTGGAAAGGTGATCGCAGTGTGGCTGAAAAGAGAGGGATGGACCTGTGGCAGGAGCGGGAAGGATGCGGTGGATGCGGACACCTGGGAAGGAGGGGAATGGTCAGGTGTGGCAGACGGAACAGGAGCGGGGTGGACATGAAGTCTTCCAGAGCAGACTGCTGGAGACGGGTGAGCAGGGAGCAGGGAGATGTGGAGATGACCGTGCTGTAGGTAACAAACATAACACAATATACAAAACAGGATCGAAACCTGGGTTTTTGCTGAGGTCTGTTTCAGAGGTCCCACTCTACGCCCGGGGAGCACTGAATGGGGAACGCAGAAGGAGGAAACTGCAGCTCAGGGAGCCTGAGGTCCCGGGCAAAGCCCAGGCAGATGGAGACAGCTCCTCCACGGTGGCTGCAGAAACCCACTGCTCCCGCTGCTCTGGACCCGGGTGTTCCCTGCTCAGAACTGCCAGCTCAGGGAGCCTGAGGTCCCCGGCAAAGCCCCGGCAGATGGAGACAGCTCCTCCGCGGTGGCTGCAGAAACCCACTGCTCCCCCTGCTCTGGCCCGGGTTGTTCCCCTGCTCAGAACTGCCACGCCTTCGCTGTGCTGCAAATGACTTTCTGTAATGGGGGAGAGCTCTTCATTTGTGGCTGTCCACTGGGATCATTTTGGGGCTAATACGGCTACTGCAACTTGAGAAACGACTTAAAGAAATAAAAATAGCCACGCATGACTCGTGGGTTCTACTACAGTGGCCAGGAGAGTCCTAGATCCCAGTTTTCTGATGCTAGACTTCACACTCCTTGCGCTTCTGGCGTTGGGAGCCTCTTGTCTTCCAGACAATTAGGGGATTTACCCAGGTGAATCTTATCACCTGCTCACAGCCCTTCCTGAGGAGGCTTCATCCTCCCCATCCTTGGGGTATCTAAAGACCCAAACTAAGAAAGAAACCGCATGTGGTGGTTCACACATGTAATCCTAGCACTAGGGAGGCTGAAGCAGGAAGACTGTGAGTTTGAGTTTGTGGCCAGCCTGTGCTATGTAGTAAAACCCTGTAGAAAGAAAGAAACATGCTGGGCATGGTGGCACACACGGTGTGTAGGCCTAAAAGGGAACCAGAGGCCATATGGCACGGCGTATCTTTGTGAACTTTAGGCCAGCCTGGTCTACAGAGTGAGGTTCCAGGTAGCGAGGGGGGGGGGGTGGGGTAAAAAAAACTGTGGCGACATGGAACCCTGGTCTCTCTAAGACAAAAGCAAAAAAAAAAAAAAAAGACCTGAGCATCTGTACCATAACAAACCCTTGTTGCAGCCCATATGTCATACCCAGAAATCAGACTCTCTTGCTTCCCAATCCCAGCTATTCACTGGCAGGCTTCTATTTACAGATTTTGTTTTTCAAGTTCATAGGTAGGCCTAGTCTCTTCTTCAGATTGTCCCTTAATGAGATTCTCAACCCTGCCTGTACATTAGAACGGAAAAGCCTTTAAGAAAATCCAGAGTTGGCAAGCCCCAACCCCACCCCAGTTGCCCAGATCTTGTGATCGATGTGTCATGTTCTGGGGAGTTTAGCTGTGCTCTGCAGCCAAAGGGTCAAGGACCCCTCAGCCTCACTCTTTGGCTTTCTGTTCCTGTCATTTAGCCCTCTGGCTGGGCTGAATCACCTGTGTGTCCCCCAAGTGTAATGGGGCCCACAGACCCCATTTCAGTCTCCTCTACCTCACTTCATCTTTATGGGTGCCATGTGGTCACAGAAGCTGCCAGAGTCTTTCTAGGTCCTTTCTTAATCATCCTTACTTTGACCACTCTGGCAGGTCCTCTTTAGTATAGCTCTGTGTGTCACGGAATGCTATTAGAATGCTTAGAGGTGGTGAGAAGCAGCCAAGTTTGTGAGGAGGGGTGGGGTGGGGTGGGGGTGGGTGGTGGGGTGAACTGAGGTGGGCTCAGTTCACTGGGAGAGAAGCAGACTCATCAGGGCTTCAGATTGGCAGTGCCCAAGCACCTGCCACTCCTGGTCTCTTTGCTGGCAGCACGGCCAGGAAAAACTTCCAGAATGGAACTTGTTCCTTTCCAAAGCTACTTGGGTGCCTTGGTGGATGGGTGGGAACAGTCATGGTCTTTTGTCTGTTTTTTTTTTTTTTTTTTTTTTTTGGTCTGTTGAGACAGAAGTGTCTCCCTGCAGACCCAGCGGTCCTGGACTCCTCTGTAGACCAAGGCTGTCCTTGAACTCAAAAAAATCCAACTGCCCCTGCCTCCCAAGGCTAGGATTAAAGGTCATGCACGTGCCAGCTTTTGTCTGTTTTTTAAGACAGTCTCACTACATAGAGCTGTCTGGCCTTGATGTCACAGATATCCACCTGCCTCTGAGTGCTGGGATTACAGATTACAATGTACATGGACTGGGCCTGGTAAAACAGGTCAGTTCTACAATAGACAGTAAGATAGACAAGGATCCCACAGACACTCCATCTCCCCTTTCTTCTTTCCATTTATTTTATTTTATTTTAGTTTGGTATTTTTGAGACAAGGGCTCACTCCTGGAGGTGCCCCAGCCTGTCCTGGAGCTCACTCTGTAGACCAGGCCTGGCCCTTGAACTCACAAAGAACCACCTGCCTCTTCCTCCCAAAGTGCTAGGAATAAGGCGTGCGCCACCACGCCCCAGGCCTTCTTTCTTTATTTAACAATGACTAGCCCAGCACGATTGTGTAAATACCTGTAATCCCAGCCATTTGGGAGTGGAACCCCGAAGCATCAGTTCACAGCTACCCTCAGCTACATAAGTGAGCTCTAGGCCAGCCTGGCTGCATGAGACCATCTCCGAAAAAGAATTGCCAGCATCCACTGGATGTTGCCACCTTCCCAGAGGCCACTGACCCCATCCTGCCTCTTTCCAGCCTGGCTGCTAAGAAAGGTTTATACTAGGCTGATTCTTTCTCTCTTTTTCGGTCTTTTTGAGACAGTGTCTCCCTGCAGCCCCAGCTGTCCTGGAACTCACTCTGTAGACCAGGCTGGCCTTGGAACTCACATAGTTCCACCTACCTCTGCCCTCCCGGAGTGCTGGGATTATAAGCGTGTACCACCACGCCTGGCTGGGCAGATTATTTCTAATCATATTGTGTGCTATCCAGTCTAAGGGGGTTTGTTTTTCATTGAAAAGGAGTATTTCAGAGGGGAGTTGAGCTGTCACAGTGGCTTAGGTGTTTCTGAGGCAGTGGTGGTAGTGGTGATTTCTTTCTGAATCCCTGAAATGACAATCTGCATTTCTGAAATCAGAGAAATGTGGGGTATACAGGCTCTGTCTTGTAGAGGGTATTTTGCCGTTGGGGAACGCGCCTTTAAAACCCACTTGAAAGGTACCAGTGAAGGGTCTCATGTGTCCTCCTCTACCCCTGCCAGATGTAGATGAGTGTGTGGATGAGACTGACCCCTGCCACATCGATGCCATCTGCCAGAACACCCCACGGTCATACAAGTGCATCTGCAAGTCCGGCTACACAGGGGATGGCAAACACTGCAAAGGTAAGGCTGGGGAAGGCTCCAGAGATGAGCAACCCTCAGGAGAGTAGAAGCCGCTGCCTCCACAGTCACAGGAAAGTTCCTGAAGGCTGCTGATGCTGCTGGCCAAGGAGGCGCACTGGACCTGCCCCAAGAGGGTGTCATGCTCACATTTTTTTTGTTTTTTATTTTTTTATTTTTAATTTTTATTGATGCTTTGTGTATTTCATACATCATTTTCCAATTCAGTTCAGGCATATTTGCCATTTCCTTCCCCCCATCCCACCCACCCCAACACGCAGATCATGCTTCTGCCATAACTGTCCCGCATCTTTCAGTTTTTTTTTCATTTTTTAGCAATAATGATAATTTATGAATAACAAGCATCCCTCATGTAAAACCAATTTGCAGGCGTTGTGCACAATCCCCACAGCCCACCATCCAGCAGGGGGGGGGGCTTGTATGTTCAACCAACTTGATCAAATGAGTATCCAGACCATATATTGCCCGGAGTGTCACCTTTCACCCCAATGGCAGCCCTACATTCTACATGCCCCCTCTTGGTTCGCGAAGATTGTTCCCTAAGCTGGAGAAAAGGGGCACAGGTGGATGGAAACAAAACAGTCCCTACTTTCCTCTGGAGCTGTTGTCTTGGACTCTGGTCAATTCTGGGCTGTTTCCCTTCATGGGCCGACAGTTTGTATAGGAATAACCTTTCCCGATCCTACTATGGAAGCACAAGCAATTAGATTATAGGTATTTAAAACGAGCTAATAGTTTATGGTAGGTTACTTTGGTATAAGTTACACAGATGTTTGATGGTATGTTAATCCATGAATTACATTTTTTTTTTCCTGTTAAATATGACAGGGTCTTACTGTGGCTTATAACATCTCCTAACCTGTAGAGGATGTAAGCTTGTGGCATCAGCCGTGGGTTATTCCTCCAAGGAGAGAGCCAATAGCCAATTAGATTTGGGATATACAGGCATATGGCTGCCTCTGCTGCACAGTATTTCCAGGCAGGTGAGGTGTAGCTGGTGCTGACGGTGGAGTCTTGCTTGACTCAAGGAGACCCGTATTTGCTTTATTGGATTAGTGGCCTTTGGTAACACTCTCTGGTATTCCAGAGGCCATCTGTGCACTTGCATGTGTGGTCTCAATACATCTTTCCCATGTTAACGTCAGGTCTTCGGCAGCAGGGCCTTATCACCTCTCTTCTTGCAGGTATCCCAGTTTAGAGGAAAGGAGCCTTTACCTTTTGTGGGGGTTTGGATCCCCTGGCCAACATCCCCTTGGTAGAATAATCCATTGCTGATGTCAGAGCTCCTGTATTAATATATTTTGCTTAAGTGCATAGCTTAAGGACTTTAGTATTGTATTTGGTTCTGAATAAAGAATAATCCTTTTCACAGTTCCTATGTCTATTAGTCAATTAAAGAAGGCAGTTTTACCGGTTTTATAAGAGATTACCTCTATACTAGTTGTCTCCAATTTACAGTTGGAGAACGACCTCATCATCATCATATTTCTCCTTGTTCTATGGTGGGGAGGCAAGAAAGTCTCTCGTATTAAAACCTTTGCGGCACCTAGAAGGTAAGTTTCATTAGGACTCATTATAAATAGTTGTTACAAGTAGGATCCACAGAGGGATTCGATGTTTGTAGCAATCTGAGGCTTTTCTTCCTTTCAATGTTCAGATGGGCCAACCTTTCTGCTGGCACTTCCTGGTACATCCTACACAATGCAAAGCTGTATCTTTTCTTTCTCAGCCATTAAGTTGGTGACATTTTGACCTGTTGGAACATATAAATCTTTTCCTGTTAGTTTTAAGATTTGAATTGCAAGGTTTTTGATGAAAAGGTTTCATGTCTATCTGACCCCTTTTTTTAACAGCATGGGTGAATTTGATAAAATCTGTGCCTTGATTCCACCCTATAGGTATGTATAATACAACTGTCTTCTGGAGACTCATGGGTCATGCTCACATTTGTTCAGATGCATCATACAGAGCTACTGAGGCACTGGTGGGAACAGTCCACATACTCAACCTCATAGCCATGCGGGTGCCTAGCATGGGGGCCTCAGCATCAAGGAATTAAGACCCAAGGGCCCTGGAGTTAAGAGCCTCTACTCAAGAATGGGAACAGTGTGCTCTGGAAGAAATTCACCCACAAACAAGCATATGCTCCCCCTATCCCATAGTTAAAGCAATGCAAAGTTAAGCAGCCTCTGTACATTGTTCTAAATGTATGACTTTGAGTACTGGTGAAACCAGTGGACAGGGGACACCGATTGCTTCCTGCTGGTGCTATAAACTGAAAACTACAGTTGTCCCTTGGGGTCTGAGGGAAATTTATTCTAGGCTGGTACCTCGTCACTCCCAGCAACACCAAAATTCAAAAATGTTCAAGTCCTCTATATAAAATGGCATAATTAAGAATATAAAAATAGTGCTTGCTTTGGCAGCACATATATTAAGATTGGAACAATACAGAGAATATTAGCATGGCCCCTGTGCAACGATGACATGCAAACTTGTGAAAAAAAAGATTATTAAAAATAAAATGGCGGGGCTGGAGAGATGGTTCAGCAGTTAAGAGCCCTGACTGCTCTTGCAGAGGACCTGGGTTCGATTCCCAGCTGCAATGCATGCCTTTAATCCCAGCACTCAGGAGAAAAAGGCAGGAGGATCTCTGTGAGTTCAAGGCCAGCCTGGTCTACAGAGTGAGTTTCAGGACAGCTGGGGCTACAGGAAGACCCTGTCTCTAAATAAATAAATAAATAAATAACATAAATAAAATAAAATGGCATAGCTATTTGCATATAACCTTCAAACATCCTCCAGTATACTTTTTCTCTTTGCCTGAAGATGTGGATGAGTATGAGCGGGAGGACAATGCAGGCTGTGTACACGACTGTGTCAATATCCTCGGTAATTACCGATGCACCTGCTATGATGGATTCCACCTGGCACATGACAGTCACAACTGTCTGGGTGAGCAGGGGAGGGGTGGAAGGGAATTTGGTAGGAGAGGAGGTAAAGTGATCGAGAAGGGAGCACTCCTTCAAAAGAGCTCCCTTGGGAGCTAACCAGTGAGGATGAAACGGATCTGTTCCTGGCTAAAGGCGATAGGAAGAGACCTGGTGGAAAGTGTTCCCAGGCAAGGGCCAGGGGACAGGAATGGTGGATTTAGCTCCATGAGTGAAGCACTGTGGGAAGATGACTTAGCTTCAGGAAGGTCCTGAATCTGCCACTTGGAATCTGTGGGGCCTCAGGCAGGTAAACTAGTCCCTAGGAACCTGATTCATCATCTCTAAAGAGGGGGTTGAGAAGATCATCATGAGAATGTGTAAAGAACCCTGTGCAATCATTAGCGTGGAGCAGGTGCTCCAAGGAAAAAGGTTGATGTAGATGCTGCTGTTGCTGCTGCTGCTCTGGGCCCCAGATGAGGGTTGATGATGTAGATGCTGCTGCTGCTGCTGCTCTGGGCCCTGGACGAGGGTTAATGATGTAGATGCTGCTGCTACTCTGGGCCCCAGACGAGGGTTGATGATGTAGATGCTGCTGTTGCTGCTGCTGCTCTGGGCCCCAGATGAGGGTTGATGATGTAGATGCTGCTGCTGCTGCTGCTCTGGGCCCTGGACGAGGGTTAATGATGTAGATGCTGCTGCTACTCTGGGCCCCAGACGAGGGTTGATGATGTAGATGCTGCTGTTGCTGCTGCTGCTCTGGGCCCCAGATGAGGGTTGATGATGTAGATGCTGCTGCTGCTGCTGCTCTGGGCCCTGGACGAGGGTTAATGATGTAGATGCTGCTGCTACTCTGGGCCCCAGACGAGGGTTGATGATGTAGATGCTGCTGTTGCTGCTGCTGCTCTGGGCCCCAGATGAGGGTTGATGATGTAGATGCTGCTGCTGCTGCTGCTCTGGGCCCTGGACGAGGGTTAATGATGTAGATGCTGCTGCTACTCTGGGCCCCAGACGAGGGTTGATGATGTAGATGCTGCTGTTGCTGCTGCTGCTCTGGGCCCCAGATGAGGGTTGATGATGTAGATGCTGCTGCTGCTGCTGCTCTGGGCCCTGGACGAGGGTTAATGATGTAGATGCTGCTGCTACTCTGGGCCCCAGACGAGGGTTGATGATGTAGATGCTGCTGTTGCTGCTGCTGCTCTGGGCCCCAGATGAGGGTTGATGATGTAGATGCTGCTGCTGCTGCTGCTCTGGGCCCTGGACGAGGGTTAATGATGTAGATGCTGCTGCTACTCTGGGCCCCAGACG
>VZQC01004924.1:267650-305122 GCA_009823505.1 Rhizomys pruinosus
CTAGTTTGCCTTCTCATTGCTGTGACAAAACACTCTTGACCAACACCAATTGGGGAGGAAGGGTTTATATCAGCTTACATCTCCTGGGTCACATTCATCACTTAGGAGCCCAAGGCAGGAACTCAGGGCAGGAACCTGGAGGCAGGAGCTAAAGCACAAGTTATGGAGGAATGCTGTTTACTGAACTTGATCCTCTGGCCCATGCCCAGCTTGCCTTCTTATTAACTGTACACAACAACCTGCTGGGGTGGCATCACCCATAGTGGGCTGGGCCCTCCACATTGCTCAAACAATCAAGACAATATTCCAAAGATTGGCCACAGGCCAGGCCAATGGAGGGAAATTCCCCAGTTCGGCTCCCTCAACCAGGTGGTGTCAAATGCGTACCAAAGCTATCTAGCCACACACATTGAGGTCTTTAATCCATCTGGAGTTGACTTTTGGTCAGAGTGAGAGGTAGGGGTTTAATTTCATTCTTCTACAAGTGGTGTCCAGTTTTTGCCAACACCACTTGCCGAAGATGCTGTCTTTCTCCTTGTGTCTTCTTGGCCCCCTTGTCAAATATGAGATGGCTGAAAATTGTATGTTGTCAAGTTTGGCTCTTCAGTTTTGTTTCATTGGTCAAAGTCTGTTTTTGTGCCAGTACAGGCTGTTTTTATGACTATAGCCCGTAGTATAAGTTGAAGTCTGATATAGAGATCGCCCCCTGTGTAGCTCTTTTCCTCATGGTTGTTTTTGGCATTTGGGT
This sequence comes from Rhizomys pruinosus, assembly GCA_009823505.1. Taxonomy (NCBI): domain Eukaryota; kingdom Metazoa; phylum Chordata; class Mammalia; order Rodentia; family Spalacidae; genus Rhizomys; species Rhizomys pruinosus. Next base: position 268,399 of record VZQC01004924.1, read on the forward strand.
CTTTTTGTTTTCCAAATGAATTTAAGGACGTTTTTTTCCAAGCCTGTTGTGCTGGATAGCTTTGGTGTCAACTTGACACACCGGGTGGGGAGCCTGCGGTTTGGGGAATTGGCTCCAGTTTTGGATTGGCTGTGTGGCACATCTGTGGTGTATACGTCTCGATTGCTTGCAGTGACAGTATAAGAGCAAAGGCTGGCATGGAAGCCAGAGGAGCAAGCCAGTAGAGAGCAAGCCAGGAGAACAGCCATTCCTCCATGCCTGTGGCTTCAGCCTGCCTCCAGGTTCTGCCTGAGTTCTGCTTTGGGCTCCCTAAGTAGAATGTGACCCAGGAGAGTAAGCTGATTCTCTTGTGGCTTTAAGGATTTTATCTTTGTTTTGGGTGTCTAGCATTTTAACTATGATGTGGTGTGGAGAGTTTCTTTTCTAATCTTGTCTGTTTGGGGTTCTATGTGCTTATTTGTATTGGTTTGTCTTTTTTTAGTTTGGGGAAATTTTCATCTATTATTCTGTTGAAGATCTGATCAATACCATTCTCTTGGGATTCTTCTCCTTTCTCTATTCCTATGATTCGGAGATTTGATCTTTTCATAGTGTCCTACAGTTCCTGGTTGTTCCACTTTTGTGTATTTTTAAATTTTTCATAATCTTTCCTTGAAGTTTTTAGTTGTTCTGTGTTATCTTCCAGGTCTGATATTCTTTGTTCTGCTTCCTCCATTCTACTTCTGAGGCTTTTTCCATTTCTTTCCTCTTGACTGGTTTAGTGTTTGATTTCCTTTTTCATTTTGTCTTCTGATTTCTTTCATATTTCCACTTCCTTTTGGAGCTTCTCAATCCCTTCTTGTGGCTCTTTGCTTCACTTGTTGGTTTCCTTATCTTTTTCAACATGGGATCTTTTCAGTGTTTCCACTTCCTTCTTGAGTTCTTGGTTCTCTTTTCTTAATTCTTCAATTTGCTCTTTATAATCTTGCATTTCTTTAAGTATGTTCATGATTGTTTCTGATATCTGTGTCCTGGGCCATCCCCAGGGGGATCCCACTGTAGGAATCTTCCACAGGGTTGGTAGAGGTAGAGCTTGGTGTGGGATTATCCAGCACCTTTCCCATATTGTCTCTTCTTCGTGTTTCCTGGCATATGGGCTTCTCCTTGCCTGTATTCCAATGTGAGTCCCAAATGCCTCTTCACTGTGTTGAAGGCTTGCTTTGCTTGCCTCCTTCAGATGCCTTTGTAATCCCAGTTGGGGGGGCTCTTTAGCCCATGACCCAGTACCTGTGCTTCAGAAGGTCTTGGGAGATCTCCCATAAATACATTTTTTATTTAATTTTATTTATTTCTGTATGTGTGTGAATGTACTGTCTGCATGCAGGTCTGTGCACCCGTGTCATGCAATGCCGCGGAGGTCAGAAGAGGGTGTCGGATTCCCCTGGAACTGGAGTTCTCCTGGAATTGGAGTTTCCGATGGTTTTCAGCTGCCATGTGGGTGCTGGGGATTGAACCCAGGTCCTCTGTAAGAGCGGTCGGCACTCTTAACCGCTAGGCCATCTCTCCAGCCCATATTTTTAAAAAGGGCTTGCTTGCAAGCCTGATGACCTGAGTACTATCCCCAGGCCCCACATGATGAAGGAAATAACTGAATTCAATAGGTTTTCCTCTGGCTTCTACACTCGCATGGTGCATGTGGGTACTCCTACCTCTACCAATACATAAATAAATGTAAAAAGCAATAGAACATATAAATCTGGGTGGGTGGAGTGAAAGCACACACTGGCTAAAGTATTTCCTGCTGGCCTCCAGCCTGTGCTGGTCCAAATGTAGATCTTGGGGTCGAATGTGCAATTGGAAATTTATATCAGAGCCAACAGGTTAAAAGTCCCACCTATGACAGGTGTCATATCTGAATCCTAAGAAATGGAAGAAATTCAGCTTTGTTGTCTTTGCATCCATTTACAGTTTCTGTGGAGAAATTCCTTCAAGGTGTGGGAAGTTAGTCTCCCTAAGTTCTGTTTCATCTCTGTCACTCTGGATGTCCTGACTTCAGTCTCTTGGCCAGTGTCTCTGTAGTGGCTCGGACACGTATGGCTGGGAGGAGCTGGCTCTGGGTAAATTTCTGTCTGAGCTGGTTTCTGACTAGATATCTAGAAGCCCTTTGTCTGAGGTCATTGGTCCCAGCAATTCTCAGCTGTGTTTTCCCTCACTGCAGGCCATCTTGAGGGCTGGCTCTGTTTCAGCTAAAACTCCCTTGGCAGGGACACAGAAAAAATCTGGGGCTCCCTCTCTGGAGCTGCAGGGAGCATTGTAAGTTCATGCCTGTTCTGTTTGCCCTCCATACTTTATTTATGTCTCAGCCCAGCCAAATGCTATCAAAGACTGAAATAGAGTTGCTTGGAATAACTCTACCCAACAAAGTGAATAAAGCCTAGGGTTTCTGCATGATTGCCTGATAAAATATCACAGAAGACTGCCTGGTTGCATGCTTGGGACTGCATGCCTGACACCCAGAACTCAGGAGGCGGAGTCAGGAGGAACAGAAGTTCAAGGTCATTGTCAGTTCCATAGTAAGTTGGAGGCCAGCTTGGGCTACATGAGACCCTGTCTCAAAATAAAATGACAAAGAGTCTGCCACATCCGTGAACTTATCCAGGGACCACTGTAACCTTATACACAAAGTGATGTTTTTCTTGTTAATGCTGTCATAGTATTAAGGGGAAACCCCAGGCTTCATGAGTTCACGCCCCACTACTGAGCTGCAGCCTCAGCCTCTAAAGGTATTTCTGCAGGTACGTTTGCCCACAACTGTGGAGCCTTGGACTAATGTCGATCTTTGAGAAAAAAGGTGATCTCTTCCTCCTCCTCCTCCTCCTCCTCCTCCTCCTCCTCCTCCTCCTCCTCGTCCTTCTTGGTCTTTTTGAGACAGGGTCTCCCTATACTCACAGCTGGCCTAGAACTCACTATGTAGACCACTTTGGCCTCAGTCTAACAGAGATTCACCCCACCTCTGCCTCCAAGGCACTGAAATTAAAAGCATGCCCACCATGCCTGGCTTAATTTACTTATTTTTATCTTATGTGTATAAGTGTTTTGCCTGCATGCATGTAGATGCACCTCATGAAGGTGTGCAATGTCTAAAGAGGCCATAAAAGGGCATTGCATCCCCTGGCACTGAAGTTACAGATGGTTGTTAGATGCTATGCGGGTGCTGGGAACCTAAGTGGAGTGCTTTGTACGAGTAGCCAGTGCTCCTAACAGAGACGCTATCTCTCCAGCTCCAGATAATGTCACTCTTAGAAAAAAATGATTTATGAGGCTAGAGAGATGGCTCAGCAATTAAGAACACTCATTGGCTGCTCTTGCAGAGGACCTGTGTTAGGTTCCCAGCACCCACATGACAGCTAACAACAGTCCATAGCTCCAATTCAAGGGATTCTGACAGCCTCTTCTGATTGCTAAGGACATTGAATGACATGGGTGCACTTACATGCATGATACACACAAAATAAAACTAAATAAAATATTTAACAAAATTATCTTACTAATTTTGGGGTGTGTGTGTGTGTGTGTGTGTGTGTGTGTGTGTGTACGCATGCTGGTATGCATATATAACCATATGTCAGAGGATAACATTTGGAAACTGGTTCTCATCTTTGCTGCATATCTTTTTTCTGCTATACCATATACTCTAGGCTAGCTCGCTTTTAAGTTTCTTGAAGTTCAAGTTTCTTGTCTCCCCCTCCCATCTCTCTCTAGGATCACTGGGAATGCAAATGCACCCCACCACATGGCTTTTGTTTGTTTGTTTTTTAACTCCTAGGTGGGTTCTGAGGCCTGAACTCGGGTTGTCACCTGCTGGGCCATCTCACAAGCTCCTGATACTTCTCATACTGTTAATAATTGTGGCCAAAGAGTATTGTTTCAAAGTGTCTGATCTTTTGACCCTGTGTGTGTTCCAAGATTTGGGAGGTGGAGGAAGGAGAACCAGTCGTTCAAAGCCTGCCTGGGATACATAGTTAAGACCCTGCCTAAAAATTGAAACCCCAAACTTGCCCCGCCTCAAGCTCCTTGAATATGCCCTAGTGAACCTGGCTCTAGATTCCCACTACAGTACCCTGCTGCTCCAACTGCAGTTCTTTCCACATAAAGGCCAGTGTCCTTTGGTCACTCTCTCTGATTGGCTCTTCTACTTAGGTTCACAGAGATACAAAGCTCAAGGCTTCTGAGGGCTCTACATAGGGGGGACAGGATCCTTTCACTCTAGGAACCCCAAACTCTCTGACAGCTCAAGCGAAATATGTGGATTACTTTGGAAGTTTTATTTTATTTATTTATTTATTTATTTATTTATTTATTTTTTGTCTTTTTGAGACAGGGTCTCCTTGTAGCCCCAGCTGTCCTGGAACTCACTCTGTAGACCAGGCTGGCCTTGAACTCACAAAGATCCACCTGCCTCTGCCTCCCGAGTGCTAGGATTAAAGGCGTGCGCCACCATGCCGGCCTATTTATTTATTTTAAATTGAGGCTGGGGGCTGGAGAGTTGTCTCAGTGTTTAGGGCAATGGCTGCTCTTGCAGAGGATCTGGGTTCAGTTCCTAGCACCCACATGGTAGCTAACAGTCATCCATAATGCCAGTTCTAAGGGATCCAATGCCCTCTTCTGACCTCCATGGCATTACATAACATGGGCACTTCGAACGTACAATGCAGACAATGCACTCATACAGNCCCCAAGTGCTAGGATTAAAGGATGCACCACCCACACCGGTGGTACGTGTCGTTTTCTTGTAGACAGCATATTGATGGGTTCTGTTTCCGAAACCAACTCCTGGTCTGTGTCTTTGATGTGGGGAATTAGTCGCAATTTTTTTTTTTTTATATTTAAGGTTTGACTGATAGGTTGGTGGGTTTCCTTTTTGATATTTCACCTTATGCCAGTTTGGTGGGGGGTTAGGTGTGCTGCTGCAGTTATGGCTTTGGGAGTGAGCTCTTTGGCTGAGGTGCCGGGGATGGTGTGCTCATTTCTTCTGGTGCGTCTGGAAATGCTCAAAGGATCCTCTGGAAGGGTGGTGTCTGGACATGTAGTCTGTGCAACTTGGTTTATGGATAGGGAAGGTTTTTCTCTCTCCTTCAACTATAATTGACATGTTTGCTGGGTATTAGTAACCTGGGTTGGCATCTCTAGTCCTTTAAAACTGGGAATGCTTTGCCTCCACATTCGTCTGTGCTTCATAGTTTGCACTGAGAAGTCAGTTGTAATTACGATAGGTTTCCCCTTATAGGTCACTTGTTTTGTGCTTGTGGCTTTAAGGATTTTATCTTATGTTTTGGGTGTGCTAGCATTTTAAACTATGATGTGTGTGTGAGTGAATGTGAGGGGAGTGGGTTTCTTTTTCTATATCTTTGTCTGTTTTGGAGTTCTATGTGTTTTTATTTGGATTGGTTTGTCTTTTTTTAGTTTGGGGAACTGTTTCATCCTATTATTCTGTTGAAATTGCTGATCAATAACCATTCTCTGGGATTTCCTTCTCCTCTCATTCCTATGATTCGCGAGATTTGATCTTTTCATAGTGTCCTACAGTTCCGTGGGTGTTCCACACTTTGTGTATTTTTAATCTTTCATAATCTTTACCTGAGGTTTTTAGTTGTTCTGGTGTATCTTCCAGGTCTTGATATTCTTTGTTCTGCTTCTTCTCATGCTACTCTGAGGCTTTTTCCATTTCTTTCCTCTTGGGGTTTAGTTTGAGTTTCCAGTCTGTTTCATTTGTCTTCTGATTTCTGTTATATATACAATTCTTCTTTTGAGCTTTATCTCATCCTCGGGCTCTTTGCTGCACGTGTTGGTTCTTATCTTTTTTCAACATGGGATCTTTCAGTGTTCCCACTTCTTCTTGAGTTCTTTGGTTTTTTCTTAATTCTTAATTGGTGCTCCTTTATAATCGTGTGCATTTTCTTTAAGTATGGTTCATGTTTTGTTGTCTGATATTGTTGGTCCTGGGCCATCCTCAGGGGCGATCCCACTGTAGGATCTTCCACAGGGTTGGGTTAGAGGTAGAGCTTGGTGTGGGGATTATCCAGCACTTTCCCATTTGTCTCGTCTTTGTTGTTTTCCTGGCATATGGGACTTCTCCTTGCCTGTATTCCAATGTGATCCCAAATGCCTCTTCACTGTGTGTTGAAGGCTGGCTTTTGCTTGCCTCCTCATATATCCTTTGTAATCCCAGTTGATGGGGTGTGGGGGGCTCTTTAGCCCACTGACCCAGTACCTGTGCTTCAGAAGGTCTTGGGAGATCTCCCCATAAATACATTTTTATTTAATTTTAGTAATTTTCTGTAGTGTGTGAATGTACTGTCCTGGACGTGGGTCTGTGCACACCGTTCATGCAATGCCTGGGAGGTCCAAGAGGGTGTCGGATTCCCCTGGAACTGGAGTTCTCCTGGAATTGGAGTTGCCGATGGTTCTCAGCTGCCCAGTGTGGTGCTGGGCGATTGAACACAGGTCCTCTGTAAGAAGCGGTCGGCACTCTTAACCGCTAGGCCATCTCTCCAGCCCATATTTTTTAAAAAGGCTTGCTTGCAAGCCTGATGACCATGAGTACTATCCCAGGCCCCACATGATGAAGGAAATAACTGAATTCAATAGGTTTTCCTCTGGCTTCTACACTCGCATGGTGCATGTGGGTACTCCTACCTCTACCAATCATAAATAAATGTAAAAAAGCAATAGAACATGATAAATTGGGTGGGTGAGTGAAAGCACACACTGGCTAAAGTATTTCCTGTGGCCTCCAGCCTGTGCTGTGTCCAAATGTAGATCTTGGGGTCGAATGTGCAATTGGAAATTTATATCAGAGCCAACAGGTTAAAAGTCCCACCTATGACAGGTGTCATATCTGAATCCTAAGAAATGGAAGAAATTCGCTTTGTTGTCTTTGGCATCCATTACAGTTTTCTGTGGGAAATTCCTTCAAGGTGTGGGACGTTAGTCTCCCTAAGTTCTGTTTCCATCCTGTCACTCTGGTGTCCTGACTTCAGTCTCTTGGCCAGTGTCTCTGTAGTGGCTCGGACACGTATGGCTGGGAGGAGCTGGCTCTGGGTAAATTTCTGTCTGAGCTGGTTTCTGACTAGATATCTAGAAGCCCTTTGTCTGAGGTCATTGGTCCCAGCAATTCTCAGCTGTGTTTTCCCTCACTGCAGGCCATCTTGAGGGCTGGCTCTGTTTCAGCTAAAACTCCCTTGGCAGGGACACAGAAAAAATCTGGGGCTCCCTCTCTGGAGCTGCAGGGAGCATTGTAAGTTCATGCCTGTTCTGTTTGCCCTCCATACTTTATTTATGTCTCAGCCCAGCCAAATGCTATCAAAGACTGAAATAGAGTTGCTTGGAATAACTCTACCCAACAAAGTGAATAAAGCCTAGGGTTTCTGCATGATTGCCTGATAAAATATCACAGAAGACTGCCTGGTTGCATGCTTGGGACTGCATGCCTGACACCAGAACTCAGGAGTCGGAAGTTCAGGAGGAACAGAAGTTCAAGGTCATTGTCAGTTCCACTGTAAGCTTGTGAGGCCAGCTGTGGGCTACATGAGACCCTGTCTCCCCAAAATAAATAAAAGAGTCTGCCCCACATCCGGTGTGACTTATCCAGGGCATCCCTTACTTTGTTGTAACCTTATACACAATAAAGTGATGTTGTTTATCTTTTGTTTTATGTGTCATAGTATTAAGGGGAAACCCCAGGCTTCATGAGTTCACGCCCCACTACTGACTCGCAGCCTGCAGGCCTCAGCCTCTAAAGGTATTTCTGCAGGTACGTTTGCCCACAACTGTGGAGCCTTGGACTAATGTCGATTTCTTTCTTTAGGGAGAAAGAAAAAAAGGGTGATCTCTTCCTCCTCCCTCCTCCTCCTCCTCCTCCTCCGCCTCCTACCTCCTCGTCCTTCTTGGTCTTTTTGAGACCGGGTCTTCCCTTATTTACTCACAGCTGGTGAACCATGTAGAACTCCAGACCACTATGTCAGACCACTTTGGCCTCAGTCTAACAGAGATTCACCCCACCTCTGCCTCCACCAGGACTGAACATTAAAAGCATGCCCCCCATGCCTGGCCTTTAATTTCTTATTTTTAATCTTATGTGTATAAGTTTTTGCCTGCATGGCATGTAATGCACCTCATGAAGGTGTGCAATGTCCTAAAGAGGCCATTTTTAAAAAAAACCGCGACCAAAAACCCAGCACATAAACACCCATGCCCATCCCCAACCATTTAAGCCCACTGACCACCCCCACTCCCGACCCAGCCCGGAAACCCACCCTCACCGCCCAACGTTATACAAGATGTTGTAGACACTATGCGGTGGTGCGGGAGAACCTAAGTGGAATGTTTGTACGAGCTTAAGTAGCCAGTGCTCCTAACAGAGACGCTATCTCTCCAGCTCCAGATAATGTATCTTAGAAAAAATGATGATTTTTTTTTATTTTATGAGGCTAGAGGGATGGCTCTCAGCAATTAGAACCACTCTTGGCTTGCTCTTGCAGAGAACCAACTGTGGTTAGGTTTCCAGAACACTCCATGGAGCAGCAAATACAGTAAGCTCCACTCTAAGGGAATCCATACACCCTACTTCTGATCTCTAAGACATAGTGAATGACATGGGTGCACTTACATGCCTGATACCACACAAATAAAACTAATAAAATATTTAAAAAATCTTTTAATTTTGGGGTGTCTGTGTGTGTGTGTGTGTGTGGTGTGTGTGTGTGTGTAAGCATGCTGGTATGCATATATAACCATATGTCAGAGGATAACATTTGGAAACTGGTTCTCATCTTTGCTGCATATCTTTTTTCTGCTATACCATATACTCTAGGCTAGCTCGCTTTTAAGTTTCTTGAAGTTCAAGTTTCTTGTCTCTCCCCGCCCATCCTCTCAGAAGATCACTGGAATGCAAATGCACCCCACCACATGTGCTTTTGGTTTGTTTGTTTTTTAACTCCTAGGTGGGTTCTGAGGCCTGGAACTCGGGTTGTCACCTGCTGGGCCATCTCAACAGCTCCTGAATGACTTTGCATTACTGTTAATAATTTGTGGCCAAAGAGTATTGTTCAAAGGTCTTGATCTTTTGAACCTGTGTGTGTGTCCAGATTTGGGAGGTGGACGGAAGGGAACAGTCGTTCAAAGCCTGCCTGGGATACATAGTTAAGACCCTGCCTAAAAATTGAAACCCCAAACTTGCCCCGCCTCAAGCTCCTTGAATATGCCCTAGTGAACCTGGCTCTAGATTCCCACTACAGTACCCTGCTGCTCCAACTGCAGTTCTTTCCACATAAAGGCCAGTGTCCTTTGGTCACTCTCTCTGATTGGCTCTTCTACTTAGGTTCACAGAGATACAAAGCTCAAGGCTTCTGAGGGCTCTACATAGGGGGGACAGGATCCTTTCACTCTAGGAACCCCAAACTCTCTGACAGCTCAAGCGAAATTGTGGAGTACTTTGGACGTTATTATTTCTTATTTATTTATTTTATTTATTTATTTTATTTAATTTTTTTGTCTTTTTGGACAGGTCTCCCTTTAGCCCCAGCTGGTCCTGGAAACTCAATCTGTAGACCAGGCTGGCCTTGAACTACAAAGATCCACCTGCCTCGCCTCCCGAGTGCTAGTTAAAGGCCGTGCCACCATGGCCGCATATTTATTTATTTTAAATTGAGGCTTGGCTGGAGAGTTGTCTCAGTGTTTAGGGCAATGGCTGCTCTTGCAAGGATCTGGGTTCAGTTCCTAGCACCCACATGGTAGCTAACAGTCATCAAATGCCAGTTCTAAGGGATCCAATGCCTCTTCTGACCTCCATGGCATTACATAACATGGGCACTCTACCTACATGCAACAATGCACTCATACATGTAAAATAATACTAATAAGAAAAAAATTAATTAAAAAATTAGCTAGAGGATGGATCGGTTAAGAGTACTGGCTACTCTTACAGAAGACCCAGGTTCTGTTCCAGCAATCACATGGTGGCTAACAACCATCCATAACTCCAGTTTTGGGGAATCTGACCCTCTCTTTGGGCTCTGCAGGAATTGCATATATAGGTGCACTTATATACATGCAGGAAAAACACTCATACACACAAAAAAGGTTTTTAAAAAAATATTTATTTTGTTTTTACTTTTTATGTGTATGAGCTTATTGCCTGCATGTGTGTAAGTCACCCATTGTTGTGCAATGCCCTTGGAGGTCAGAAGAAGGTGTTGGAGCCTTTGAAAGTGTAGTTACTAGATGATTACAGCCATTACCATGTGGTCTGGGAATAGAACCTTGGTCTCTGCAAGAGTGTCAGTGCTCTTATCACTGAGTCATCTCTCCAGAACCATAAAAGTTTTGTAAGGGTAGAGAGATGGTAGAGGAGAGCATGACTGCTCTTGCTAGACCCGAGTTCAATTCTCAGCACCCACATGGGGCTAGAACCATCTTCCCGGGGATCTGATGCCCGTCTTCTGACCCCTGCGCATTGCATGACACGGTGCACAAACCTACATGCAGACAGTACATCTTCAACACTAAAAAATTTTTTTTAAAGTTTGTAAGTTAAAAATAAATAATGCTGGGCTGGAGAGAGATGGCCCAGAGACTAAACGGCACTGACTACTCTTGCAGGAGGACCCAGGTTCTATTCCCAGCACCCCATGTGGCGGGCAGCTGTCATAACTCCCAGTTCTGAGGGATTCCAGGGGGAATCCAATGGCTTCTGACCTCCTGGGCATTGCAAACAAAGGTGCACTTACATACATGAAGGCAAACACTCATAACATAAAATAAAAATAATAAAAATAAATAATGTAAGTGCACTGTGTTCATGCAATGCCCTGGAGGCCAGAAGGGGTGTCGATCCCCCAGAACTGGAGTTAGAGAAGGTAATAGCTGACATAAAACTGGGCATCCCCAGAAGGCATGGTTGCACACCTTTACTAGAACTTGGGAGGCAGAGGCAGCAGGATCTTTGTGAGTTCAAGGCCAGCCTGGTCTACAGAGCGAGTTCCAGGACAGCTGGGGCTACAGGGAGACCCTGTCTCAAAAAAAAAAAAAAAAAAACAACCTGGGCATCCCCATCTAAGTTTTAATAGAGCTGGAGAGCTGCTCAGCGTTAGAGCACTGTGTCTTTGCAGAGGACTTGGTTCAGTTCCCAGCACCCCCATACAGCCAGCACAGTCTGTAACTTCAGTTCCAGGGAATTCAAGTCCTCTTCTGACCTCCCAAGGCAGTCATGACATGGTGCACTTACATAATGCAGGCAATATACTTATACAGATAGCATAAAGACAAATATTTTAAATTTTTCATTATAGTTTAGTTATTTATTTTGTGAGTGCACATACCCATGTAATCTCGGGTGTTGACCCCCACCTTCCACCTCGTTGGAGACAGTTTCTCTTGTTCTCTGTGACACACCCAGGCTCATGTCCCATCTTCCAAAGGGGTGTGCTGGGATTCCAGATTCGTGCTACCAAATCCAGCCTCTGTGGACCCGAACCAAGTCCTCACACTTACAGAGCTGGTGCAGTACCCACTAAGCCATCAACTCACTCTATGTCAGTAGATTAAAAGCCTTTCCTGTTAGAATTGCAAGTGGTACTTGCTACAGGGCAAATGTGCAAGGCTCTGCATTCAATCCTCATACACACACAACACACACACACACACACACACACAAACTAAAATAAATAAGCCCTTTCAAATAAAATAATTGAAGATAGTATACATTTTTTGCAAGCAATGTATTTTTTTTAAATTTTATTTATTTTCATTTATTTTTTTATGTGTATGAATGTACTGTCTGCATGCAGGTCTGTGCACCTGTGTCATGAAATGCTGCGGAGGTCAGAAGAGGGTGTCAGATTCCCCTGGAACTGGAGTTGAGGTTCTCAGCCACCATGTGGGTGCTGGGGATCGAACCCGGGTCCTTTGCAGAGAAGTCGTTGCTCTTAACTGCTAGGCCATCTCTCCAGCCCCCAACAATGTATTTTTTTATATATTATTTTATTTATTTATTTTTTTTTTTTATTTATTTATTAGTTATATTTTTGGTCTTTTAGACGTTCCTTGTAGCCTCAGCTGTCCAGGAACTCACTCTGTAAACCAGGCTGGCTTTGAACTCGAAAAACCACCTGCCTCTCTCTGCCTCCAGAGTGCTGGATTAAAGGCGTGCACCACCAGTCCCTGATCTCTCTTTTTTTTAAAGATGGGTTCCAAGTAAGTAACTAGGCTGCCCAGAATTGACTATGTATCCCAGGCTGTGTTGAACGCCAGTGATCTTCCACGCCTCAGCATACCTGAATGTCAGATTGTAGTGTGCCCTATCATGCCTGGTTTATTTTAGTTGTTTTTGTTTGTGTTGTCCCCCCCGCGGACAGGTCTTTCCTATAGCCCCAGCTGGCCTGGAACTCACTCTGTAGACAGGCTGGCCTTGAACTCAACAGCAGATCGGCCTTGCCTCTGCTCCTGAGTGCTAGGATATTAAGACATGAACCACCATCCGGCGTAGATGATCTTTTTTTTTTTTTTATGTGTATGAATGTACTGTCTGCATGTAGGTTTGTGCACCCGTGTCATGTAATGCTGCGGAGGTCAGAAGCGGGTGTCAGATTCCCCTGGACCTGGAGTTAAAGATGGTTCTCAGCCACCATGTGGGTGCTGGGGATGGAACCTAGGTCTTCTGCAAGAGCAGTTGGTGCTCTTAACTGCTAGGCCATCTCTCCAGCCCCAACTTCTTCTTTTAAAAGGTCCTTCATTTATTTGGGGCTGGAGGATGGCCCTAGCGGTTAAGAAGTGCGACCGCTCTAAGACCGGGTGGGTTCATCCCTGCACCACATAGTGGCTAAGACGTCTGTACTCCAATCCGAGAACTCCAGCCAGGGACACCTCTGATCTCCTGGCTCACGACCACGGGTGCAAGACTGCATGCGGCAGTATTTCTACCATTTAAAATTAAATAAATTACTAATTAATTAAAAAGGTCATTTCATATATATAGGGTTTTGCTGCGGGTATGTGACTGATGATGTGTTTGGCTCTGTGTGGAGGCCAGAAAAGGATCCCCAGGACTGATTACAGGGTGTGAGTGGCTAGCATGGGTGCGGAACAAATCCAGTCCTGGGGAAAGAACAAAAGGCTCTAACTCTGAGCTGTCTCTTTGACCCCTCATTTCCTTGTTAAAATTTAACATATTAGTTGGGCATGCTTGTAATCTCAAATTTGCAAGTTGAGACAGGAGGATTACTGAAAGAAGCCAGCATGGCAAAGTAAGTGACATAAAGACTAGCCTGGGCTACACACTGGGTTGAGGTCATCTGGTCTACACAAGCCCTATTAAACCCTGCAAAAAAAAAAACATATCGACATTGAGACAATACTATTACCAAACTGATAAGCTGAGATCTTTTATATAATTTATGGATTGTACATCATAAAATTTTATCACTGCTTCCTTAAGAAAATTTAGATACTATAATTTCCCCTCTAACCTTCTTCAACATAATCCCCATTCTCGTTTTACGACACACTCTCTTCTGTTTTATTTAATAGTTTAACACAGCTGTGTTTGAAACTGGCTGGAAAGCAATTTCAAGAAAGGGTTTACTGGCGATTTTTAACTGGTGCTCTTAGAGTATTTACTGCCCTTAGATATAACACCATTATTATTATTAAAAATTATTTGTTGATTGCCGTGGGCTGTACTTGAAGCACCAAGAGACACGAAGTTATCATTGTCCCCTTGACCCATTATCCAGCAAATAAAAACATGTCTCCACAGATTTCTCTGGCTGAATGTCAGATACTTTTCCCTTCAGGGGATGGACCCTGTGAGAGTGAGCTGAAGTATCTTCACTTTACATTAATTGGTTCTTCTCACCAGCATTAGATGCCCAGCAGCCAAGCTCAACACCCCAGAGTACGTGCCCTCTGCCCTTTGTTGGACGGAATGTGGATTCATGAACTCAAGAGCTGCCTCAGGTGTCCACTGTTCACAGCTCTAACTAAGCATTGGAAATAATCTCAAAGGCCAAAGTCATACAAAATTCATGGGAAGTATGTCTATGATCCCAGACAAGAGGCAGAGGCAGGGGGAGAATTCCAGGCCATCTTGGGCTACATAACAAAGAAGCCAAACTCACCCCAAAGGAAAACTGAAAAACCAAAGAAAAAAGATTTAACAATAGAGCAGCTGGTGAGATGACTCAGCCCAGCCGGTACTAAGTCTGATGACTTGAGTTTGATCCCTGGGACCTACATGGTAGGAGAAAGTAGACTCCTGTAAGTTGTCCTCTACTCTCCACACGTGCTGTGGCAGGAGCTCTGCCCCCACACCAGATAAATAAATGGAAAAAGAAATGCAGTAATAATTACACAATTCTAAAAGTCTACTAAAAGTCATGAATTATATATATTTAAAATGGGAAAATTTGGGCTGGAGAGATGGCCTAGGTGGTTAAGAGCACCAACTGCTCTTGCAGAGGACCCGGGTTTGATCCCCAGCACCAACATGGTGGCTGAGAACAGTCTTTAAGTCCAGTTCCAGGGGAATCCGATGCCCTCTTCTGACCTCTGCAGCATTCCATGACATGGGTGCACCAACCTACATGCAGACAGTATTCATACACATAAAAACTAAATAAAATTTTTAAAAAATGGGAAAATTTATGGTCTGTAAATTATATCCCAGTGTTCTGAAAATAAAAGTCAGGGCTAGAATGGCTCAGCAGTTAAGAGGACCGTCTGCTTTTGCAGAGGACCTGGGTTCCATTCCACACACCACATGGGTAAAACATGCTTTAATTTGTAATCCAATTCCAGGATCATACCCTCTTCTGACTCCCCATGGGCATTGTATGACACAAGTGCACATACATGCATGCAGGCAATACACTCATAACACAAGTAAAAAAAAAAATAATTTTTAAAGAAATATTGTCCAGGCATGGTTGTGCATGCCTTTAATACCAGCACATGGGAGGCAGAGGCAAATGGATTTCTGTGATTCGAGGCCATCCTGGTCTACATAATGAGTTCTCAGGCCAGCTGGGATAACAAGGAGACCCTGACTCAAAAAGATAAGAAATAAGTAAATAACTAAACAAACAAACAAACAAATAAATAATTAAAAGGCAATAATTGGAATGCTTCATCTACAGTTTAATTGTTTTTGTTGTTTCGTAGCTTTTCTCTTGTTTGGCTTTTGGTTTTCTGAGACGGGTTCTCTATACGTAAGCCAGAGTTGCCTTAAACTCAGGATCTCCCAGCTTCAGCCTCCAGAGAACTAGGATAAACAGGTGTGCAACCATTACACCTGGTTACTTAGTCAGTCTTCATAGCCTTTTTCATATTTATTTATCTTTACATTTTTTTTTTTTCTTTTTGAGATAGGGTCTCCTATAGCCCAGCTGCCTGGGACTCACTCTGTAGACCAGGCTGGCCTTGAACTTGGAGATCCGCCTGCCTCTGCCTCCCAAATGTTAGGGTATTAAAGGCATGCGCCACCACGCCAAGCTTAAAGATGGTTCTGGGGCTGGAGAGATGGCCTAGTGGTTAAGAGCACAGACCGCTCTTGCAGAGGACTGTGGTTCGATCCCCAGCACCCACATGGTGGCTGAGAACCATCTTCAACTCCAGTTGCAGGGGACTCTGACACCCTCTTCTGACCTCCGCAGCATTGCACAACACGTGTGCACAAACCTACATGCAGACAGTACATTCATACACATAAAAAATAAAATTAATAAAAAAAGAAAAAATATCTAAAAGCCATCTCTCCAGCCCCATCTTTCTTTTTCTTTTAATATTTGCATTTTGAGGGGAGAGACAGGATCTCACTCCATGGCCCAGGCTGGTATTGAACTCAGAATCCTCCTGTCTGAGCTTTCCACGTACTGGAATTACAGGTGGGCACCACTGGGCTGATCCCCCAGAACACATAAAAATGCTGACTCTGGTGGCACACACTTGTAATTCCAGTGCTGGGATTTAAAAATTAAATGTGAGGGGCTGGAGAGATGGCCTAGCATTTGGGAGCGCTGACTGCTCTTGCAGAGGACCCGGGTTCGATCCCCAGCACCCTCATGCCGGGTTAGAACCGTCTGTGGCTCAAGTTCCGGGAGGGCTCCAGTTCCAGGGGAGTCTGACGCCCTCTTCTGATCTCCGCGGCATTGCACCACACGAGTGCACAAACCTACATTCAGACAATACATTCATATAAATAAATTTAAACAAAATTAAAATCAAATGTGCTGAATCTGTTTAAAACTCATACTTTCGCCGGGCGTGGCTGCGCAAGCCTTTAATCCCAGCACTCGGGAGGCAGAGGCAGGCAGATCTCTGTGAGTTCAAGGCCAGCCTGGTCTACACAGCGAGGCCCAGGCCAGCTGGGACTAAAGGGAGACCCTGTCTCAAAAATACCAAAAACCCAAAAAAACCCCAAACCTCGTACTTTCACTATTCAATTATTTATATATGGGATCCATCCCACTCAGTATTCTGCGGTGTTGACGGTGTGAGAACAACCATTACAGAATCTTCCTCCATCTTTGGCAACCATCTTTCCCCATAACCCACTCCGACCTTGTCCTATCACTGACATCTACGTATTATGAATTCCTCCCCAGCCCTAATGGCCTGCACAAAAGCAACTCCATAGTTTCTCTGAATAAATATCGATTATATATGAGCCTTGGAAGCTGCCCTTTGTTGATAGATGGTCTCTAGGACGCCCCATTCTTGGTAATCTTCCATGAACGATGTGTTGCTACAGTGGGATATGTGCGCAGACCATTGTTGAATGGGATGTATCTCCCCCTAGTGGCGGAATAGGAAAACAACTTTAGACCTTGCCCAAGGCAACTGAGGGATTGTGAAGGATCCATTTGCAGAATTTAATCAAGGGAGGGAGTGATGCAGTGATGTTTAAAGTTTGAATGTGGGCACTGAAGAGATGACTGAGCAGCTAAGAGCACTTGCTTCTCTTCCAAAAAACCCAAGTTTGGTTCCCAGCACCCATTTATGAAGCACCACATACCTGCCTGTGATTCCAGCTCTGGGGGATCTAGTGGCTGCTTCTGGCATCTGGGGACACCTGCACTCACACACGCACATATCCACACACATACACAAAAATAAAAATAAAATCGTGGGCCAGGCATGGTGGCACAACTTTAATCCCAGCAGAGGCAAGCAGACCTGTGTGAGTTCAAGGCCAGCCTGGTCTGCATAATGAGTTCCAGGCCAGCTAGGGCTATAGGGAGATCCTGTCTCAAAAAGACCAAAGAAATATAAAAGGTAATAACAATAATAAAGGTAAGATCTTGTGGGTGGACAGTGTGGCATAGTCCTATAGTTCCACTGATTCTATAAGCTAAGGAAGGATCACTTGCACTTAGGAGTTTGAGAACAGCCCGGATGACATCATGACATCTGGACTCTTTTATTCTTTCTTCCAGTGCTGGCTACTAGACACAGGTCCTGATGCAAGCACTCTACTGCTGAGCTACATCCTCTGCCTCGGACTTTATCTCTCTCACCTTTTCTTTCTTGTAATTGTGTATGTGTAAGGGTGCTTGTGTGTTTAGGTGTCTGCATCTGTGTGTGCACTCATGTATATATGTGTAGAAGTAGGGTTAGGTGTCTTCCTCAACTGCTCTCCACTTTATATATCAAGGCAAGGTCTCTCACTGAACCTGGAGCTCACCAGCTGCTTGCCTTGGGGATCCCCTGACTCTGTCTCCTGAGTGCTGAGATTACTGGCAGCTGCCACACCTGCCTGGTTTTTACATGGGATTTGGGTTTGAGGGATGCAAACTCTGATCCTCACTCTTGTATGGTACTTTATTCACTGGGCTAGCTCTCCACCCCTGAAACATTTATTTTATTTATTTTTTATTTAGAGACAGGGCCTTACTGTATAGGTTGGCTGGCCTGGAACCTGCAGAATATACACCAGGGTGCCCTCAAACTCACAAAGATTCAGCTGCATCTCCAGAATGCTGGGATTAAGAGTCTGATCCATGATGCCCAGTGAGATTTTGTTCCTTTAAAAAAATGTTGGGGAGGACGCTGGGTGTAGTGGTGCACGCCTTTAATCCCAGCACTCAGGAGGCAGAGGCCCGGGATCTCTGTGAGATCAAGGCCAGCCTGGTCTATAATAGTGAGCTCCAGGCCAGCTGGGATTAAAGGGAGACACTGCCTCAAAAAGACAAAAAAAAAAGGTGGGGGGTGGGGGTAGCTAAGGATGTAGATAACAGTACAGTATGTGCTTCTGTGCTCCAGGTGCTGGGCATCATATGTATATGGGCACTTACATGTAGGCAAAATAGCATAACATAAAAATAAATAAATACTGGGGCTGGAGAGATGGCCCAGTGGTTAAGAGCACTGGCTGCTCTTGCAAAGGACCTGAGTTCAGTTCCCACCACCCATATGGCAGCTAACAGCCATTAATAGCCCTAGTTCCAAAGGATCTAACACCCTCTTCTGCCTCCACAGCATTGCATGCATTGATGCACTCACATACATGCAAGCAGAACACTCATACACATAAAATTAAAATAAATATTTTAAAAAGAATAATAGAAATTAAAAAAAAATTTTTTGGTCTTTTCGAGACAGGGTCTCCCTGTAGCCCCAGCTGACCACGAACTCACTCTGTAGACCAGGCTGGCCTTGAACTCACAAAGATCTGCCTGCCTCTGCCTCCCAAGTGCTAGGATTAAAGGCGTGTGCCATGACGCCCTGCTAGAAATAAATTTTTTAAAGGTGGGAGGATAGGACAGGACCCTGAAAAGTTGTCCTCTGTCCACTGTGCTACCCCAGTGTCCACACCCAGGCCCAAACTGTCCCTTGTGCTACCCCAGCGTCCACACCCCACACCCATACTCACAAACACAGGCAGGGAAAAACATCAGTAAAAATCAGACTTCAGGGCTGGAGAGATAGCCTAGTGGTTAAGAGCACCTACTGCTCCTGCAGAGGACCCAGGTTCGATCCCCAGCATGCACATGGCAGCTAAGAACCGTCTGTAACTCCAATTCCAGGAGAACTCCAGTTCCAGGGGAATCCGAGACCTTCTTCTGACCTCTGCGGCATTGCACAACACGGGTGCACAGACCTGCATGCAGACAGTACAAATAATCAGACTTCAGAAGTGCTGGACCGAAATATAGAAGTTCGGAGTGTGGTAGGCCATCTTCACACCCTACATATGGCTTGCTTAGTGTGGCCCTGGAGATGCCGGTGCAGCATCATGGAGTTCAAGTGCTCATTCAGTGAGTGTAGAGGTGGAGGGGTGGACTGGGAACATAGGGTCTGCCATTTACAGCATCCGATGATTACTGTCATGGTGCCAAGCAGTTGGTGCGAATTTCTTTCCTGTGGCCACAGCTCCAACCAAGGCATGTGGCCATGACTGCCAGTGTTCAACTACTACACTTAACTCCCTGGGTTCCTGCAGTGCCAGCGTCAGCTTCTTCTTCCCCTTTCATGAATTTTTTGTTGTTGTTGTTTTGCTTTGGGGAAAAAAATTTTTGAGACAGGGTCTTCCTATAGCCTGGAACCTATCATGTAGACCAGGCTAGCCTCAATCTCACAGAGATTTGCCTATCTCTGCTTCCTAAGGGCTAGGACTAAGGGCATGGGGCACCACTCCCAGCTGTGGTGTTTTGCTTGGTTTACTTTTGTTTGTTTTAGATAGGGTCTCTTGTATGTCAGGCTGGCCTTGAACTTGGTAGGTAATGAGGATGACTTTGAACTTCTGATTCTTCTGGCTCCACCTCCTGAGTGCTGTGGCTATAGGTGGTTCAATACCATAGTCACTAGTACTGGGTATTGAACCCAGGGCTTTGTGCATCTCAGTCAAGCACCAACTGAGATATGGTATGCCTCCAACCATCACTTTCTTTGCTTTTATGGCAGAGTGTCTATGTCTCCATGGCTCGCCCAGAACTCCCTATGTAAATCATGTTGACCTTGAATTTGTATTTCTCCTGCCCCGCCCCCCAAATAGTGGGATTATGACATGAACTACTACTAAAGACTCAAAAAGAAAAAAAAACTTTCAATCTGCAAATGAGATGGACGCTTCCTCTCGGCTGACTAGCTTTCATAGTGCTAGACAGTGCTATTGGGGAAGAAAAATCATCAAAGCTCATACCCAGTGGTAGACCCCACAGCTTCCACACTCACTGTCCTAGTTATTTTTCTCTTGCCACAGTAAAACACCTTGACCAAGGCAACCGACAGAAGGAAGAGTTTATTTGGGTTTATGGTTCTGGAGAGAGAGTCCATATAAAGGGAGAGGCAGGGCAGCATGCTGCCGGGGGAGGAGGCTGAGATCTCACATCTTCAATCACAAGCCGGAAGTAGTGAAAGAAAACCGGAAGTGGGAAGCTATGAACTCCAGAAGCCCGCCCTGGTTCCAGGGATCAGGCATCCTCTTCTGACCTTGAGGCATCTGCATACATGTCATGCACATAATCTCTTGCAGGCACCCACATACATACATAATAAATAAGTCAACGAGTACATAAATACATAAATCTTTTTAAAAACAAAATGAGGGGGCTGGAGAGATGGCCTAGCAGTTAAGAGCGCCAACCGCTCTTACAGAGGACCAGGGTTCGATCCCCAGCACCCACATGGCGGCCAAGAACCGTCTGAAACTCCAATTCCAGGAGAGCTCCAGTTCCAGGGGAATCCGACACCCTCTTCTGACCTCCACGGCATTGCATGACACGGGTGCACAAACCTACATGCAGACAGTACGTTCATACACACACACACACAAAAAAAAAGAAAAATGGAAGTGGAGAACTAATGGTGGAGAGTAACAGTGGGGGCAAAAGCAGGAGGCTAGCAACCATCAATAACTCTAGTTCCAGGGGGATCCGACACCCTCTTCTGGCCATCATGGGCAGTGCAGGACATGAGTGCATTTACACAGATGCAGACAATACATACACATAAAATAAAAATAATAAACTATTTTTCCAAAAATTCTGACCAATAGGAATTTGGTATTTGGTGAGGAAAGGGTTTATTTGGCTTATACTTCCTGATCATGGTCATCATTGAGGGAAGTCAGGGCAGGAGCTCAGGCAGGAACTTGAAGCATAAACCATGGTGGAACACTGCTTGCTGGCTTGCTCTCTGGTTCAGGCTCACTTAGCTTCCTTCCTTCCTTCCTTCCTTCCTTCCTTCCTTCCTTCCTTCCTTCCTTTTTCTTTTTTAAAGTTTTAGTTTATTTAGTTTATTATTTAGGGGGTTGCTTATTTTAATATTTTATTTATTATTTTTATTTTATGAGTATGAGTGTATAGCCTGCATGGATACAAGTGTACCTCTGTTGTGTGATGCCTGTGGAGGTCAGAAGAGGGTGTTGGATCCCCTAGAACTAGAATTATGTACAGTTGTTAGCTTCCATGTGGGTTCTGGGAAACAAACTTGGGTCTTCTGTAAGAACACCCAGTGTTCTTAACTGCTGAGTCATCTCTCAAGCTCCAACATTTTGGGGGGGGCACAGGGTGTTCTTATAGCCCCAGCTACTCAATATGTAGAGCAGGCTGGCCTCAGTCTTACATCCACCTGCCTTTGGCTTCTAGGTGCTAGGGTTAGAGGTATGCATTACCACATCTGGCAATTCTATTTATTTTGGGGGCTAGAGACATGGATCAATAGATAAGAGCACTTGCTGTTTCTGCAGAAGACTCAGGTTCAGTTCCTATCACCCATATGGTGTGTCAGAACTGGTAACTCCAGTTCTAGGGAACCTGATGGCCTCTTCTGGTTTCTTTCTTTTTTCTTTTTTTTTTTTTTTTTTTGTTTTTTGAGACAGGGTCTCCCTTTTAGTCCCAGCTGGCCTGGAGCTCACTCTGTAAACCAGGCTGGCCGTGAACTCACAGAGATTCGCCTGCCTCTGCCTCCCGAATGCTGGGATTAAAGGAATGTGCCACCAAGCCCGGCTGGCCTCTTCTGGTTTCTATGAGGACTGAATGATACAGGTGCACTTACATACATGTAGGCAAAACAGCCATACACATAAAATGAAAGTAATAAACAATTTTTAAGATTTTTAAAAGCCAGGTGTGGTGGTCCACGTCTTTAATCTCAGCCCTCAGGAAGCAGAGGCAGGCAGATCTTTGTGAGAACCAGACCAGACCAACCTGGTCTAGCTAGATCCTATAGCCCCACCTGGCCTGAAACTCACCATGTAGTCCAGGCTGGCCTTGAACTCACAGAGATCCTCTTGCCTCTGCCTCCTGAGTGCTGCTGTTAAAGGGATGCACCACCATGCCCAGCTAAAGAAGTTTATTGTGGAGGCTGGAGAGATGGCCTAGTGGTTAAGAGCGCCTACTGCTCTTACAGAGGACCCAGGTTCGATCCCCAGCACCCACATGGTGGCTGAGAGCCGTCTTTAACATCAGTTCCAGGGGAATCCGACGCCCTCTTCTGACACCGTGGCATTTGCAGGACATGGGTGCACAGACCTGAATGCAGACAGTACATTCATACACATAAAAATAAATTAAATAAAAAAAAGCAGTTTATTGTGTATGTCTGTTTTGCCTGAATGTATGTTCATGCACCACATGTGTGCCTGTCACCCTCAGAAGCCAGAAGAGGGGATCAGCCCTGGAATTGGAGCTAGAGATGGTTGTTAGCTGCCATGTGGAGTCTTAGCCACTCAACCATCTCTGAAGCCCCTATTTAAAATTTTTAATTGTGTGTGTATGTATGTGTGTGTGTGTGTGTGTGTGTGTGTCTGTGTGTGTCTGTGTGTGTCTGTGTCTGTGTGGGTATGCATGTGAATGTGGGTGCCTTCACAGACCAAAAGCACTGGATCCTCTAGAACTAGAGCTAAGGGAGGTTGTGAGCTGCTGGCTGTGTATGCTAGGAACTGAACATGAGTCCTCTGGAAGAGCAGGAAACACTCTTTGTTTAGGTCTTTTTTGAGACAGGGTCTCCCTGTAGCCCCAGCTGTCCTGGAACTTGCTATGTAGACCAGACTGGCCATGAACTCACAAAGATCTATGCTTGCCTCTGCCTCCCAAGTGCTGGGCTTAAAGGCATGCACCAGCACACCCAGCTACCTCAGCTTTCTTTTTTTTTACAATATATGTTATTGAATTTTTGCGCATTTTTCTTTTTTTTTGTGTGTGTGTTGTCTTTTTGAGACAGGGTTCCCTGTAGCTCTGGCTGTCCTAGAACTCACTCTGTAGACCAGGCTGGCCTTGAACTCACAGAGATCCACCCATCTCTGCCTCCCAAGTGCTAGGATCAAAGGCGTGTGCCACCACTCCCGGCTCTTGTGCATTTCATACAATGTCTTAATCATGTTTAGATCCCCTCTCCTATTAACATATTAAACTTTGACATTAGCATTCAATTTTCATTTTTGCCTACATAGGAACGTGCTTGAAAATTCTGATCTCTCTGATTTTTTTTGTAATGCCCATATGTTCTTTTTTTTTTTTTTTTTGTATTGTGATGATGTACTGTCGTCATGTGAGTTTGTGCACCCATGTCGTGCAATGCCGCGGAGGTCAGACAGGGTCTTGGATTCCCCTGGAACTGGAGTTCTCCTGGAACTGGAGTTACAGGTGGTTCTTAGCCGCCATGTGGGTGCTGAGGATTGAACCCGGGTCCTCTGCAAGAGCAGTCGGTGCTCTTAACCTACTAGGCTATCTCTCCAGCCCCCATATGTTCTTATTTGGCAACTGTTTACTGACAAAGTGTGTTAAGTGGTAATCGCTAGTTTCTGCTGATATCTGGGCTGGTTCGTTAGCTGAATCATCCCTCCTTTTACATATATATATATATATATAAATTATATATATATAAAATATATCATATATATATATATATATATATATATATATATTATTAGAACATCCCATCCGGCAGATGGGTTTTCTTTACTCTCTGATCCATCTTGCAGGAGGGTCCTTTACTCCCTCAGCTTCTTAACAGCCCAGGCCCACCTGCTGAGGGATGGACCCCCACAGTGGGCAAGCCCCACATCATTCATCAAAGAACCTCTACAGACAGCCTCAGCCATTCTTGATCCACCCTCAATGAATTTCCTCTCAGATGTGTCAAGGTGACAGCTGAAGCTAACTAGGACAAGAGGTAAGGGTGAGCATGTGCCACAGCGCAGGCAGAGATCAGAGGACAACTGTGGTTGTCCATGTGGTTTCCAGGGAAGGAACCAGTACCCTTACCCACTGAGATATCCTGCCAGCCCCATTTCTTGCGTTTTTGAGATGGGACTCATGTAGCCCTGGCTGGGCTCCAGTTTGCTATGTAGCTGAGAATGTTCTTGAACTTCTGATCCTCCTCCCTCCATTTCCCAAGTACTGGGATTACAGGTGCAAACAACCACACTCAGTTTATGTAATACAAGAGATCGAATCCAGCACCTTGTGCATGCTAGGCAAGCACTTTATCAACTGAGCTATATCACTCCCCCAGCTCTGTTTGTTTTGAGACAGGGTCTCATGCAACCCAGATTGGCCTTGAATTCATTTTGTGTCTCCTTTCTCAGCTTCTTAGGTGCTAGGATCATAAACATGTGCCACCGTTCCCAGCTGTATTCAGTATGCTTTTGTTCCATTAAAAAAAATGTTGGGCAGGGTGTGATGATGCACACCTTTAATCCTAGCACTCAGGTGGCAGAGGCAGGTGGATCTTTGTGAGTTCAAGGCCAGCCTGGTCTACAGAGTAAGTTCCAGGACACCTGGGGTTACAGGGAGACCCTGTCTCAAAAAAGACCAAAAAAAAAAAAAAATGTTGGGGCTGGAGAGATGGCTCAGCGGTTAAGAGCACTGACTGCTCTTGCAGAAGACTCAGGTTCGATTCCCAGCACCCACATGGTGGCTAAGAACCATCTTTAGCTCCAGTTCCATGCAGGGGATTCTTGTGCCCTCTTCTGACATCTGCAGGATTGCATGACATGGGTGCACCAACCTACATCCAGACAGTACACTCATACACATTAAAAAAAATAGTGGGCTGGGAAGATGGCCTAGCTGTTAAGAGTACTGGACTGCTCTTGCAGAGGACTGGTTCGATCCCCAGCACCCACATGGTCGGCTGAGACCATCTTTAACTCCAGTTCCAGGGAACTACGCCCCTCTTCTGACCTCCATGGCATTGCACTACATGGTGCACAGACCTACAGGCAGACAGTACATTCATACACATAAAAAATAAAAATGTTATAGGTCCTGTGTATGTGTAAACCACATGTGTGCAGNCCCTGTCTACCCTCTGGCGTAACTTCTCTCTCCAGGCCTGTCTCCCCTCCTCCGAGCATGTGCCACTTCTCCCAGGTCTGGTCTACCCTCCAGCTGCCTCCCTCTCAGGCCTTCTCACCCTTCCTGGGTTGCCTCTCTCCAGGCCCTGTTTACATCCGGCTATACGTGCCTCTCTACAGTCATTCCTCTCACCCCTCCGGTGTTCTTGCGTGCCTTCTCTCCAGGTGTGTCTACCTTCTGGCGTGCCTACTCTCCAGACCTGTCACCCCTTTATGGCTGTCCTTCTGGCACCCCTGTCACCCCTTCCAGCGTCTCTCTCCCAAGCCTGCTCTTTTACCGTCTTTGGAATTCTTCTCTCCAGGCCCCTCTACCCTTTCTCCAAGGCCCGTTCTCCCCTCTGGCCGTGGCTGTGTTGTGTCTACTTCGTTCTCGCACCATGCAGTTGGTCCTCCCTCCAGCTTGCCTCTTCTCCAGGCCTGTCACCCTGCGGCATGCCTTCTCTCCAGTCCTGTCATGACTCCAGAGTGCCTTTTCTTCTCCAGGCCTGTCTAACATCCTGCGTGCCTTCTCTCTTGGCCGGTCTACCCTCTGGCTGGCCTTCTCTCCAGACCTCCACCTCCGGCGTGCTCTATCCTCCGGCCTGCACCCTCCGGCAGCGACTGCCGTGCCTCTCCAGGACGGTACCCCTTGCGCTTGCCTCGTCTCCAGGGCTGTCTGCCCTCTGGCATTCTTTGTCTCCAGGCCTGTCTTCTCTCTGTCATGCCTTCTCTCAAGGCCTCGCACCCCTCCAGCGTGCCTTCCTTCCAGGCCTTTCACCCCTTCGGCATGCCTTTTCTCCAGGACTGTCACCCCGGGCGTAGTAAGTGTCGTGCCTCCTGTCCAGGCCTGGTCACCCCCATCCGGCAGTGCTTCTCTCCCAGGTCGGTCTACCCCTCTGGCAGTCGTTTCCACGCCTGTCTACCCTCGGCATATCTTCGCTCCAGGCCTGTCTACGCTTTACTCTCTGATCCATCTTGCAGGGGGTCCTTTACTCCCTCAGCTTTCTTATACAGCCCAGGCCCACCTTCTTAGAGATGGGCCACCCACAGTGGGCAAGCCCCACCCACATCAATTTCAAGACCCTTACAGAGGTACAGACCAGTCTGATTGCATCGATCCCTCAATTGAGATTTCCTCTCAGATGTGTCAAGGTGACAGCTGAACTACTAGGACAAGGTAAGGGTGAGCATGTGCCAAGGCAGGAGAGATCAGAGGACAACTGTGGTTGTCCATGTGGTTTCCAGGGATGGAACCAGTACCCTTACCCACTGAGATATCCTGCCAGCCCCATTTCTTGCGTTTTTGAGATGGGACTCATGTAGCCCTGGCTGGGCTCCAGTTTGCTATGTAGCTGAGAATGTTCTTGAACTTCTGATCCTCCTCCTCCATTTCCCAAGTACTGGGATTACAGTCAAACAACCACACTCAGTTTATGTAATACAAAGAGAGATCGAATCCAGCACCTGTGCATGCTAGGCAAGCATAATCAACTGCTATTATCACTCCCCCAGCTCTGTTTGTTTGAGACAGGGGCTCATGCAACCCCAGATTGGCCTTGAATTCATTTTGTGTCTCCTTTCTCAGCTTTCAGGTGCTAGGATCATAAACATGTGCCACCGTCCCAGCTGTTTCAGTTGCTCCGCACTTGTCCATTAAAAAAAATGTTGGGCAGGGTGGATGATGCACACCTTTAATCCTAGCAGCTCAGGGGCAGAGGCAGGTGGATTCTGTAGTTCAAGGCAGCCTGGTCTACAGAGTAGTTCCAGACACTGGGTTACAGGGAGACCCTGTCTCAAAAAATACCAAAAAAAAAAAAAGTTGAGGTGGAGAGATGGCTCAGCGGTTAAAGCACTGACTGCTCTTGCAGAGATCTGGTTCGTTCCAGCACCCACATGGGCTAAGAACCATTCTTTAGCTCCAGTTCCAGGCAGGGAGATTCTTGTGCCCTCTTCTGACCATCTGCAGGATGCATGACATGGGTTGCACAACCTACATCCAGACAGTACACTCATACACATTAAAAAAAATATGTTGGGGCGGAGAAGATGCCTAGCTGTTAAGAGCTACTGGACTGCTCTTGCAGAGGACTGGGTTCTGATCCCCAGCACCCACATGGTGGCTGAACCATCTTTAACCCAGTTCCAGGGAATTCCTATCGCCTCTCTGACTCCATGGCATTGCACTACATGGTGCACAAGACCTACAGGCAGACAGTACATTCATACCATAAAAAATAAAAAATAAAATGTTATGTGCCTGTGTATGTGTAACCACATGTGTGCAGTACTAGAGGGGCCAGAAGAGGGCATAATCCCTTGGAACTGGAGTTACAAACAGTGAGAGCTGTATATGTGGGTGCTGGGAACTGAACCTAGGTCGTCTAGGATGACCAAGAGCTCCTACCTGCTAGGATGGTCTCTAGTCCCTGGTATTTTTTTTTATTATTTTTTTGTATGTGTATGAATGTACTGTCTGCATGCAGTCTGTGCACCCGTGTCCGCAATCGCAGAGGTCAGAAGAGGTGGTGGATTCCCCTGAACTGCAGTTAAAGATGGTTCTCAGCCATGTAGGTGGCTGGGAATCAACCCGGTCCTCTGCACTAGAGCAGTCGCACTATTCCGCTTAACTTGCTAGGCCATTCTCTCCAGCCTGTCCCTGGTATGTTTTTTATAAGGACATCAAAGTAAATGCCTAAAGGGAAGAGAGAGAAAGAAAAGCTCCAGTGAGTGGGAAGGACTGAGTCGGCCTGATGACAGCCAACGGCATGGACCAAGGGGCAGAATTTACTCAGTTTTCTGACCTGCAGAAATCCGAGCTGTGGCAGATTTTCTGGCCCACACACAGCCTGTGTTTCTTTGGGACTCAGCATATTCTCATCAACTGTGAGTGCATCTGTGACAGTCCCCTGAGCATTTGGCTCCTGGTTACCAGTACCTTGCACAGTAGATCTATGCCATCATTTGTGCTTGCTTTGTCTCTTCATTCTCCTTTTTTTTTGTGGGGGGGTGTTTTGAGACAGGGTCTCCCTGTAGCTCTGCTCCCTGCCACCACACCCGGCAAGGCACATGCCTTTAATCCCACATTTGGGAGGCAGAGGCAGGAGATCTCTGTGTTCAGCCAGCCTGGTCTACAGAGAGTTCCAGGAAGCCAGAGCTACAGGAACCCTGTCTCAAAAAAGACCAAAAAAAAAAAAAAAAAAAAAAAGGTGTGTGCACCATGCCAGAGGCTTTTTTTTTTTTCAAAGCCAATTTTTATATGAAGCTTTGTGGAATTTCATACAAAATTTCAAATCGATCTAGACCCGTGCCTCCCTCACCCCCACCCACCCACCACGAGCTCATTCATTCTGCCAACATGTTTCATTCTTTTTCTCAGTCTCTCAAAATCTCAATGCAGAATTCTACGTTATGCAGAAGTTCACCATTTCAGTCTTCTTTGACCCAGTCTTTTGTTTGTTGTATTCTCCCAATATGTCATCACTCCAAAATAAGCATATATGCATGCCACATATCAAATATATCATAGTTTTTAGCTCTTTAGCTTATGATTTTTTTTTACTGCTAAGTTCAGCCTTTGAAGGCTCCTCCTTGGCAAGCCCAAACCACCATCAGTTCTGCTCTTGTGTCCAACTGGAGGTTTTCCCTTCCCATGGTCACCAAATGAGGTCCATTAAGCACCATGGCCTGTCTTGATCTTCCTGTACTGGCCTCCATGATACAGCTTGGGTAGTCCAACAATGACAGTCTTTATTCTGAACAGGCAGAAACCCCAGTAGTAGCTCAGTCCACAAGTTGGATGTCTCAGCAGTCCCCATCTGGCACTGAAGGTTTGGAGGATTTTGGAGAGACATAGAGTCCATATTGGAAGGCTGAAAAGCTGTGGTGCATGTCTTTGAAGGATGGCAAAAGCAGTGGCAGCCACAGGGTAGCTGCACTTGCCAGTAAGACAGGCAAACAACTGTGCTTTTTTTTTTTTTTTTACTTTTGTTTTTTAACCCAAGGACTATTAGTTGTGCCTCACGCCTTCGGCCTAGGTATAATTTTCCTTTTTTTATTTATTTCTGGTTATACTTCCTTTTGGATAGTAAGGCCACACATCTTAGCCAAGATTAATCAAGGTTTTTTTTTCTCAAGGTCAGTGAGGTCTGTTCTCAGGTCACTCAGGGTTTTTTTTTTTGGGGGGAGCGCCTGGATCCTTTTGGTTTTCATTAACAGTTCCACACTCAGTGACAAAGTTCAGGTCTTTCTGGACCAGGCTTCCCTTTTGAAGCATGAGCAGATTTTCCTCTGTATAGACTGGACACTGGCATGAGTCCCATTAGTGGATCTCCAAGACCTCCTGCACAGGAAGACTTTGACTCACATTTGCAGGACATTTCAAGAGATGCCCTCATGCATAGCCTGGACTTAGTTGATCTCTGAGGGCAAGGACAAAATTATCCCTTAAGACCCTCAGCCAAATTGGTATGAGCATTAAATATGGTCATTAAGCATGCCAAAGTAAGTACACCAGCCTGATACTTTAATAATGTAGCAATATTTTAGAAAAGGCTTGGACAAAAGCACAAAACAGCTTTGTATAAGAAATACTAAGGCTGGGCGTGGTGGCACAGGCCTTTAATCCCAGCATTTGGGAGGCAGAGGCAGGTGGACCGGTCTGTGATGTTCAAGGCCAGCCTGTCTACAGGTGAGTTCAGGTCAGCAGAGGCTACACGGAGACCCTGTCTCAAAAGACAAAAAAAAAAAAAAAAAAAAAAGAATAAAAAGAAAAAAAAGAAATACTAAGAAAGCACTCCCATAGAAATAAATACTGTGGTTAGTTATAATGTCATGACAAACTAGTTTTTTCTCATTCTTTTGATCTTATATTACTCTAAAATATGTATATTTTAGAGTAACATACCCTCTACCCATATACTAAAAATTCTTAACTCTGAAAATAAATGGTAGCTTAGTTCTAGAACCTGTTAAAGGATTCACAATATAAGACCACAGCTTTTTTCAGAGCACAAGGAATACAACATTAATGTTGCTCAGTTTGCCTTACAACTAGTAATTGGTGCTAGCATCCACAGATGAGGGATACATTTGTTTGTTTTTCTGGGACTGTGTTACTTCACCTAACATGATATCTCGTTCCATCCATTTACTTGCAAAGTTCATGATGTCATCTTTCTTTACCGACTGCAGATAACTCCATTGTGTAGATGTACCACATTTTCTCTATCCACTCGTCAGTTGAGAGGCACACCACATTTTCTCTATCAACTTGTCAGTTGAGAGGCACGTGGGTTGGTTCCAGCTCTTTGCTATTGTGAAGAGAGCTGCAGTAAACATGGCTGTGCATCTATCTCTGCGGTGGGGTGAGTCTTGTGGGTATATACCCAGGAGTGGTATGACTGGGTTAGGTGGCAAGCTCATTTTGAGTTAAGGTTCTCACACTGCTTTCCATAGTGGCTGTACAGTTTACATTCCCACCAGCAGTGGATGGTGTTGCCCCTTTCCCTACAACCAGCACTTGGTATTCATTTGTTTTGATTCCTGTGTAAGGTATTTTTTTAGTTTTGGTTTGTTTTGCATTTCCTTAATTTTAGCAATGTTTCTCAGCCATCTTAATTTCCTCACGGTGAAGTCTCTGTGCTCAACTCTTTGCTCCATCTATTTGAGTGGTCATTTGTTTCTTTTCTTGTTTGTGAGTAGTTTATGTATTCTGGAATCAATCCTTGTCAGATTTTTTATTTTTGTAACGTCTTTTCGAGACAGGGTCCCCTGTAAGCCCCGCTGTCCTGGAGATCCACTTTGTAGAGCAGGCTGGCCTTGAATCACAAGATGATCCACCTGCCTTCTGCCTCCCAGTCTAGGACTACAAGCGGTGCACCATGCCCTGGCTTCTTCTTCTTTTTTTTTTTTTTTTGGTCTTGTTCGAGACAGGATCCCCTGTAGCCCAGTTGTCCTGGAACCCTACCCTATAGACCAGGCTGGCTTGAACTCAACAAAGATCTCCTGCCTCTGCCTCCTGAGTGCTAATTATAAGATGTGCGCACACACCCTGCCCAGCTGTCAGATTTTTAAAGTCTTTTTTAGGGTGGAGAGAGGCCTAGTGGTTAAGCGCGTTGATTGCTCGCAGAGACCTTGGTCAATCCTAGCAACCCACATTGGTGCTGAGAACCATCTTTAATCTAGTTCCAGGAATCCCACACCCTCTTCTGACCTGTGGCATTGCGCAAACTTGGGTGCACAAAACCTCATCAGCATACATTCATATACATTACGAAGTAAATAAAAAAATTTTTAAAAAGAGTATTTAAAAACAAAAAAAAAAAAAGTCTTTTAAAAAAATTTTATCTGTACGAACTGGGTTGGTGTGTGCATGTCCTTTAATACCTAGCAGTTGTGAGGCAGAGGCAGACAGATCTTTGTGAGTTCAAGGCCAGCTCTGGTCTACAGCGTGATTCCAGGACAGCTGAGTGCTACAGGGACACCCTGTCTCTCAAAAAGACAAAAACCAGTTTTTTTTTTTTAAATAGGTTTATGATGCTTTGTGCATTTCATACATTTTTCCAATTCAGTCAGGGTTATTTCCCTTCCCCTCCCCCCCACCCCCGACCCCATCTCCAGTACAGCATGCTGCATATACTTGTCCTGCTTCTTTCTCTCCAGTTTTTTTTTCATTTTTAGCTGATAAGTGATTAATACCATGAGTACAAGCTTCCTTCTGCAAAAACCTATCTACAGACTGTTGTGCCCAAACACCTACAGGCCCCACCTATCCAGTTGGGAGTGACAGTTGTTGTTCAATCTAAGTTATCAAATGAGTGATATCTGCCAGGACTACTTGCTTTGTAGTTTCCACCATTCACCCCAATCGCATGCCCTTCACTGTCTACACGCCCCCTCTTCCGGCAGGTTGTTCCCTAGGCTTTAGAAAAGGGGCACAGGTGGATGAGAGGTAAACAGTCCACTCTCTCTGTAGACTGTTGCTTTGACTCTGGTATTCGGCTGTTTCTCTTTCAAACACATGAACTTTTAACATTTGTCAGGAAAAATTTCGATCCACTAATAAAAAAAACAAGCAATTCGATATAATGTATTAAACGTACTAATTATTATGGTAGGTTACTATGGTATAGACAAGATGTTTGGTGGTATGTAATCCACTGAATTATGTTTTTTTTCTGTAAAAGGTGACAATGTCTTACTGTGCTTGGAGGGAGAATGTTGACTGGAGGGTATCATTCCTCATGTAATCAAACCAATATACAGAAACCCACAGTAAAAAAAAAGTTTTTTATCTGTATGATTATTTTGCCTGCATGAGTCTCAGTGCAGCGTGTGTGCTTGGTGCCTGAGGAGTCCAGAAGCAGGTGCCAGGTCCCCTCAAACTAGAGTTACAGGATGGTGTCAGCAACCTGGTTTACTGCAGGAGCAGTGAATGGTCTTAGGTGCTGAGCCAGCTCTCCAGCCCCCAGAAGGTGCCTTTAATCTCAGCACTCAGGAGGCAGAGGCAAGTGGATCTTTGTGAGTTTAGGGCCAACCAGCAGTACATACTGAGATCCTGTCTAAAAAAAAAAAAGAGGTTTCAAGAGACCAATTTCTACATTCCCCAGAAACTTAGAAAGCAGCAACTTGGAAGAGTGCGGTGCTAGAAACAAGGTTTTCCAGCTTTCCCACAGTCGATTTTCCGTGCTCAAGAGGAGAGGGAGTACTGTTTCCCTCCTTGTTCCCCTGACTCTGTTTACTGGCTCCTTTCCCTCCCCTCGTGGTTCAGTGGTCTCCAGGCTCACCTGGAGTCCTCTCAGCTGAGTAGGGAGGCAGGGGAGGAGGCTTCTGGTTCTTTAAAGGGAGGACAAGGCCTGGCCTACAGCCCATCACCAGGGAAAGCAGGCCAGCAGCAGGCAGTCTGCCCAGCCCTCAGGGCAGTGTCTGCTCAACCTTTTTTCCTGGCCTTCAGAGGTTGTCCTGTGTGGAAGGTACCAGGTCTCCAGGGATGGGTCTGCTCTTTCCTGCTATGGGTATCAACTCCTTTTTTGGGGGGGGTATTTTTGAGACAGGGTCTCCCATAGCCCCAGCTGTCCTGGCACACTTACTCTGTAGACCAGGCTTGGCCTTGAACTCACAAAGATCCCCCTGCTTTGCCTCCCAAGTGCTGGGATTAAAGGCTTGCGCCACCACGCCCGGCTTACAATTATATTTTATTTGTGTATGCGGAGCACACTTCAGAGGAGAACTTTCAAGAGTTGGTTCTCCCCTTTCACCACGTGGGTCCTGGGATCAAACTTAGCCAGTCAGGCTTGATGGTGAGCTCCTTTACCTGCAAGTCATTATCTTGAAAGAGAAGAGTCTTAGTGTTGGTGTTGTAGAAGGTAAGATCCTCACTCAGGCTGAGTATGGCTGAGTTCTTTGTGAGTCCTTCTTCTTTTTGATAAAATGCAATCCATCCCCCATCCTCCCGAGCTAAAGAGACAGGAGACTACAGAGTGCATGTAATCCTAGATAGGTCTCCTATATTAAACCTCACTCACTCAGGGCTCAGACACATTGTTGGAAGAGGAGGGCAGAAACACTGTAAAAGCCAGGGATGTTGGATGACCTCAAGGAAGCAGTTTCCCAGGTGACTGGGAACTTCCTCATATGAACTTATAGCAATGGGGTCTGCTGCACA
Source organism: Rhizomys pruinosus (assembly GCA_009823505.1). Classification (NCBI taxonomy): domain Eukaryota; kingdom Metazoa; phylum Chordata; class Mammalia; order Rodentia; family Spalacidae; genus Rhizomys; species Rhizomys pruinosus. The sequence continues at coordinate 302,373 of VZQC01004924.1, forward strand.
AGACCCATGCAAACTCAAACCAGATAGCAAACCAGCATAGAACTGGGGAAACGGGTAAGAAGTCCCAGCCTTAGCTGAGGAAGTACTGGCAGCTGACCACTGCTGGTGAGGAGAGTTGGTTCTCTTTTTTTTTTTTTTTTTTATTTTATTTATTTATTTATTTATTTTTTTGTCTTTTCAAGACAGGGTCTCCCTGTAGCCCCAGCTGTCCTGGAACTCACTCTGTAGACCAGGTTGGCCTTGAGCTCACAAAGATCTGCCTGCCTCTGCCTCCCAAGTGCTAGGATTAAAGGTGTGTGCCACCACACCCGGCAAGTTGGTCTTCTTTAAGGGAGTGATGCTAGATAGGCTGACCAGGCTCCAGTGGATACACTCACACTGGGGGACATCTGGATACGCAAAATTGTCATAGTATATATGACAGAATGCATGAAATCTGGTCAGGGAGCTATGGAGGGGCACAGATGGGGAAGGCTTCTAAATATGATTAAGATGTGTGAAATGCACAAAAATTCAATGTGTGTGTGTGTGTATGTGTGTGTGTGAGATATATCTCAGACTGTCCTTGAACTCTCTATGTATCAAAGGGTGATCAGAGGCTCCACCCCCCAAACACTGGAATTACACATGTGCTCTACCCTGTGATGGAGCCCTGGGTCTCTTGCATGCTAGGAAGCAGCCCACCACCTGAGCAGTGTCCTAGCCCGTGCATCTTTTCTTTGGAGGTCAGCTTCAAAGTGTGACCCCTACATAACTATTAAGAACACACTTTTTTTTTTTGGACAAGATTTCACTGTGCAGCCTTGAGAGCAGCTGGCCTCAATCTCAGAGATCTACCTGCCTCTGCCTCCAGAGTGCCGAGACGAAAGCCTGGCCTTGCTAAGCACATTGATTTTGCAAGTGACCAAAAGGTTGGAATGGCTTCTCCTTTTCTCTCCTTTTCCTACTGGGGCTTCAAGCATAGGAGTGTGGTTTCAACATCAAACACACACACACACACCCCATTAGATTCCAATAAAGAGCCCAGAAGAAGGCTTCTCTTGTTACACTACCAAGTGAATTCCCTGCAACATTTTCAGACCAGCCCCTGTTTCCTTGTGGGAGTTTTGGTTTTTTCTCAATACTTGGCATCACTAGGAGGTCAGTCTGGCTCCTCAACACTTCTTGGGCAGTAAGGCAGGCTGGTTCAGTCAGATTAACATCCACAAAATGCCCCCTCCCTGGAAGGAGTCAGCTTTAACAACCTTAGTCCCCACCAGCTGACAGATGTTAGGAGGTTACTGTGCTAAGGGCACCTGCTCTCTCTCTCTGGGCCTGCAGGGGTCCTGTAAGGTCATGAGCCCAGCTAAGTCAGGGATTTTCCAGGAAACTAACTGAGGTAGAAGTTCTGAGAAAGTTGCTGCAATATCCTGCAATCAGGCTCTTACTGATAAGAGTCACAAGCCTCAGTTTATTTTGGGATGCTTCTACTGATACCAGCCACAGATCCACCTACTCCCTAATCCCCTCATCTTCTCACCCACAACCTCCTTGTGAACTCACTTCCTTGGGTGCTTGGGTATAAAACTACCATTCTGGAGACATTCTAATGCTGGCTATCCCGACACAGGCCGGCCAGCAGCCATGCCTGAAATAACCTTTTCACTGGGGTCCTGACCTTTTCTCCTCTATGCTCTGAGTTTCCCCTCAAAATTTCCTAACAGGTCCGATGGGCAGCTAAGAGCAGGGTGAAAGCCCGGCATCTCAGCTGCCATTGTGCATCTGTCTCCCTCGGTTCCTTCCTTGGTGTTGCACTTCTCAGCTCTGCATATAGAAGACTTTTTTAATCATTTAAGAAGTAGCCCTCGAAATCTGGCCATCCTCCCCTTTCAGGGCCTGAGGCACCAAGATAAGAGAACTAAGGTATTTCCAAGACTGGCAGGGACTTGAGAACAGATTGCCAGCTGCCAGACTTGGCAAATCCTGTTCCAGATGGAAAAAGGGCTGAACACCCAGTTTTTGTCTCAACTGACTCCATTTTGGCCCTTTTGTCAGGGTCCTTCTTTGAGACCTTGTCCTCCCAGTTTATCTCACCTTCCAGGACCAGTTCCAGGGGTTGGAATTCCCCTCCCCTCAAACCAGCAGGACACTCAAAACCGGAGAGACTTGGAACAGTTCCCAGCTTGGTCCTTCCCATAACCCAGGACCTGTTAGCATCTCATGGAGAATAGATTCCGCTCATCTGTCTTTAGTTTAGCTGATCGTGGGGTGAGGGGTGCAGTTGGGACCCCCACAGTTGGGCCTCAGCCTGGGACTATGATAACAGGGCTCTCCCCCCACCCTCTGGGTACTTGCCCTTCTTTTGTAGTTCACAGAAGCCCAGGCTTTGTACTCTTTTCTCTAGGAGACACTGGCACAAGCTTTAAAATAATTTTTAAGTATTTATTATTATATTATTATTACTATTATTATGTGTGTGTGTGTGTGTGCATGTGTGTGTGTGTGTGTGTGTGTGTGTGTAGTTCAGAGAACAACTTTCAGGAGTCAGTTCTCTCCTTCCATTATGGATTCTGGGGAATTGAACACTCAGGTCATTAGCTTTACACCAGCCAGCACTTTGATCTGCAGAGCCATCCTCTCCTCCTCCTCCCTCTTTTGAATACAATTTCAGGCTAGTGTTCAACTCAAAGAAATCCATTGCCTTCATTTCCCAAATGCTGGAATTACAGGCAAGAACTTCCATACCAGGATAGTATGCTTTTTTTAATTTT
>VZQC01004924.1:310182-348200 GCA_009823505.1 Rhizomys pruinosus
CCCTTATTTTTTCTTTTGACACAGGGTCTCACTATGTAGCCTTAGATGACCTGGAACTCACTGTGTAGACCAGGCTGGCCTCAGACTCACAGAGATCTGCCTGCCTCTGCTTCCTGAGTTCTGAGATTAAAGTATGCATTACCAGCTAGGGCGTATGGGCATGCCTTCAATTAGCACTTGAGAGAGGCGGGATCTGAAAATTCAAGGCCAGCCAGTCTACAGAGTGAGTTCCCGGACAGCTGGGGCTAAGAGGAGACCCTGTCTCAAAAAGACAAAAAAAAAAAAAAAGTATGCATTACCATGCCAGGTTCTAAGTGTATCTTCTTTTTTTTTAATTTTTGAGATAGGATTTCATGTAGCCCAGGCTGGCCTCAGGCTCACTATGTACTCTAAGATGACCTTGAACTTCTGAGGACAGGATGTTTACCACCATGCCAGGCTTACACAGTGCTAGAGATTAAACCCAGGGCTTCATGCATGCTAGGTAGGTACCTACTATCTGAGCTACATCACCAGCCCATGGTAGAACTTTTAATGAGTGGCATTTCACAGTCTCTCCCAGCATCCACCTACCAGCTTTGTGATTGCCCCCCAACCCTGTAACTTTCCAAACAGCAGGTGGCACAGGACTGTCTTTGAGCAGCAGACAGACGCCATCTGCGCCATCTGCCTGAGTTTAGCTGTGTCTGATGATCACAGCTGGGCTTGTTGATTGTAGATGTCTGCTCATGGACAGAGGCTGGGGAGCAACCACCCACTCTTCCCAACCTGTTTTGGGCTGTTCTACCCTAATTGCATGTGGCCTTGGGAAAGGTCTGGAGTCATTGGCCTGAGGAACACTAGGGAAAGGGGCTCATCTACTGGACTATGGGGGAAGCCATCATCCCTGCTGGGTGAAGACTTTCTGGTGAGGCCTTGGGGAGGGGAGTGTCCTCACCCTATAAGCAAACCCTCACTAAACTCCCCCAACCCCCGGCCCTGGGGTGAGCCCTGCTCTAACTGTACTCGGATTGTAGCCGGAACCAATGGAGGAAAGGGTGAGTGTTTACATCTCTCCCAGGGAAGGAGTTTTAGCAACAGGAAGGTATCTGATTGCCCGTGATTTTAGAAAAAAAGTTTTCAAGAGTAGAGAAACCAGGACTCAGATGGCCCCTGTGGTGTACACCTGTGATCCCAAAACTCAGGAGGCCAGGACAGGAGGATCCTGATTTGAGGCCAGCTTAGGCTGTGTAGCATGGTCCTATTTCAAAACACCAAAGGGGCAGAGCGGGGAGGCAGAACTTCTATCATCTACCTGCCAGGCTTCTTGCTGTTGTTTTGTTTAGCATTTTGGAAAAACTCTGCTTTGCAGAGTCCTCACTCACCATGCCAAGTCACCTAACACTCTCCTCTTCTCCTCCTGATCTACCAGGTGACTCTGCAAGCGCCCTTCTCCTGTTACATCTGGCATTCTGCTACCTCCCGGTGAAGGGAAAAAAGCAAGGAAACACATTTTTGTCTGGTTTGCACTAGCTTATTTTTTTTGAGACAGGGTCTCCATAGCCTAGGCTAGCTTCTAACTCACTAGATAGCAGAGGCTAGACTTGATTCTTAAAAAAAATTTTTTCTTTTTGGAAGTTTTTTTTTTTTTAATATTGGAGGCTGGAGAGATTCATCTGTTAAGAGCACGACTGCTCTTGCAGAGGACCTGGGTTCAATTCCCAGCACCACATGGGGCTGAGAACCGTCTTTGATTCCAGTTCAGGGGAATCTGATGCCCTCTTCTGACCTCCCCGGCATTGCACAACACAGGTGCACAAACCTACATAGCACAGACATTCATACACATAGAAAAATAAATAAAAAAATTAAAAAATGCAAAATAAAGGTGACATTTGAAAAATATGGAATGCTTCATAATTTGCGTGTTATCCTTGCCAGGGGCCATGCTTATCTCTGTATTTTCCAATTTTAGTATATGTGTGCTGAAGCGAGCCGATATTTTGAGATAGGGTTTCCTGCAGTCCCCAGCTGGGCTGGAATTTGCTATGTAGACAGGTTGACTTGAACTCACAGAGATCCACCTGCCTCTCCTTCCCAAGTGCTGGGAAAAAGGAATGCACCCCCACATCTGGCAGACTGATTTTTTAAAAATGTGTATAGTTGCCTATGCAGGTATGTTACATGTTTACAGTATGTCAATGCCCATAGAGGCCAATTACGGGATATCAGGCACTTGGAATTGGAGTTGTGCAACAGTTGTAGTGCCAGGTGGGACTGAGAAACTTACCATGGCCCTGCCAGACTCTTTTTAATTTTTGAGATAGGATTTCATGTAGCCCAGGCTGGCCTCAGGCTCACTATGTACTCTAAGATGACCTTGAACTTCTGAGGACAGGATGTTTACCACCATGCCAGGCTTACACAGTGCTAGAGATTAAACCCAGGGCTTCATGCATGCTAGGTAGGTACCTACTATCTGAGCTACATCACCAGCCCATGCTAGAACTTTTAATGAGTGGCATTTCACAGTCTCTCCCAGCATCCACCTTCACCAGCTTTTGTGCATTGCCCTCCCCAACCCTGTAACTTTCTGAACAGCAAGTGTGGCACAGGACTGTCCTTTGAGCTAGACAGACGCCATCTGCGCCATCTGCCTGAGTTCAGCTGTGTCTGATGATCACAGCTGGGCTTGTTGATTGTAGATGTCTGCTCATGGACAGAGGCTGGGGAGCACCCACCCACTCTTCCCAACCTGTTGTGGGCTGTTCTACCCTAATTGCATGTGGCCTTGGGAAAGGTCTGGAGTCTATTGGCCTGAGGAACACTAGGGAAAGGGGGCTCCATCTACTGGACTATGGGGGAAGCCATCATCCATGCTGGGTGAAGACTTTCTGGTGTAGCCTCGGGGAGGGGAGTGTCCTCACCCTATAAGTAAACCCTCACTAAACTCATTGGTCTCCCCCAACCCCCGGCCCTGGGGTGAGCCCTGCTCTAACTGTACTCGGATTGTAGCTGGAACCAATGGAGGAAAGGGTGAATGTTTACATCTCTCCCAGGGAAGGAGTTTTAGCAACAGGAAGGTATCTGATTGCCTGTGATTTTAGAAAAAAAAGTTTCTCAAGGAGTATGAAACCAGGACTCAGATGGCCCCTGTGGCTTAGACCTGTGATCCCAAAACTCAGGAGGCTGGAACAGGAGGATCCTGAGTTTGAGGCCAGCTTAGGCTGTATAGCATGGTCCTATTTCAAAACACCAAAGGGGCAGAGCGGGGGAGGCAGCACTTCTATCATCTACCTGCCAGGCTTCTTGCTGTTGTTTTGTTTTAGCATTTTGGAAAAACTCTCTGCTTTGCAGAGTCCTCACTCACCATGCCAAGTCTACACCACACCTACCTAACACTCTCCTCTTCCTCCTCCTGATCTACCAGGTGACTCTGCAAGCCTCTTCTCCTGTTACATCTGGCATTCTGCTACCTCCTTGTGAGAGGGAAAAAAGCAAGGAAACACTAGTTTGTACTGGTTTGCACTAGCTTATTTTTTTTGAGACAGGGTCTCCAGTAGCCTAGGCTAGCTTCTAACTCACTAGATAGCAGAGGCTAGACTTACATTCTTTAAAAAAAATTTTTTCTTTTTGGGAGATTTTTTTATTTTTTAGAAATAAAAATGTGGGCTGGAGACATGGCCTAGTGGTTAAGAGCACTGACTGCTCTTGAAGAGGACTCAGATTTGATCCCCAGCACCCACATGGAGGCTGAGAACCGTCTTTGACTCCAGTTCCAGGGGAATCTGACGCCCTCTTCTGACCTCCGTGGCATTGCATGACACGGGTGCACAACCTACATGCAGACAGTACATTCATACACATAGAAAAATAAATAAAAATTTAAAAAATAAATAAAAATGCAAAATAAGGGTAACATTTAAAAAATATGGAATGCTTCACGAATTTGCGTGTCATCCTTGCACAGGGGCCATGCTAATCTCTGTATCTTTCCAATTTTAGTATATGTGCTGCCAATGCAAGCATGATATTTTTGAGATAGGGTCTTCCTGCAGCCCCAGCTGGCCTGGAATTTGCTATGTAGACCAGGCTGGACTTGAACTCACAGAGATCCACCTGCCTCTGCTTCCCAAGTGCTGGGATTAAAGGTGTGCGCCCCCACACCTTGCAGACTGATTTTTTTAAATGTGTATAAATGTTTTGCCTATGCAGGTATGTTATTTATTTATTTATTTATTTTTTTTTTGAAGAGGGTGTCGGATTCCCCTGGAACTGGAGTTCTCCCAGAACTGGAGTTTCAGATGGTTCTCAGCCGCCATGTGGGTGCTGGTGATCGAACCCGGGTCCTCTGTAAGAGTGGTCGGCGCTCTTAACCGCTAGGCCATCTCTCTAGCCCCTATGCAGGTATGTTAAATGTACCATGTATGTGCAGTGCCAATAGAGGCTAAATTAGGGTATCAGGTCCCTTGGAATTGGAGTTATGAACAGTTGTTAACTGCCATGTGGGTACTGAGAAACTGCACCTGGGTCCTCTGCAAGACCAGCCAGTGTTAACAGCTGAGCCATCTTTCCAGCGCCTGAACTTAAATTCTTGATCCCTCTTGCTTTCACCTCCCAAGTGTTGGGATTACAGGCATGTGCTGCCATGCCCAGTTAGGCTTGGACTGTTGAAATCTTCCTGGCTCTTTATCAACAGGGAGCAAAGCACAGAATAAAATCAGCTCTGTGGTTAACGACAAATCCTATAGCTCTCCAGGGCACACTCAAGCTGTCTCAACTCCCTTTCTAGCAATATTCTCCTATGTTGAATATATGCAGCATTTCATGATTCTTTTATTTATTTTTATGTGTTTGAGGATTTTGCCTGCATATAAGTATACCATATGTATACAATGCCCACAAAAGCCAGAAGCGGACATCAAATCCCTTGGACCTGGAGTTATGGACCACTGTTACCCATGTGGTGCTGGAAACTGAACCCTGATCCTTTGTAAGAGCAGCCAGTGCTCTTAACCACTGAGCCGTTGGTCCAATCCCCATGGAGGACTTCAGAATAAGTTCTCTCCTAAGAAGGAAATAAATAAGCTAAAGGGCTGGGGGTGTAGCTTAATGATAAGAGTATCTGCCTGGTGTGCGCAAGGCATGGGGTAACCCCAGAACTACAGAAAGAAATGAAACATAATAGAACACACAAAGACTCCCATCTCTGAATGAGAACTTTTTAAAAAATATTTTTAAATTTTTATTTATTTATTTTTTATGTGTATGAGTGTACTGTCTGCATGTCGGTTGGTGCACCTGTGTCGTGCAATGCCTCGGAGGTCAGAAGAGGGTGTCAGATTCCCCTGGAACTGGAGTTAAAGACAGTTCTTAGTCACCATGTGGGTACTGGGAATCGAACCCAGGTCCTCTGCAAGAGCAGTCGGTGCTCTTAACCTCTGAGCCATCTCTCTAGCCCCGAACACTGTTTTCTTACTCTCTGAGAAACTTTTCCTCAAATCACAGTCTATCTATGCCTTGCTGTTTGGAATGATACTGGGGGAATGAAAGTTCCCACCCACTCTTAGGCCCATGAGATGGCTCTGTGGGTAAGGGTGCTACCACAAAGGCTGACAACTGGAGTTCAGTCCCTGAGACTCACATAGCAGTAGGAGAGAACCAACTTTTTTTTTTTTTTTTTTTTCTTTTTGAGACAGGTGGCTGGGGTGGGGGAGGTGGGAAAGGGAGGAGAAGGAGGGACCTCAATAGAGACCTGAGAGCAGCCTCATTAAGGGACAACCAAATTAGCTCCTTTATTTGCAGGAGATAGGAGATGGGGAGGTTCCCTTTATAGGTAGCCTTTTAGAAGGATTTCTGGTTGGGATGGGGTGGGAGTTCAGGGGAAGTTTATGTGCACTTACCATGCCCTTGTTTACGCCAGCTGGCAGAGGTGCCATTTGGTTACAAAACCAAGGTGTGCTTTTTAGAAGTGAGGCAGGTTAGGATTGTGACACCCATACAGAAATCCCAAAGGGGGCAGGAGTCTACCATCCATCCTCCATACCCAGTAGGGGCAGGCTCAATCCCCCACCATTTGGAGATTGCGGGGCAAAAGGCTACTGTTATTGCTCGGACCAATATGGAATTGGGCCCCACAGCCTTGAAGCTAAGATGTGGCTGAGAGTGTGGCTCTTGGGAGGCTGAGGCAGGGTGTTTTACAAGTTGAAGGCCAATGTGGATTACTTAATGAGTTTGAAGGCCAGCTTGGTCTGTATATGAGACCTTGGACTCAGATAAGTGTTTAAGAGAGATGAGATAGATAATAGATTAGATATAGGATAGAGATAGTGGGTGGGGTTGGAGAGATGCTCGGTAGTTAAGAGCACTTGTTGACTTTTGCAGAGAGGACCCCCATTCTCAGCACCATATCAGGACAGTGGGTGTAACAACTACTGCTGTAAACTCCAGTCATAGAGGACCCACCCCTCTTCTGTCCACAGATAACTGCACACACTTGGTATCCTATAGCCATGCAGAAGAACATATAAAAATAACTAAATAAGTTGAATGTATGAATGATTATGTACGTTCCCACAAAAGACCAGAAGACCAGTGAGGCAGAAGGGCAGGCAGGTCCTCTCCATCTTGGGTGGTTCTGATCAGGACTCAGGGTCAAATAAGGCACCTGGCAGCTGACCATTGATTGATTCCCATGGCCCGGAGTGGCTGGCCTTTCTTTCTTTTTGGGGGAGGGGGGTCTTTTTTTTTTTTGAGACATGGTCTCCCTGTAGCCCCAGCCTGGCCTGGAATCACTTTGTAGACGGCTGGCTTAAACTCACAAAAGATCCACTGCCTCCCAAGTGCTAGATAAAGGTGTGTGCCACCACCAGCCGGCAAGCAAGACTTTCTTATCTCCATGAGCCTTAGTGTTTTCATCTTGCAAAAAAAGAGGCTGTTACTAACTATAACCACTTCTCTCTACAGGCCAGAAAGAGTAAAAGAAATAATTAAAAGAAAGAAAATATAAATCTCTGAAAATGAAATTATTATTTGAACTAATTTTAATCCCATATTGGTTTACTAAGTGGGTTGAACCCTTGACACCTGTTTATTTCACAATCCAAAGCTATGGTTTTACCCATCGAGACCATTATTTGGCACAGTGAAAGTGATAACAGATGTAAACACATGCTCTGCTACAGACATCCAATAATAACCATGTTCATTCCCGTACTGGCAGGCTGACTTACTGGGCAGAATATGCGTGCAAATCTGCAAGGCACAGGCAGGTTGTACAGAGCTGGGGAGGGATGGGTTTCTTGGGATGCCCCTGACTCAGTAAGTTTGTGCCTTGTTATTTTCTTTTATTCAATTAATATTTTTATTATTTTTAATTTATTTATTTTTATGTATATGAATGTACTGTCTGCATGTAGGTTTGTGCACCCATGTCATGCAATGCTGCGGAGGTCAGAAGAGGGCATCAGATTCCCCTGGAACTGGAGTTAAAGATGGTTCTTAGCTGCCATGTGGGTGCTGGGAATGGAACCCAGGTCCTCTGCAAGAGCAGTAGGCACCCTTAACCACTGAGACATCTCTCCAGCCCCTCAATTATTATTTTTAAAAATTAGCACTCAACCAGGCATGGTGGAACACACCTTTAATCCCAGCACTCAGGAGCAGAGGCAGGTGGATCTCTGAGAGTTTAGGCCAGCGCTGGTCTACAAGTGAGCTCTAGGGTTTGGTGTGCACACCTTTAATCCCGCATTCAGGAGGCAGAGGCAGTGGAACTCTGTGTGTTCAAGGCCAGCCTGGTCTACATAGAGAACTCCAGGGCAGCTGGGACTAAAGGGAGACCCTGTCTCAAAAAAAAAAAATAGCACTCTAACTGCCATTCCAAAATATTCATTTGATAAAATGTGTTATAAGCAGGCTATTTGGTATAAAATAAAAAACAAAACAAAAAACTCATTTTTCCATCTGACACCTGTCAATTACATGCCTTTCCTTGACATAAAAAATGGGATGGGCTGGGAATGTAGCTGAGAGACTCAGTGTTTACCTCTCACACGTGGGGTTCTGGGTTTGTTGAAACCAGATGAGGTGGTGCACACCTGGAATCCAGGTATTTGAGGGGTGGAAACAGGTGAATCAGTAGTTCAAAGTTATTTTTGCTACATAATGAGTTGTGAGACCAGCCTGGCTACAGATGACTCTGTCTCAATAAGATAGGATCAGATCGGATTGGATAGGATAGGTAGGATAGGATAATAGGGCAGGTTAGACTTGACTAGCTAGCTAGCTAGTCTAGTCTAGTCTAACCTGCTAACCCCCCACCCGCCTCTGCCTCGCAAGTGCTAGGATTAAAGGTGTGCGCCACCACGCCTGGCGTAATTTTATTTTATGAGTGTTTTGCCTGCATGTATGTAAATGTACCAGTGTTGTACAATACCACAGAGGCTAGAAGAGGGCATCAGATCCTCAGGAACTGAGTCTTATATATGGTTGTTAGTGGCCATGTGGGTGCTAGGAACCAAACCGGGGTCCTCTTCAAGAGTAGCCACTGGTCTTAACAACTAAGCCATATCTCTAGCTCTATCTTTCTCTCTTTTGAGACAAAGTGTCCTGTATTCCCGGCCAGCCACACAAACTCACTTTGTATGAGAGGATGATTCTCTTGCCCCCACCTCTCAGATGTCAGGTTGACAGGCTTGTGCCACCAAGTATTTAAAAACAAGTCTTCAGATTTACACAAGCTGGCTCATATTAAGATACAGAAAATGGGTCAGACTTAGAGTTTGAGAAATTCTGCCAGTAAGATTATCCACAGTCACATTCTTGTTCTCTGTGTGGGAAAGTTGAGAAAATCAAGTTATCCTAAGCACATTGTAGCAAAAAGAAAGTTACAATTGTTAGTTAAACTGAAAAGATTTCTTTGAGCAGATGTTTTTCTTTAGTGCAGTATCTTCTTTATGTCCTTGGAGTATTTTGCAGTATTGGCCATATGCTGCTCTGATGAGGTAGGTTTTCCCTGATGAGAAGTTGGAAGTCCTTCCAGGTAGAACTGACTCTGAGAGTGGGATACACATCAGTGGGAGAACATCACTGAGCATGTGCCGGCCCTGGGTGCCATCTCCGCCATTGGGGGGGGGTGGAGGAGGGGGGGAGGAGGGGATGGGAGGGGGTGAGAAGTGGGGGGAGAGGAAGACGAGCGAAGAAGCGAGCGTTGTGCTTGTGGGGCAGGCGGTGTGGTGCACGCCTTTAGTCCTAGCAGAGGCAGGCAGAATTTTGTGATTTCAAGGCCAGCCTGGTCTACAGAGTGAGTTCCGGGACAGCTGGGGCTACAGGGAGACCTTGTCTCGAAATGACAAAAACAACACAACAACAACAAAAAAAAAAACATAAAACAAAACTTTATGGTTGGGGCTGGAGAGATGGCTCAGGGGTTAAGAGCACTAACTGCTCTTGCAGAGGACCTGGGTTCGACTCCCAGCACCCACACGGTGGCGGCTAAGAATATCTTTAACTCCAGTTCCAGGGGAATCCGTCACCCTCTTCTGACCTCCACGGCATTGCACGACATGGGTGCACCAACCTGCATGGAGACAGTACACTCATACACATAAAAAAAAAAAAGAAAGAAAAAAGAAAATGCTGTGGGAATGGAGTCCAGTTAGGAACATTCTACTGAGAGACTGGCAGAGCCAGCTGTGCTTCCGTCTCTCGGTGTGACCTGCAAAGTCTCCTTGTTTCTAAACTTCAATTTCATTGTCATGAAACTGCTAAGGCTAGATTCAGCATTTGTTCCCACATTTTACAGAATGTTTTCAGGTTGAAAGATTGGAAGAGGGAGCCATACGTGGTGGTTTATGACTATAATCCCATCACTCGAGTGGCTAAGACGGGAGTGCTAGGGTTCTGAGGTCAGCTTGGGCTACAGAATGATTCAAGAATGGTCTAGGGTATTGATAGAGACCTATTCACCCACCCAACCATTCAACTATCCATTTACTCATCTATCCATGCATACACCCATCTACCCACCTATCCATTCATCTACCCATTCACCCATCCATCTAGACACATATCCACCCACCCATCCATCTGTTTGTTCATCCCCCACTCACTATCCATCCAATCATCCATCCACTTACCATCCATCATCCATCCATCCATCCATCCATCCATCCACTCACCCATCCTCCCATCCATCCACCTCCTAATCCATCCACCCCTCCACACAAAACAAAACTAACCCAACAATTAAAAAAAAAAAGCAGGGCTGGAGAGATGGCTCAGTGGTTAAGAGTGCTGACTGCTCTTGTAGAGGACCCGGGTTCAATCCCCAGTACCCACATGGCGGCTGAGAACCGATCTGTAACTCCAATTCCAGGAGAAATCCAGTTCCAGGGGAATCTGACACCCTCTTCTGACCTCTGCGGTGTTGCACTACATGGGTACACAAACCTGTATGCAAATAGTACATTCATACACATAAATAAATAAAATAAAAATAAAAAAATAAAAGCTTGAGGTATTTGTTTTGTTGCCTCTCTGAAGCTTCTCTGTTAGAAAGCACATGAGCATCTGCATTGTTTCTTCTTTCCACAGACACCCCACTGGTGTTTGCGGTATACTTTCAATTTATAGAGAATCTCACATTTAGTGTCACCTTTAATCCTGGATACAGCACTAGAATTTGAGGGAAGTATCTAGAAAAGATGCCTGTGTTCCTACTCTTAGCACCTGGGGAATAAAAAATTTTAAGCAACTGTGTAGATAGACTGGTGGACAGACATCTATCCATGTATTCACCTACGTATTCTTATCCATCCACCCGTCCATAATATAGCAATTCATACATTCTTCTACCTATCCATCTATCATCCATCCACCATGCAAACCATCCATCTATCCATCCATCCACCATCCAATCCATCCACCATACAAACCATCCATCTATCCGTCCATCCACCATCCATCCACCATCTACCTATCCACCCATCCCTATTAGTTATGTTTCTATTGCTGTGATAAAATACCATGACTGTCTACTGCAGGTGGATGACATGGAAGTGACTCCTTTCCTACAGAGGCTGAAGATGTCCTGTGAGGGGACAAGTTCTCACCAGGTAGCCCAGGCTGGCTTGGCATTCGTGCTTTTCCTGTGTCAGCCTTCTCCCCGTGGGCCACTACATCTAGGTTTCTTTTTTTTTTTTTAATTAAAAAATTACATTTGTTTCCAGGCATAATGGTGCATGCCTTTAATCCCAGGACTTGGGAGGCAAAAGCAGGCAGATCTTGGTGAGATGGAGTCCAGCCTGGTCTACAGAGTGAGTTCCAGGTCAGCTGGGGCTACAGGGAGACCTTGTCTCAAAAAGACCAAAAACAAACAAACAAACAAACAAACAAACAAACAATTTATTTCGTGTAGTTTGTCATTGTGGAGGTCAGAGAACAACTGTCAGTAGTGTTTCCTCCTTCTACCATGTGGGGCCTGGGGATCAGACTCAGGTCTTCTAGCTGACTTGCTGATCCATCTTGCTGGCCCCAAATTCCAGGTTTCACAGAGTGAATTTTTTTTTTTTGTCTTTAGGAGACAGGGTCTCCCTGTAGCCCCAGCTATTCTGGAATTCAGTCTGTAGACTAGGCTGGCCTTGAACTCACAGAGATCCACCTGCCTCTGCCTCCCAAGTGCTGGGATTAAAGGCGTGCACCACCACACCCCTCTGAGTGATTTTTTTTTTTATCTGTCTCCCAAGTGCTAGGATTAAAGGGTGTGTCACTATGCCCGACAAAGAGTGAATTTTTTCCTTAAGAGTGAATTTTTTAAGTTGAAAAATTTTAAAAACTTGAGCTGGGTGCAGTGGCTCATGCCTTTAATTTCAGCAGTTGGGAGGCAGAGACAGGCAGATCTCTGTGAGTTCAAGTTCAGCCTCACCTACATAGTGAATTCCAGGACAGCTGGGGCTACAAAGACAACCAGTTTCAAAAAGACACCCCCCCAAAAAATTAAAACTTAAAAAATTTTTTTACTTATATATTTTTATTTTATGTGTATGTGTTTGCCTACCTGTAATTATTGTTATTATTGTTGTTATTATTATTATTTTGTTTTTTTTTTTTTTTTGAGACAGAGTTTCCCTGTAGCCCTGGCTGTCCTGGAACTCACTATGTAGAACAGGCTGGTCTTGAACTCATAGAGATCTGCCTGCCTCTGCCTCCCAAGTGCTGGGATTAAAGACGTGCGCTTCCATGCATGGCATTGCCTGCATGTATGGAAGTACCCTCATGCATACAATGCCTGTGGAGGCCAGAACAAGGCATGGGATCCTCTGGAACTAGAGCTATAGATTGTTTTCAGCCACCATGTGGGTGCCAGGAATATAACCCTGGTCTTCTGCAGGAGCAGCCAGTGCTTTGAACCACCGAGCCATCTTTCAGCAATCTCTCCCTTTTTTGAGACAGAGATGTGTATCCCAGGCTGGCCTTGAACTCCCTGTGTGGCTGAAGATGACTCTGAATGTCTGATCCTCCTGCTTCTACCTCAGGAGTGCTGGGATTACATGCGTGCATTGTTGCACCCAGAAACCTAGTGACCTTACAGGAGCTGCGTATTCACGGGAACACAGACTGTCCGCACCTTAGTTTTTGTGTTTCTCTTGCCCCACTGAATGGTGAAGCTGCAGATATACATTATGGCTTCTGTCCAGGCAGTGTCCTGTGCCTGGGCGGACATTGAACTTGGTTGGGGTCGGGAGACCCTGCTTCAGGACTGGATCCTCTTTTCCAAAGTTTCTGCTTCCTCCTCATAAAGCCAGCTTGATCCATCAAACAATAAACACTTATTATCGTCTTGTGCAGCCTTCTGGCTGGGCACTAGAGGTCTAAACACCCTCGGCTTCCCTCACAGTGCTGATGGGAGAACTGATTCCTCAGTGAGCAAAAAATAGAAGAGGAAATGGAGTTCCGGGCGCCCAGCAGCGCTTTCTGTGGTTTCATTAAGTACAGGACATGAAACTGGATCCTTTCTAGAGCCCAATCGCCGGGGTGTGACACAGTGGTTAGGAACTGAGGCTTGGGGCCTGGGGGCAGGCTCAGTCAGTAAAGTGCTGGCTCTGCAGTTCAATCTCCAGCACCTTTGTAAAAGCCAAGCATGGTGGCCTGTGCTTGTAAACCCAGCTCTGAGGAGGCAGATCCCTGGGGCTCCTGGTCCAGCCTAACCTGTGAGCTCAAGATTAAGAGCTTCTGTCTCCCAAAATAAGGTGAACTATTACTGAGGAAGGATCTGAGGTTGACCTCTGGTCTCCACCTGTACACATACATACATGTTTGTGCACCTGTGCACACACAAATATGCACACTTACCCAGTACACACACAAGAACTGAGGCTCAGAGGTGAAGGTGCCTGCCACCAAACCTAACAACCTGAGATAAATCCCAGGACCCACATGGTGGAAAGAGAGAACTTATTCCTGTATGTCGTCTTCTGACTTCTGCAGTGAGCCACGGCACGTGAGAACTTACTCCTGTATGTCGTCTTCTGACCTCTGCATTGAGCCACGGCACGTGAGAACTTACTCCTGTATGTCGTCTTCTGACCTCTGCAGTGAGCCACGGCACGTACGTCCCCCACAGCTAAGTGACTAACTAAATGGAGGCTCAGGAGTCAGTGTCTTTTTTCAAATCTCATGTTCATAGCCGAGCATGGTGGCACACGCCTTTAATCCTAGCACTCGGGAGGCAGAGGCAGGCAGATCTTTGTGAATTCAAGGCCAGCCTGGTCTACAGAGTGAGTTCCAGGCTAGCTGGGGCTACAGGGAGACCCTGTCTCGAAAAGACCAAAAAGAAAAAAAAAAAAATCAAATCTCATGTTCACGAGAATTGGAAAGAACTACTTTTTTTTGGTATTTTTGAGACAGGGTCTCCCTTTAGTCCCACCTGGCCTAGAGCTCACTCTGTAGACCAGGCTGGCCTTGAACACAGAGATCCACCTGCCTCTGCCTCCTGAGTGCTGGGATTAAAGGTGTGCACCACCACACCTGGCCCAGAAAGAACTACTTTAAAAAAACATTTTATTTCTTAATTTTATGTGTATGAATGTATTGCCTGAATGTGTATAAGTGCACCCATGTAGTGCAATGCCTGTGGAGGTCAGGAGAGGGTGTGAGATCCCCTGCAAATGGCATTATGGATGGTTGTTAGCCACTATGTGGGTGCTGGGAACCAAACCCTGGTCCTCTACAGGAGAACCCGGTACTCTTAGCCACTGAGCCACTGCTCCAGCCCCAAGAATTAACTGCTTTTTGACTCAGTTTCTTCCATCTGAAAAGTGGGAACAGGAGCTGTGGGTCTCCTTATGGGGCAGTGGGAGGGCTGGGTGGTCTGTGTGTACAACATTCACATGAGTAGGTTATAAGAAGCACTCATCCAGGCATGGCGGCACATGCCTTTAATCCCAGTTCTTGGGAGGCAGAGGCAGGTGAGATTGAGGCTAGTCCAGTCTACATAGCTCCAGGCCAGCTGTGGCTACAGGGAAACCCTGTCTCAAAAAACAAAAACAAAAACAAAAACAAAGGAAGAGACTCCTTAACTCAAACGCCAGCTGTCAGTTTATAATTGGGTCCAGGAGGACACCAGCTGAGGCATCCTCACACGTTTATGACAAAATTGATACCTCACCTGTTTGGGATGATGTTTTTTGTACAAGTAGCCAGGTTCCATTCAACTCATTCCGCCAGCTAGGTTAAAGTTTAGTTAGTTCTGGGGCTGGAGAGATGGCCTAGCAGTTAAGAGCAATGACCGCTCTTGCAGAGGACCCGGGTTCGATCCCCAGCACCCACATGGCAGCTGAGAACCATCTGTAACTCCAATTCCAGGAGAACTACAGTTCCAGGGGAATTCGACACCTTCTTCTGACCTCCGCGGCATTGCACGACACTGGTGCACAAACCTACATGCAGACAGTACATTCATACACATAAAAAATAAAAAAATTAAAAAAAAGTTTAGTTAGTTCTCCCAAGTTCTGTGTCCATTGTCAGGCCTGATATTCTTAGCTAGAGGGAGGGGCTTGAGGAGGATTTCCAGGAAAAAAAACTGAGGTAGAAGGACTCCGAGAGTTGCTGCTATCCTGCAATCAGGCTCTTACTGAAATGGTCCAAGAGCTCAGTTTATTTTGGACTCTTCTACTGATACCAGCCCAGATCCCACCTACCCCTATCCCCTCATATTCTCACCCTAACCACAACCTCCTTGTGAACATCACCTTCCTTGGGTGCTTGGGTATTAAAATACCATTCTAGGGACATTCTACATGCTGTCGCCTATCCCATACACAGGCAGGCCAGCAGCCTGCCTGAAATAACCTTTTCACTGGGGTCCTGACGTTTTCTCCTCTTGCTCTGAGTTTCCCCTCACAAAATTTCCTAACAGGTCCGAATGGGCAGCTAAGAGCAGGGTGAAAGCCCGCATCTCAGCTGCCATTGTGCATCTGTCTCCCTCGGTTCCTTCCTTGGGTTGCACTTCTCAGCTCTGCATATAGAAGATTTTTTAATCAATTTAAGACAGTGCCTCCAATCTGGCCATCCTCCCCTTTCAGGGCCCTGAGGCACCAAGATAAGAGAACTGAGTATTTCCAAGACTGGCAGGGACTTGAGAACAGATTGCCAGCTGCCAGACTTGGCAAATCCTGTTCCAGAGCAGAAAAAGGGCTGAACACCCAGTTTTTGTCTCAACTGACTCCATTTTTTGCCCTTTGGTAGCGGTCCTTCTTTGAGACCTTGTCTTCTCCAGTTTATCTCACCTTATCCAGTACCAGTTCCAGGGGTTGGTATTTCACCTCCCCTCAAACCAGCAGGACACTCCAAAACGGAGACGAGACTTGGAACAGTCCCAAAGCCCCTTTTGCGTCCTTCCCATAACCCAAGACCTGTTAGCATTTCTGGAGAATAGATTCCGCTCATCTGTCTTTAGTTTAGCTGATCGTGGGGTGAGGGTGCGTTGGTGACCCCCACAGTTGGGCTCAGCCTGGGACTATGATAACAGGGCTCTCCCCCCATCCTATGGTACTATTGCCCTTCTTTTGTAGTTACAGAAAGCCCAGGCTTTGTACTTCTTTTCTCTGGAACCTGGCTAAAGCTTTAAAAATATAATTTTAATATTTTAGTATTTATATTCTTATTACTTATTATTTGACTTTGCATGTGTGTCATTGTGTGTGTGTGTGTTGTGTGTGTGTGTGTGTGTAGTTCAGAGACAAACCTTCAGTGCAAATAAGTTCTCTCTTTCCATTCATGGATTCTGGGGAATTGAACACTCAGGTCATTAGCTTTACACCAGCCAGCACTTTGATCTGCAGAGCCATCCCTCCTCTTCCTCCTCCTCTTTTGAATACAATTTCAGCTCGTGTTACAACTCAAAGAAATCCATTGCCTTCATTTCCCAAATGCTGGAGATTACAGGCAAAGAATTCCTACCAGGCATAGTATGCTTTTTTACTTTTTTTTTTAAATTTCTCTCTATTCTTTTGACCTGGACTTCTTGATAACAGGGCTGCGCCTCAGGTACTTCACAGAGATCTGCCTGCCTCTGGCTTCCTGGTGCTGAGATTAAAAGCATGCATTACCAGCCTTGGGGTGATGGCACGAATGGCCTTTAATCCTTAGCACATTGGGAGGCGAGGCAGGGGATTTTTGAGTTCAAGGCCTGGTCTACAGAGTGAGTTTCCAGGACAGCTGGGGCTACAGGGAGACCCTGTCTCAAAAAGACAAAAAAAAAAAAAGTATGCATTTACCATGCAGTTCTAAAGTTATCTTTTTTTTCTTTTAATTTTGAGATAGGATTTCACTGTAGCCCAGTGTGGCCATGGAAGTACTCTATAGCTGGACTGCAGCTTTGAGGATTTTGATCCCCATGCCCCTTACCATAGTGCTGGCATTAAACGGCCTAGGGCTTCATGCATGCTAGGTAGGTACCTACTATCTGAGCTACATCACCAGCCATGGCTAGAACTTTAATGAGTGGCCATTTCACAGTCTCTCCCAGCATCCACCTTCACCAGCTTTTGTTGCATTGCCCTCTCCCAACCCTGTAACTTTCAAACAGCAAGTGTGGCACAGCACTTGTCTTTGAGCTAGACCGGACGCCATCTGCGCCATCTGCCTGAGTTCAGCTGTGTCTGATGATCACAGCTGGGCTTGTTATTGTAGATGTCTGCTCATGGACAGAGGCTGGGGAGCACCCACCCACTCTTCCCAACCTGTTGTGGGCTGTTCTACCCTAATTGCATGTGGCTTGGGACCAAGGTTCCTGGAGTCTATTGGCTGAGGAACACTAGGGAAATGGGGCTCATCTCTGGACTATGGGGGGAAGCAATCATCCCGATGGTGGGTGAATAGATTTTATGCGTGTAGCCTTCCGGGGAGGGGATGTGTCCTCACCCCTACTAGTCAACCCCCTCACTACAACCTCCATTGGTTCTCCCCCCAATCCCCCGGCCGGGGTGACAGCCCTGCCTCTAACTGGTCACTCGGCATTAGTCCAGAAACAATGGAGGACAGGCCCTGAATGTTTATCTCTCACAGGGACAGGAGTTTTACGCAACAGGAAGGTATCTGATTGCCGTGATTTTAGAAAAAAAAGTTTTATCAAGGCAGTTAAAGAAACCAAGGACTCATGACCTTCGGCCCCCCCGGTGGCTTTAGACAGTGACCTACACCCAAAATCAGCGACGGACCGGGACCAGGCCGGATATTGCGAGCTTTCGATGCACACTAGCTGTCTCCTGTCNGAAACAGGGGAAATGGCGTTCTTAGTTTCCAGGCGCCCAGCAGCGCTCTGTGGTTTCATTAAGTACAGGAAATGAAACGGATCCTTTACAGAGCCAATCCCGGGGTGTGACCAGTGGTTAGGAACTGAGGCTTTGGGGCCTGGGGGCAGCTCAGTCGTAAAGTGCTGGCTCTGCAGTTCAATCTCCAGCACCTTTGTAAAAGCCAAGCATGGTGGCCTGTGCTTGTAATCCCAGCTCTGAGGAGGCAGATCCCTGGGGCTCCTGGTCCAGCCTAACCTGTGAGCTCAAGATAAGAGTTCTGCTCCCAAAATAAAGGTGAATATTATGAGAAGAAATCTTGAGGTCTGACCTCTGGTCTCCACCTGTACACTACATACATATGTTTGTGCACCTGTGCACACACAATATATCACACTTACCCAGTACACACCAAGAACTGAGGCTCAGAGTGAAGGTGCTGCCACCAAACCTAACAACTGAGATAAATCCCAGGACCCACATGGTGAGAAAGAGAGAACTTATTCCTGTATGTGTCTTCTGACCTCTGAGTGAGCCTGGCCCATGTGCCGCCCCCACACTAAAGACTAATAAATGGAGCTCAGGAGTCAGTGTCTTTTTCAAATCTATGTTCATAGCCTGGCGTGGTGGCACGCCTTTAATCCTAGCCCGGGAGGCAAGAGGCGGATCTGTAGGAGTTCAAGGCCAGCAGGTCTACAGAGTGAGTTCCAGGCCAGCTGGGGCTACCGGAGACCCTGTCTCCAAAAGACCAAAAAATTAAATAAATAAATAAAATAAATAATAAATAAAAACACACAAACAACAAAACAAATCAAATCTCATTTCATGAGAATTGGAAAGAACTACTTTTTTTTGGTATTTTTTGAGATAGGGTCCCCTTTTAGTCCCCGGCCTGTGAGCTCACTCTGTAGACCAGGCTGGCTTAAACTCACAGAGATTGCCTGTCCTTCCTCCTGAGTGCTGGGATTAAAGGTGTTGCACCACCACACCTGGCCCAAAGAGAGAAAGAAGAAAGAACTACTTTCAAAATATATATATTTTTTATTTTTATTTTTTTGTTTTTTTGAAGTCTTCTTGAAAAAAAAATTTGTAAATATTTTTTATTTATTATTATTTTTATGGTAAATGTTACTGTCTGCATTGTAGGTTTGTGTGCACCCGGTCATGCTTGCCATGGAGGTCAGAGGTGTTGGATTCCCTGAACTGAAGTTAAAGATGGTTCTCAGATCCACCATGTGGTGCCGGCATCGAACCCAGGTTCCTCTGCAAGAGAGTCGGCATCTTTAACCCCTAGGCCATCTCTCCACAAAAAAAAATTTTTATTTCTTAATTTTATGTGTATGAATGTATTGCCTGAACTGTGTCTAAGTGCACCCAGTAAGCAAGCCTGGGAGGTCAGGAGAGGAGTGTAGACCCCTGGAAATGGAATTATGGTGTTGTTAGCCACTATGTGGGGCTGGGATCCAAAACCCTGAGTCCTCTACCGAGAACCTAGTGGTACCTTAGCCACTGAGCCACTGCTCCAGCCCCAAGAATAACGCTTTAACCAGTTTCCATTGAAAGTATGGGACAAGAGCTTGTGGGTCCCTTATGGGGGAGGGGGGCGGGAGGGTGGGCTGTGTGGTACAACACTCACATGAGAGGTTATAAGAAGACCCAGCAGGGGGGGCACATGCCTTTAAGCAGTGCTTGGGAGGCAGGAGGCAGGGAGCATGACGCGGCTTGAGGCTAGTCCAGGTACATGCTCCAGGCCAGCGTGGGACAGGGAAACCCGGTCTCAAAAAAACAAAACAAAACAAAACAAAAAGAGGAAGAGACTCCTTAATTCAAACGCACTGTCAGTTTATAATTGGGTCTAGGAGGACACCAGCTGAGGCATCCTCACAAGTCTATGACAAAATTGATATGTCACCTGTTTGGGATGATGTTTTTTGTACAAGTAGCCAGGTTCCATTCAACTCATTCCGCCAGCTGGTTAAAGTTTAATTAGTTCTGGGGCTGGAGAGATGGCCTAGCAGTTAAGAGCAATGACCGCTCTGCAGAAGACCGGGGTTCTAATCCCCCAGCACCCACATGGCAGCTGAGAAACCCTCTGTAACTCCAATTCCAAGGAACTCCAGTTCCAGGGGAATCCGAAACCCTCTTCTGACCTCCGCGCATTGCACGACACTGGTGCACAAAACCTACATGCAGGACAGTATATTCATACACATAAAAAATAAAAAAAAATTATAGCCGGGTGTGTGGTGCATTGCCTTTAATCCTAGCACTTGGGAGGCAGCAGGCAGGCAGATCTTTGTGAGTTCAAGGGCCAGCCTGGTCTACAGATGTGAGTTCCAGACAGCTGGGGCTACAGAAACGCGAAAAAAACCCAAAAAAACAAAACAAACAAATAATAAAATAAAATAAAAAATAAAAAAATTTTTAAAAAGTTTAGTTAGTTCTCCCCAGTTCTGTGTCCATCGTCAGGCCTGATATTCTTAGCTAGAGGAAGGCGCTTGAGGAAACTTCTGGAAAGTCCAGATCAGTATACCACGTCTGTATGGAAGAAAAGGGAAGGACTCAGCTTCCTACATGGTGACAGATGATGCCTATTACTGTGAGAAATTTCCCTTTCTCTAATCATGTCTGACTTCCATTCACCCATTCACAAGGTATTCACTTGGCTCCATGGACTGTGGGATTTCCAGTCACCCTGGATATTTAATAAGTTTTTGGCACGCACCTTTAATCCTAACACTTGGGAGGCAGAGGCAGGCAGATCTTTGTGAGTTCAAGGCCAGCCTGGTCTACAGAGTGAGTTCCAGGACAGCTGGGGCTACAGGGAGACCCTGTCTCAAAAAGACCAAAATAAAATAAAAAATAAATAAATAAATAAATAATAAATAAAGTTTTTTTTTTTTTTCTTCTCTTCTCTTCCCTCCTCCTCTTCCTTCCTTCCCTTTCCTTCCTCTCCTTCCTTCCTTCCCCTCCTCTCACCTTTTCTTTCTTTCTTCTTCTTCTTTTTTTTTTTTTTTTTGGTCTTTTGATACAGTTCTCCCTGTAGCCGCCTAGCTGTTCCTGGAACTCACTCTGTTAGACCAGCCTGGCCTTGAACTCACAAAGATCCACCTGCCTCTGCCTCCCAAGTGCTAGATTAAAGGTGTGCACCACCATGCCCTGACTCTCTCTTTTCTTTTTGTGAAGGACAGTGTTTCATGTAGTCGTTCAAGGCCTGATGTGGTTGTCAATAGGTGCAGAGAGATGACCTGCACCCCAACTTCCTTCTCATCTCCCAATTTATGCTGGTGTTACAGTTCTTAGTAATCACCCAGCACCCCCACCTTTTAAAAGTTGTTCTTTCTTTCTTGTTTGTAACATTTACCGATTTATTTATTTCTATTTATATGACTGTTGAGTGTGTTTTGCTTTCTGAACATATGTAAATGTACCACATGTGATCAATGCCTGCAGAGGCCAGAAGTGGGCATTGGGTCTTCTGGAAATAATATTATGGAGAATTGTGAGCTACCATGTGGGTGCTGGGATTGAACCAGCCTGTCACTTGAGGCACCCACTGGCATTTGCTTTTGCTGCCACTGAGCCACCTCTCTAGCCCAAATTTTCCTTAACAATTTATGCAATTTAGGGCAATTAGCAAGCTGAGAAAAGTGCCCCTACAGACAGGATCACAGGCCGATCTGATAGAGGAAATGCCTCAGTAGAGATTCTGTCTTCTCTGGTGTGTCAAGCTGATAGTCAAAATTATCCATCACAATGTGTGTTTATTGGAAAAGTGCTGGGATTCCTGATATTTTTGTATCACGTGGCCTTTTGTGCATCATGTATTTTGACCTTGTTCACTCTCCACCAACCTCTCCTGAGCCCCCCTCCTGCTTTCCCCTTTCCCTTTGCCCAAATATTCCCCTTTCTGGGCTGGAGAGATAGCTCAGTTGTTAAGAGCACTGACTGCTTTTGCAGAGGACCCAGCTTTGAATCCCAGCACCCACGTGGTGCCTAAGAACCGCCTTTAGGCTGGTCTGGTGGTGCGCTCCTTTAATCCCAGCACTCAGAGGCAGAGGCAGGCAGATTTCTGTGAGTTCAAGGCCAGCCTGGTCTACAGAGTGAGCTCCAGGCCTTCTGGGACTAAAGGGAGACCCTGTCTCAAAAAGACCATTTAAAAATTTTTTTTAATCGTATATGAGTGTATTGCTTTCATGTATGTGAGTGTACCCACGTCGTGTCATACAATGCCCTCAGAGGTCAGAAGAGGGCATTGGCTTCCCTGGAACTGGAGTTACAGAGGCTTGTTAGCCACCATATGGGTGCTGGGAATCAAACCCAGGTCTTCTGTAAGAGCAGCAATTGATCTTAACTTCTGAGCCACCTCTCCAGCCCCTGTGCATACTGACAGGCATATGTAAAACCCAGGTTCCACAAATGAGAGAAAATATATGCTATTAGTCTTTCTGAGTCTGGCTTACTTAATAGCATGTCAAATTGCTTTTCTCACACAAAGATATTTTCCTCGGCAAACAGAATTCTTCAGGTAGTTTTTTGCCACTT
The DNA here is from genome assembly GCA_009823505.1 of Rhizomys pruinosus. Classification (NCBI taxonomy): domain Eukaryota; kingdom Metazoa; phylum Chordata; class Mammalia; order Rodentia; family Spalacidae; genus Rhizomys; species Rhizomys pruinosus. Next base: position 332,499 of record VZQC01004924.1, read on the forward strand.
GCTATGCTAGGTAGGTTGAAGAAAGCCTTTCTGAAGAAGTGACTTCTCATCCAGAAGGCTTTCCGGACCTACCAGAGTTGTTATTATTGATCCTACCTTGTAGTGAGAAAAACAGAGCAACTTGAGGGCCTTGGAGGTGGCTCAGCAGGTAAAGGCACTCGCCCTCAAATGTGACAACCTGAGTTCAAGCCTCAGAACCCATATGGTTGAAGGAGAGAAGGGACTCCTGCAAGCTGTCCTCTGACCTCTAATATGTGCATAGTGGCAGTCACATGTGTTCATGAGCACACACAATAAATAAAACTTAAAAAGCAACTTGTTCAAGGTCATTGGGTAAAACTCATTTGGGCATGATAATATACTACTGTGATCCCAGTATTTGGGAGGTAGAGGCAGTCTTGATTGACATAATAAATTTAAGGCCAGCTTGGGCCATATGAAATCATGTCTCAGTGAAAAAACAAACACATACACATAGATACACACACACACACACACACACACACACACACGCACACTATTTAACTAAGCAAAACCTCTCAGTTCTGTCTGTCGTCAATGTTGGTTTGTGTCTTTTTTTTTCCCTTTTTCTCATGCTTCGTAGGTATCTGGAATTCTGATTGATGTGGCCCCACAACCTCTCCTCATTAGCTCCAGAAACTCAGAAACTTCTGCATGAGACTCTAGATCTAAGCCCTCTGGAATTTTCCTTGACAGGCATGAAACTGGAAAGTACTCAGACCTAGGGAATTGCCTCAGTAAGAACTAACTTATCTTTCTAGTAATTAAAAAATTATCTATCAGCTGGGTGTGGTGGGACATGCCTTTACTTCAGCACTTCAGATGGGAGGCCCAGGTAGATAGTGGGAGTTCAAGGCTAGCCTGGTCTACATAGCAAGTTCTAGGTCAGCAAGGCTACAGGGATACCCTGTCTTAAAAAGAATTTATCTAGGCTGGGTGTGGTGGCACACACCTTTAATCCTAGCACTTGGGAGGCAGAGGCAGGTGGATCTCTGTGAGTTCAAGGCCATCCTGGCCTACAGAGTGAGTTCCAGGACAGCCAGAGCTACAGGGAGACCCTGTCTCAAAAGACCAAAAAAAAAAAAAAAAAAGAAAAAAAAGATCTATGATTATCATCTTCTTTAATTATTACTCTCTATCTCTATCTATCTATCTATATCTTATCATTTTCAATTTTTTAAATTTTCACCCTTCTATATTATCTAATCTATCTATTCTCTAATCTCTACTCTCTAGCTTCTCTATCATCTATCATCCATCTATCTATCTATCTATCTATCTATCTATCTATTCTATCTTTATCTATCTATAGCCATCCATCATTCGTGTCATCATTACAAGTAGTATTTGCATGTTACCATTCCCTGTGGAGGTTGGAGGACCGGAGTGGGTCTCTCCTTCCACCATGTGGAACTGGGGTCCTTTCAGGGCTTGGCTACAAATGCTTAACCCTTTGAACCTCTTTTGCAACCCCATGTAGCTTGTTTTTTTTCTTGAGACAGGTGTTCCTGTAGCATAGTGGCTGGAACCTCAATGTAGAGCCACGGCTTAGCCTCATTTGACAGAGATCACCTGCTTCTGCTTCCCCAGTGTAGGGATTAAAGGTGTGAGCCACCACACAGGCTCCATCGAGTGATTTTTAAATTTTTTTTTTTTTTTTTTTGAGACGGTCTCCTTGTAGCCCCCAGAATGTCCTGGAACATTGCTATGTAGACCAGGCTTGGCCTTTGAAAAACAGAGAATCTGCCTTGCCTCTTTGAGGCCAGCTTAGGCTGTGTAGCATGGTCCTATTTCAAAACACCAAAGGGGCAGAGCAGGGGAGGCAGAACTTCTATCATCTACCTGCCAGGCTTCTTGCTGTTGTTTTGTTTTAGCATTTTGGAAAAACTCTCTGCTTTGCAGAGTCCTCACTCACCATGCCAAGTCCTAACACTCTCCTCTTCCTCCTCCTGATCTACCAGGTGACTCTGCAAGCCACTTCTCCTGTTACATCTGGCATTCTGCTACCTCCCGGTGACAGGGAAAAAAGCAAGAAAACACTAGTTTGTACTGGTTTGCACTAGCTTATTTTTTTTTGAGACAGGGTCTCCAGTAGCCTAGGCTAGCTTCTAACTCACTAGATAGCAGAGGCTAGACTTGTATTCTTTAAAAAAAAATTTTTCTTTTTGGAAGTTTTTTTTTTTTAGAAATAAAAATGCGGGCTGGAGAGATGGCCTAGTGGTTAAGAGCGCCGACTGCTCTTGCAGAGGACCTGGGTTCAATCCCCAGCACCCACATGGCGGCTGAGAACCGTCTTTGATTCCAGTTTCAGGGGAATCTGATGCCCTCTTCTGACCTCCCCGGCATTGCACAACACAGGTGCACAAACCTACAGCAGACAGTACATTCATACACATAGAAAAATAAATAAATAAAATTTAAAAAATGCAAAATAAAGGTGACATTTGAAAAATATGGAATGCTTCATGAATTTGCGTGTTATCCTTGCTCAGGGGCCATGCTAATCTCTGTATCTTTCCAATTTTAGTATATGTGCTGCTGAAGCGAGCATGATATTTTTGAGATAGGGTCTTCCTGCATCCCCAGCTGGCCTGGAATTTGCTATGTAGACCAGGCTGGACTTGAACTCACAGAGATCCACCTGCCTCTGCTTCCCAAGTGCTGGGATTAAAGGCATGCACCCCCACATCTGGCAGACTGATTTTTTAAAAATGTGTATAGATGTTTTGCCTATGCAGGTATGTTAAATGTACCATGTATGTGCAATGCCCATAGAGGCCAAATTAGGGTATCAGGTCCCTTGGAATTGGAGTTGTGAACAGTTGTTAAGTGCCATGTGGGTACTGAGAAACTGCACCTGGGTCCTCTGCAAGACCAGCCAGTGTTAACAGCTGAGCCATCTTTCCAGCGCCTGAACTTAAATTCTTGATCCCTCTTGCTTTCACCTCCCAAGTGTTGGGATTACAGGCATGTGCTGCCATGCCCAGTTAGGCTTGGACTGTTGAAATCTTCCTGGCTCTTTATCAACAGGGAGCAAAGCACAGAATAAAATTCGCTTTCGTTGGTTAACGACAAATCCTATAGCTCTCCAGGGCACACTCAAGCTGTCTCAACTCCCTTTCTAGCAATATTCTCCTATGTTGAATATATGCAGCATTTCATGATTCTTTTATTTATTTTTATGTGTTTGAGGATTTTGCCTGCATATAAGTATACCATATGTATACAATGCCCACAAAAGCCAGAAGAGGACATCAAATCCCTTGGACCTGGAGTTATGGACCATTGTTACCCATGTGGTGCTGGAAACTGAACCCTGATCCTTTGTAAGAGCAGCCAGTGCTCTTAACCACTGAGCTGTTGGTCCAGTCCCCATGGAGGATTTCAGAATAAGTTCTCTCCTAAGTAGGAAATAAACCAAAGGGCTGGGTGTGTAGCTTAATGATAAGAGTATCTGCCTGGTGTGTGCAAGGCCTGGGGTAACCTCAGAACTACAGAAAGAATTGAAACACAATAGAACACACAAAGACTCCCATCTCTGAATGAGAACTTTTTAAAAAATATCTGCATGCAGACAGTACATTCATACACATACAGAAATAAATAAAATAAAATAAAAAAAGCCAGGCATGGTGGTGCATGCCTTTAAAAAATATATATTTTAAAATTTTATTTATTTATTTTTTATGTGTATGAGTGTACTGTCTGCATGTACGTTGGTGCACCTGTGTCGTGCAATGCCTCAGAGGTCAGAAGAGGGTGTCAGATTCCCCTGGAACTGGAGTTAAAGATGGTTCTTAGCCACCATGTGGGTACTGGGAATCGAACCCAGGTCCTCTGCAGAGCAGTCGGTGCTCTTAACTGCTGAGCCATCTCTCTAGCCCCGAGCACTGTTTTCTTACTCTCTGAGAAACTTTTGCTCAAATCACAGTCTATCTATGCCTTGCTGTTTGGAGTGATACTGGGGGAATGAAAGGTCCCACCCACTCTTAGGCCCATGAGATGGCTCTGTGGGTAAGGGTGCTACCACCAAGGCTGACAACTGGAGTTCAGTCCCTGAGACTCACATAGCAGTAGGAGAGAACCAAATCTTATTTTTCGTTTGTTTGTTTTTTTGTCTTTCTGAGACAGGGTCTCCCTGTAATGCCAGCTGTCCTGGAACTCACTCTGTAGACCAGGCTGGCCTTGAACTCACAAAGATCCGCCTGCCTCTGCATCCCAAGTGCTAGGATTAAAGGCGTGAGCCACCATGCCCAGTGAGAACCAACTCTTGCAAGTGATCCTCTGACCTCTCTGCATAAAACTGAGACCCCCCCACATGCATACATACATACATACATACATACATACAGAGAGAGAGAGAGAGAGAGAGAGAGAAGAGAGAATAACTAAATGTAACAAAAAATTACCCACCCCCAAAACATCCTATTCTTGCCTGGAGTATTTAAGTCCCTGACATAAAGAAGTAGCCTTGTGTGGAGCAGTGTAGTTCACGTGTTTGTGTGGGTCACCAGCCTCTCTGTGTGCAGAGCCCCAGGCTGGGGTGGGGAGGGGAAGGACTCTCATAGAGACCTGGGAGCCAGCCTCAAGGGCCCAAATAACTCATTTATTTGCAGGAGATTGGGGTCTTTTATAGTAGCTTTTAGAGGATTTCTGGTGAGGATGGGGGTGGGAGTTCAGGGGAAGTTTATGTGCACTTACCATGCCCTTGTTTACGCCAGCTGGCAGAGGTGCCATTTGGTCCCCAAAACCAAGGTGTGCTCTTTAGAAGTGACAGGTTCAGGAATGTGACACCTTCTACACAAACTCCCAAAGGGGGCAGGAGTCCACAATCCATCCATCCATACCCAGTAGGGGCAGGCTCAATCCCCCACCTTTGGAGATTGTCGGGGCAAAAGCCTACTCTGTTATTGCTCAGCCAATATGGATATTGGGCCCCACAGCCTTGAAGCTAAGATGTGGCTGAGAGTGGTGGCTCTTGGGAGGCTGAGGCAGGAGTTTTACAAGTTGAAGGCCAATGTGGATTACTTAATGAGTTTGAAGCCAGCTTGGACTGTATAATGAGACCTTGACTCAGATAGATAGATGATAGATAGAGAGAGAGAGAGATAGATAATAGATGAGGGCTGGGTGTTGGAGAGATGGCTCGGTAGTTAAGAGCACTTGTGACTTTTGCAGAGGACCCAAGTTCTCAGCACCCATATCAGGTGGTGTACAACTACTGTCTGTAACTCCATTCATAGAGGACCCAACACCCTCTTCTGTCCACAGATAACTGCACACACTTGGTATACCTATAGCCATGCAGAAACACATATAAAAATAACTAAATAAGTGAATGTATGAATGATATGTTCCCACAAAAGACCAGAAGACCAGTGAGGCAGAAGGGCAGGCAGGTCCTCTCCATCTTGGGTGGTTCTGATCAGGACTCAGGGTCAAATAAGGCACCTGAGCTGCCATGGATTGATCCCATGAGCGGAGTGGGCCTTTCTTTCTTTTTTGGGGGAGGGAGTCTTTTTGAGACAGGGTCTCCCTGTAGCCCCAGCTGTCCTGGAACTCACTTTGTAGACTGGGCTGGCTTAAACTCACAAAGATCCACCTGCCTCCCAAGTGCTAGGATTAAAGGTGTGTGCCACCACAGCCGGCAAGACTTTCTTATCTCCATGAGCCTTAGTGTTTTCATCTTGCAAAAAGAGAGGCTGTTACTAACTATAACCACTTCTCTCGTACAGGCCAAGAAAGAGTAAAGAAATAATAAAAGAAAGAAAATATAAATCTCTGAAAATGAAATTATTATTTGAACTAATTTTAATCCCATATTGGTTTACTAAGTGGGTTGAACCCTTGACACCTGTTTATTTCACATAATCCAAAGCTATGGTTTTACCCATTGAGACCATCATTTGGCACAGTGAAAGTGATAACAGATGTAAACACCATGCTCTGCTACAGACATCCAATAATACCCATGTTCATTCCTGTACTGGCAGGTGACTTACTGGGCAGAATATGCCTGCAAATCTGCAAGGCACAGGCAGGTTGTACAGAGCTGGGGAGGGATGGGCTTCTTGGGATGCCCCTGACTCAGTAAGTTTGTGCCTTGTTATTTTCTTTTATTCAATTAGTATTTTTATTTTATTTATTTTTATGCATATGAATGTACTGTCTGCATGTAGGTTTGTGCACCCATGTCATGCAATGCTGTGGAGCATCAGATTCCCCTGGAACTGGAGTTAAAGATGGTTCTTAGCTGCCATGTGGGTGCTGGGAATGGAACCCAGGTCCTCTGCAAGAGCAGCAGGCACTCTTAACCACTGAGACATCTCTCCAGCCCCTCAATTATTATTTTTAAAAATTAGCACTCAAGCCAGGCATGATGGCACACACCTTTAATCCCAGCACTCAGGAGGCAGAGGCAGGTGGATCTCTGAGAGTTTAAGGCCAGCCTGGTCTACAGAGTGAGCTCTAGGGTTTGGTGGTGCACACCTTTAATCCCAGCACTCAGGAGGCAGAGGCAGGTGGAACTCTGTGTGTTCAAGGCCAGCCTGGTCTACATAGAGAACTCCAGGGCAGCTGGGACTAAAGGGAGACCCTGTCTCAAAAAGACAAAAAAAAAAAATAGCACTCTAACTGCCATTCCAAAATATTCATTTGATAAAATGTGTTATAAGCAGGCTATTTGGTATGAAATATAAAAACAAAACAAAACTAATTTTTCCATCTGACACCTGTCAATTAACTAGCCTTTCCTTGACATACAAAAATGGGATGGGCTGGGAATGTAGCTGAGAGACTCAGTGTTTACCTCTCACACGTGGGGTTCTGGGTTTGTTGAAACCAGATGAGGTGGTGCACACCTGGAATCCAGGTATTTGAGGGGTGGAAACAGGTGAATCAGAGGTTCAAAGTTATCTTTGGCTACATAATGAGTTTGAGACCAGCCTGGGCTACAGATGACTCTGTCTCAATAAGATAGGATCAGATCGGATTGGATAGGATAGGATAGGATAGGATAGGATAGGATAGGGCAGGTTAGACTAGACTAGACTAGACTAGACTACACTGGACCAGACCAGAATAGAATAGAATAGAATAGAATAGAATAGAATAGAATAGAATAGAATAGAATAGAATAGAATAGAATAGAATAGAATAGAATAGAATAGAACAGAAAATAAAGGAGCCTGGCATGGTGGTGCACGCCTTTAATCCTAGCACTTGGGAAACAGAGGCGGGCAGATCTCTGTGAGTTCAAGGCCAGCCTGGTCTACAGAGTGAGTTCCAGGACAGCCAGAGCTACAGGGAGACCGTGACTCAAAAAGAAAAAAGAAGAAAAAGAAAAGAAAAAGAAAATAAAGGAAGGAAGAAATGAAGCTGTACATAGAAGCTCTAGAGACTGTTAGGACTTAAACACTGCACTGTCACTAGGAGAGTTGTGCTTGCCTGACTCTGCTATGCCTACAGATCAGACATGCTATTGTAGCCAGACATAATTTACTGTGTCACGTCTGCCACCACAGTTGGGACACTGATGACCTTACATCTGTTTCATCCGAAAGCAAACTGTCCAGCCATAGCAGGGCACAGAACCCCTGATTACTGACCAGCTTCCACTTTATGCTGTGTGTCGTTTCTGTCCCTGGCTTTTATCACACTGTGACATAGTAGGATGCCCACCACCCTTTGCTGAGGATGGAGGCCCAGGGCCTCAGAGGCTGGCTAGACCAGGCTACCACTGAGCCATACTTCCAGCCTGAGGGCCTTGTTTTCTTTTTTTTCTTTTTTTGATGTTGCATTCTCTGGCGTGGGGACTGGGGCCTTTTGTTTAAGGCTCTTCCCTCCTTCCCTGTCTTCATTCTTTTTCCTTTCCTTTTGTTTTTTTTTGGTTTTTTTTTTTTTTTTTTTTTTTTTTGGTCTTATTGGAGACAGGGTCCCCTGTAGCCCCAAGCTGTCCTGGAACTCACTCTGTAGACCAGAGTCTGGCCGTTGGGACACTCACAAGATCCAACTCGCCTCTTGCCTCCCAAGTGGCTAGGATCCTTTCGTTTCTTTCCTTTTCTTTTTTCATTCTTTTTTTTTTTTTTTTTTTTTTTTTTTTTTTTTTTTGTGATGAGGGTCTCCCTGTAGCTCCAAGCTGGACTGGAACTTGCTATATAGACCAGGCTGGCCTCATCTTACAGGGATCCACCTGCCTTTGCCTCTGAGTGTTAGGATTAAAGTTATGTGCCCACATGCCTGGTGATCTCTTTATTTTAAAAAAGTATTTATTATTTTATTTTCCAAAATGTGTCATGTAATGTATATGGAGGTCAGAAGAAGGTGTTGGCTTCCTCTGGAACTGGAGTTATAGAGGCTATTAGCCATCTATGAGGGTGCTGGAATCAACCCGCACCAGTGCTCTTAACTGTTGGGCCATCTCTCCACCTTCTCTTTTTCTTTTAAAAATAATTATGTATTTATTTTATTTTATTTATTATTATTTTGGTTTTTTAGACAGGGTCTCCCTGTGCCCCAGGTCCCAGCTGTCCCTGGAACTACTCTGACTGAACTCAGTGTAGACCAGGCTGGCCTCGAACTCACAAAGATCCGCCGCCTCTGCCTCCCAAGTGCTAGGATTAAAAGGCAGCGCACCAACGCCGCGTAATTTATTTTATGAGTGTTTTGCCTGCATGTATGTAAATGTACCAGTTGTATACAATACCACAGAGGCTAGAAGAGGGCATCAGATCCTCGGAACTAGAGTTATTATGGTTGTTAGTGGCCATGTTGGGTGCTAGGAACCAACTGGGGTCCTCTTTGAAGAGTAGCCATTGTCTTAACCACTAAGCCATATCTCTAGCTCTATCTTTCTCTCTTTTGAGACAAAGTGTCCTGTATCCCGGCCAGCCACACAAACTCACTTTGTATGAGAGGATGATTCTCCTGCCCCCACCTCCCAGATGTCAGGTCGACAGGCTTGTGCCACCAAGTATTTAAAAACAAGTCTTCAGATTTACACAAGCTGGCTCATATTAAGATATAGAAAATGGGTCAGACTTAGAGTTTGAGAAATTCTGCCAGTAAGATTATCCACAGTCACATCCTTGTTCTCTGTGTGGGAAAGTTGAGAAAATCAAGTTATCCTAAGCACATTGTAGCAAAAAGAAAGTTACAATTGTTAGTTAAACTGAAAAGGTTTCTTTGAGCAGATGTTTTTCTTTATAAGAACAGTGCAGTGTCTTCTTTATGTCCTTGGAGTATTTTGCAGTATTGGCCATATGCTGCTCTGATGAGGTAGGTTTTCCCTGCTGAGAAGTTGGAAGTCCTTCCAGGTAGAACTGACTCTGAGAGTGGATGCACATCAGTGGGAGAACATCACTGAGCATGTGCCAGGCCCTGGGTGCCATCCTCAGCATTGAAAAGAAAGAGGAGGAGGAGGAGGGAGGGGAGGGAGGAGGAGGAGGAGGAGGAGGAGGAGGAGGAGGAGGAGGTAAGAGGAGGAGAAAAAGAGGAGAAGAGAAGAGGGACTGGCTAGTAGCTAAGGTCGTTATCCCCTGCTGTGCGTTTTGGCGTCAGCCTTTATTCCTAGCAGAGGCAGGTCGACTTGTGTGGTTCAAGGCCAGCCTGGTCTAACAAGTGATTCCATGCCAGCTGGGGCTACAGGAGACCTGCTCGAAAGACAAAAAACAAAAAATAAACAAAAAAACATACACAAAACTTTATGTGTTGTGGGAAGATTGGTTCAGCGGGTTAAGAGCACCAACTGCTCTTGCAGGGACCTGGGTTCTCAATCCACACCCACATGTTCTAAGAATGTCTTTAACTCCAGTTCCAGGGGAATCCGACGCCCCTTTCTGACCTCCACAGCAATACACCATCAAAACCTGCAGCAGACAGTACATAACACATAAAAAAAAAAAAAAAGAAAAAAAATGCTGTGGAATGGAGTCCAGTTAGGAACATTCTACTGAGAGACTGGCAGAGCCAGCTGTGCTTCCGTCTCTCGGTGTGACCTGCAAAGTCTCCTTGTTTCTAAACTTCAATTTCATTGTCATGAAACTGCTAAGGCTAGATTCAGCATTTGTTCCCACCTTTTACAGAATGTTCTTTCAGGTTGAAAGATTGGAAGAGGGAGCCATTTGTGGTGGTTTATGACTATAATCCCATCACTAGAGTGGCTAAGATGGGAGTGCTAGGGTTCCGAGGTCAGCTTGGGCTACAGAATGATTCAAGAATGGTCTAGGGTGTAGATAGAGACCTATTCACCCACCCAACCATTCAACTATCCATTTACTCATCTATCCATGCATACACCCATCTATCCCACCATCTATTTCATCCTACCCATTCCCATCCATCTACACTACCAGTCCTCGCTACCACCCACCCATCCATCTGTTGTTCATCCCCCACTCACTATCCCATCCAATCATCCATCCATTACCAATCCATATCCATCCCATCACCATCCATCATCCACACTCACTCACCCATCCTCCCATCCATCCACCTCCTAATCCACCACCCCTCCAACAAAATCAAAACTAACCCAACAATTAAAAAAAAAAGGCAGGGCTGGAGAGATGGCCAGTGGTTAAGAGCTGCCGACTGCTCTGTGCAGAGGACCCGTTCGATCCCCAGTACCCACATGGGCGGCTGAGAACTGCTGTAACTCCAATTCCAGGAGAAACCAGTTTCCAGGGGAACCGACACCCTCTTCTGACCTCTGGGTGGCACACATGGGTACACAAACCGCATGCAAACATAAACATAAGACACATAAAGAATAAATAAAAATAAAAAAATAAAAGCTTGAGGAATTTGTTTTGTTCCTCTCTGAAGCTTCTCTGTTAGAAAGCACATGAGCATCTGCATTGTTTCTTCTTTCCACAGACACCCCACTGGTGTTTGCTGTATACTTTAATTTTAATTCAATTTAGTTTTTTAGGATGCTTGGTGCATTTCATACATTTTTTGCCAATTCAGTTCAGGCGTATACATTTTTNAGTGCAGTGTCTTCTTTATGTCCTTGGAGTATTTTGCAGTATTGGCCATATGCTGCTCTGATGAGGTAGGTTTTCCCTGCTGAGAAGTTGGAAGTCTTCCAGGTAGAACTGACTCTGAGAGTTGGATACACATCAGTGGAGAGAACAAAGACTGAGCATGTGCCAGGCCCTGGGTGCCAACTCGACATCAGTGAAAAGAAAGAGGAGGAGGAGGCGGAGGCTGCGGAGAGAGTGAGGATGGAGGAGGCGGGGGGACAACGAGGAGGAGGGAAGAGGATGGTGGAAGAGGAGCGAGGAGGAGGAAGGATGAAGAGGAGGAGGCGGAGGAGGAGGAGGAGGAGGAGGAGGAGAGGAGGGGATGGAGAGAGAAGGGAAAATGCCGGGGGGGGCAGGTGTGGTTGGTTGCCTACCGTAGTCCGAGCAGAGGCAGGCAGAAACTGGTGCAGTTCAATCCATGCTGGGCTACCGAGTGAGGGCCCCAGGGGACACGCGGGCGACAGGGCGATCCTGGCGCGAAAGACAAAAAAAAATAAAAAATAAATAAACAAAAACAGAAAGAAAAAAAAAAAAAAATGGTGGGCTGGAGAGATGGCGCAGGGGGGTGTGCATCAGAGCACCAACGCTCTTGCAGAGGGACATGGGGTTCACTCCCCTGCACCCATCCTGGTTGCGTAAGAATGTCTTTAACTACCGGTCCAGGGGAAGCCGGACGCCCGTTTTGACCTCACGGCATTTACGACAGGGGTGTACCAACCCTTCATGCATTGACAGTACATCATATCGACATTAAAAAAAAAAAGAAAAAGAAACGAAAAAAGAAAAGCTGTGGGTAATGGGAGGGGATCGTCCAGTTAGGAACATCTACGCGAGGACTGGAGAGCCAGGCGGCGTCCGCTCTCGGTGTACCGGGCCCAAGGGCCGGGGCGCAACGGCTCCCCAAGGGCAGGCGGAAACGGCGTAAGGCGAGCGCAGCAGTGGGGCCTACCTGGGACAGAAGGTGCGGGAGGGGGAAAGAGGGAGAGGGAGCCACGGGTGGGGGGGGGAGGACTAGAAGCCCCGCACGAGAGGGGCCGAAAGACGGGAGGGCGAGGGGGCCAGGGAGCGGGGGCGGACAGACGGAGGCAAGGGAAGGGTGGCGAGGTGGGAGCGAGTGACCGAGCCACCCACCCAACCAGGGCAAGACCAGGGAGGCTCGCACATTGAGTACATCCCAGCGACCCCACCGAGCTATTGCCAGGGACCCCGGGCAGCCGGCCAGCTTGACACAGATGCTACCCACCGCATGCCAGCGGGGGGGGCAGCCCCACGCACTATCCAGCCAATCAGTCCATTCCACGACCAACTGACGGAATCCAGCCAGCCATCCATCCATCCATCTCATCTCCGCATACATCGTTCCCACGTACCCCCATCCGTCCCATTCCATCACCTCTTCCCAATCCATCCAGCCCCTCCTACACAAAACAAAACTAATCCAAACAAGTAAAATCAAAAAAGTTAGGGCTGGAGAGATGGCATAGTGTTTAAGAGCACCGATTGCTCTGCAGAGGACCCGGGTTTTCGATCCCCAGTACCCACTGGCGGCTGAGAACTGTCTGTAACTCTCATTCCAGGGAGACATCCAGTTCCAGGGGATCCGAACCCCTTCTGACCTCCGTGGGGTGGCACTACATTGGGTACAACAAAACCTGCAAGGCAACTCACATTATTAACAACAATAAAATAAATAAAAATACAATAATAAAAAAAAAAAGCCCTGAGGTATTTGTTTTGTTGCCTCTCTGAAGCTTCTGTGTTAGAAAGCACATGAGCATCTGCATTGTTTCTTCTTTCCACAGACACCCCACTGGTGTTTGCGGTAGCCTTTTTTTTAATTTAGTTTTTATGATGTTTGTGCATTTAATACATTTTTTCCAATTAAGTCCAGGCGTATTTCCTGTTCCCTCCCCCCCACCCCCACCCCATCCCAGATCATGCATTCTGCCATAACTGTCCTGCATCTTTCTCTCAGTTTTTTTTTTCATTCTTAGCTATAAGTGATAATCCATGAGTACAAGCATCCTTCATGCAAAACCTATCTGCAGGCTGTTGTGCCCAAACCCCTACAGCCCCACCATCCAGTGGGATTTTATAGAGAATCTCACATTTAGTGTCACCTTTAATCCTGGATACAGCACTAGAATTTGAGGGAAGTATCTAGAAAAGATGCCTGTGTTCCTACTCTTAGCAACTGGGGAATAAAAAATTTTAAGCAACTATGTAGATAGACTGGTGGACAGACATCTATCCATGTATTCACCTACCTATTCTTATCCATCCACCCGTCCATAATATAGCAATTCATACATTCTTCTACCTATCCATCCATCCACCATCCAATCCATCCACCATGCAAACCATCCATCTATCCATCCATCCTCCATCCATCCACCATCCATCCACCGTCTACCTATCCACCCATCCCTATTAGTTATTTTTCTATTGCTGTGATAAAATACCATGACTGTGTACTGCAGGTGGATGACATGGAAGTGACTCCTTTCCTACAGAGGCTGAAGATGCACTGTGAGGGGACAGGTTCTCCCCAGGGACCCAAGTTGGCTTGGCGTCCGTGCTTTTCCTGCTTCAGCCTTCTCCCCGTGGCCACTACATCTAGGTTTCTTTTTTTTTTTAATTAAAAAATTACATTTGTTTCCAGGCATAATGGTGCATGCCTTTAATCCCAGGACTTGGGAGGCAAAAGCAGGCAGATCTTGGTGAGATGGAGTCCAACCTGGTCTACAGAGTGAGTTCCAGGTCAGCTGGGGCTACAGGGAGACCTTGTCTCAAAAAGACCAAAAAAAACAACAAACCAAACCAACATTTATTTAGTGTAGTTGGTCATTGTGGAGGTCAGAGGACAACTGTCTGTAGTGTTTCCTCCTTCTACCATGTGGGGCCTGGGGATCAGACTCAGGTCTTCTAGCTGACTTGCTGATACATCTTGCTGGCCCCAAAATCCAGGTTTCACAGAGTGAATTTTGTGTGTGTGTGTGTGTGTGTGTGTGTGTCTTTAGGAGACAGGGTCTCCCTGTAGCCCCAGCTATTCTGGAACTCACTCTGTACACCAGGCTGGCCTTGAACTCACAGAGATCCGCCTGCCTCTGCCTCCCAAGTGCTGGGATTAAAGGCGTACGCCACCACACCCCTCTAAGAGTGATTTTTTTTTATCTGCCTCCCAAGTGCTAGGATTAAGGGGTGTGTCACTATGCCCGACAAAGAGTGAATTTTTTAAGTTGAAAAATTTTAAAAACTTGAGCTGGGTGCAGTGGCTCATGCCTTTAATTTCAGCAGTTGGGAGGCAGAGACAGGCAGATCTCTGTGAGTTCAAGTTCAGCCTCACCTACATAGTGAATTCCAGGACAGCTGGGGCTACAAAGACAACCAGTTTCAAAAAGACACCCCCCCNTGTTTTTTTTTTTTTTTGGTCTTTTGGAGACAGGGTCTCCCTGTAGCCCCAGCTGTCCTGGAACTCACTCTGTAGACCAGGCTGGCCTTGAACTCACAAAGATCCACCTGCCTCTGCCTCCCAAGTGCTAGGATCCTTTCTTTTTCTTTCCCTTTTCTTTTTTCATTCCTCTCCCCGCCTCCCACCTCTCTGTTTTGGTCTTTTTGAGACAGGGTCTCCCTGTAGCTACAAGCTGGACTGGAACTTGCTATATAGACCAGGCTGGCCTCTATCTTACAGGGATCCACCTGCCTTTGCCTCCTGAGTGTTAGGATTAAAGTTATGTGCCACATGCCTGGTGATCTCTTTATTTTTAAAAAAGTATTTATTATTTTTATTTTCCACAAATGTGTCATGTAATGTCAGTGGAGGTCAGAAGAGGGTGTTGGCTTCTTCTGGAACTGGAGTTATAGACGGCTATTAGCCATCATGAGGGTGCTGGGAATTCAACCCAGCCAGTGCTCTTAACTGTTGGGCCATCTCTCCAGCCTTCTCTTTTTCTTCTTAAAAATAATTATGTAATTGTATTTTATTTTATTTTATTTTGGTCTTTTCTAGACAGGGTCTCCCTGTAGTCCCAGCTGTCCTGGAACTCACTCTGTAGACCAGGCTGGCCTCGAACTCACAAAGATCCACCCGCCTCTGCCTCCCAAGTGCTAGGATTAAAGGCATGCGCCACCACGCCCGGCGTAATTTTATTTTATGAGTGTTTTGCCTGCATGTATGTAAATGTACCAGTGTTGTACAATACCACAGAGGCTAGAAGAGGGCATCAGATCCTCAGGAACTAGAGTTATATATGGTTGTTAGTGGCCATGTGGGTGCTAGGAACCAAACTGGGGTCCTCTTTAAGAGTAGCCACTGGTCTTAACCACTAAGCCATATCTCTAGCTCTATCTTTCTCTCTTTTGAGACAAAGTGTCCTGTATACCCGGCCAGCCACACAAACTCACTTTGTATGAGAGGATGATTCTCTTGCCCCCACCTCCCAGATGTCAGGTTGACAGGCTTGTGCCACCAAGTATTTAAAAACAAGTCTTCAGATTTACACAAGCTGGCTCATATTAAGATACAGAAAATGGGTCAGACTTAGAGTTTGAGAAATTCTGCCAGTAAGATTATCCACAGTCACATCCTTGTTCTCTGTGTGGGAAAGTTGAGAAAATCAAGTTATCCTAAGCACATTGTAGCAAAAAGAAAGTTACA
>VZQC01004928.1:0-36807 GCA_009823505.1 Rhizomys pruinosus
GCCCCAGCTGTCCTGGAACTCGCTCTGTAGACCAGGCTGGCCTTGAACTCATAAAGATCCGCCTGCCTCTGCCTCCCAAGTGCTAGGATTAAAGGCGTGCGCCACCACGCTCGGCTATTTTTCTAACTTTTAAATTCTGTGTATTTTGCCATGCTATCCAGATTGACCTAGAACTCGCACTTGCCAAGGCTGTGGGTCTTTAACTTGGAATCCTCCTGCCTCAGTCTCCTAAATAGCTGGAATTATAGGCCATTGCTACCTGGCCTGTTTTCAACCTTGAACACCAGGGAGCACTCTTTTCTGTATGTAGGTATGTATAATGCTAGGGATTGAACCCGGGGCTTTGTACATGCTGGGTGAGCCCCTTACTACTGAACTATATACATCCCCAGCTTCATTCCCAGTTGTTTGTTTTGAGACAAGGTCTCCCTAAAGCCCCAACTGGCCTAAAAAAATCACTCTGTAGACCAGACTAGCCTCAATTTCATAGACTCTGCCAGAGTTAAAGGCACATGCTACCATGCCTGGCATTCCCAGTTTTTAAATTTTTATTTACTTAGTATTATGGTGTGTGCATTTGCACACATACCCTGGTAAGCACGTGGAGGCCAGAGGACAACTTTTGGAGTTAGTTTTCTCCTTCCATGGTTCTGGGATTGAATGCAAGCTTCTTCACCCATTGAATCACCTTGCTAGTCTCTATTCCAGTTTTTTTTTTTTTAATTTAATTTTATTTCATTTCTATGTGTATGAATGTACTATTTGCATGTAGGTTTGTGCACCTGTGTCATGCAATGCCTCGGAGGTCAGAAGAGGGTGTGGGATTCCCCTGGAACTGGAGTTAAAGGACCTGGGGATTGAACCCAGGTCCTCTGTAAGAGCAGCCAGCGCTCTTAACCGCTAGGCTATCTCTCCAGCCCCTCTATTCCAGTTTTTTAAAAATTAATTAATTTTGGGCTGGAGAGATGGCTCAGTGATTAAGAACACTGGCTGCTCTTGCAAAGGACCAGAGTGATTCCCAGCACCACATGGTGGCTAACGACTGTCTGTTAACTGTAGTTCCAGGGGAATCTGATACCTCCTTCTGACCTCTGCAGGCATTGCATGACATGGGTACACTTACACACGTGCAGGCAATACACTCCTACACATAAAATAAAAATAATAAAATTATTTTTAATTAATTAATTAAATGTGTATGAGTGTCTTGCCTGCATCTAAGTGCACCATGTATGTATAGTGCCCACAGAGGCCAGCAAGGAGCATTGGATAACTTGAAACTAGCATTATGGATGGCTGTTAGTTTCCGTGTGGGTGCTGGGAATTGAACCCTGGTCCATCTTCGAGAGTAGCCGGTGCTCTTAACTGCTGAGCCATCTCTCCATCCCCTAATTTTATTTTATTTTATTTTTTTTAATTTTTTTATTAATTTTATTTATTTCTGTATGTGTATGAATGTACTGTCTGCATGCAAGTCTGTGCACCCGTGTCGTGCAACGCCGTGGAGGTCAGAAGAGGGTCTCGGATTCCCCTGGAACTGGAGTTCTCCTGGAATTGGAGCTTCAGAAGGTTCTCAGCCGCCATGTGGGTGCTGGGGATCGAACCTGGGTCCTCTGTAAGAGCGGTCGGCGCTCTTAACCGCTAGGCCATCTCTCCAGCCTTAATTTTATTTTTTTAATTATGCATTTGTGGGTAGCTTATGTGAGTGTGTGTACCATGGAGGCTGGAGTCATCAGATCCCCCTGGAGCCAGAGTTGCAGGCAGTTGTGAGCCACTGGACTCTGGGTGCTGGGAACTCGTTCNGAGGTTCAAAGAGTAACAGAGGTGGGTTGTGCCTCACAGAAAAGTCCCCTATGTTAGAGCAGCAGAGCAGAGTCCAAAGGCAGCCTTACCTAGAACTATGGCAGTCAGCAGAAAAGGACAGTTCAGGGCCTCTGAGGGTGTGGCTAGATAGAGCCCTTGCCTATCAGTAGTTCATGAGCCCTCAGGGCCAATCCCCAGCAACAAAAAGGCAGTAATAATGGGTAAGAACAGTGCACAACAGCTTAACCTGTGATGATGGTTCATTTGACTGGGCCAGTTGCCTAGATAAGTAGCCAAACCCGTACTAGACTTTTCTTTGCTTGGGGGGGGGGGGGTTGCCCAGGGATGACATTTACATTTGAATCAGTAGTCTTTGAATAAAGCTCATTACCTCCAGGCTGTGAATGGGTTTCAGCCAGTAAGTAGGAGGCCTGGATAGAGCACAACTCCTCTCTTAAGGATGTAAAAGGGATTTCTAGCTGCCTTGCAAGTAGAACTGTTAACCTCAGGCCTTCCTGGGTTTTAGCTAGCTAACCTACCCTGTAGATGTTAGGCTTGCCAGTCTTGAGCTGATTCCTTAGAATGCATCTACCCTGTGTAACTGTACTGTAACCTGTGAGTTCTGGAAGATTTTAAAGGAACCTTGACTAATACGCTTTCCTAAACCCATAGAAAGAGTTGAACAGGCTAAAGAAGGCCTGCAGATTGGGATAATTGAGACAGAAGATTCAAACATTTGTTGAACACGGGAAACATTAAGCTATGGGATTCTTACTTTGAAGATCTCATTTAAATAAACTGTGTACTCAAAGAGCCAAGTACTAAAAAGGCATGGATGAGGGGGGTGCACACCTGTAATCCCAGCACTCCAAAGACAGTGGCAGATGGATCTCTGTGACTTCAGGGCCAACCTAGTCTACAAAGTGAGTTCCAGGACAGCTGAGGCTACAGGGAGACCCTGTCTCAAAAAGACAAAAACAACGACCAACAAGAAGCGTGAGAACACCAAGGGCTGAGCAGGTCTCTGTAGGAGAAAGGAACAGGAAAGATGATCTGTGAGCTTGGGCTTCAAAGACTATCAGCCTCCAGGGACTGGCAAATGGATACAGTACCTTCTGGAAACCTGAAAATGCCTCATGGCCTTCAGGGAGATTTAGAGGGAAATCTCAGAAGGAATCCTTAATCTCCTTAAATTGTGCTTTTTGTTTTAAAAGACCCCAGAAGGAGTATTCAGGAATTAATGATGTAGATTTTAGTTAACAATGTCCCTGGGCTGGCCTTCACTAGTCAAGAAAAATGGAAAACGGAATAAAGTACTGTGTTGATTAAAACAAATTGCTTAAGATAAATGATAAAATAATAGTTATGCATTGTGTAAAAATAAAAATAGAAGACCAATTAAGCAGGAAATGTTCTTGAGTACCTACTGTGTGTAAGACTGCAATGGTACTTGGAAACAGATTTTGAAGTATGAGAGTTCACTGGAAGTGAAATGTGTTCATGTAAATAAATAAGTTAAATGACCGATCTATAAGTTATAAAGGCCAAAGGAGTAACATTGATGACAACTGTCAAATCACTGGGTTACTAAAATTTAGAGAATGTCCCTTCAGCCAGGATACATGCTGGGAACATCCTGAAGAAAAGGCGGCTCTCTAGACATTGACTTGGGAGAAGAGAGTTGCAGTGAGTGATCTGAACTACAAAAATCAGTTTTGCACACAAAAGTCTCAGGAAAAGAACTATCTCTAAAGTAAGATTATTATGTTTGCATTTGTGTATATTGAATATACTATATCTATTAGAAACTGGGCACATTGTTAATCAGACTTTTAGATACTGTGATTAGTGTTGTCAACTAAACAGATCTAGAATCACCTGGAAGATGCCTCTGGGTATGCCTGTGAAAGATTAACTTGACTGCATTAATTGAGATTGGAAGACCTGTCCACTGTAGGTGGCACCTNAAAAAAAAAAAAAAAAAAAAAGGAATTATGGGGCCTTGAAATAGATCAGTGGTTATGCTCTTGCAGAGGACACAGGTTTGGTTCCCAGTACCCACATGGCAGCTAACAGCTGTTCAAAACTCTAGTTCCAGATCAGGGGCCCTCTTCTGACCTCTAAAGGCATTGCACAACAGAGTGTTCTTACATACATGCAAGTAGTATACTCACACACATAAATTTTTACTTTTTGAGACAAGGTCTCCCTGTAGCCCCAGCTGTCCTGGAATTCACTCTGTAGACCAGGCTGGCCTTGAATTCACAAAGATCCCCCTGCCTCTGCCTCCCAAGTGCTAGGATTAAAGGCATGCACGTGCACCACCACACCCGGCTCAAATAATGACTTTTTTTTTTAATGTAATTGTAGGACTGGAGAAATGGCTCCGGTTAAGAGCACTGGGTGTTCTTGCAGAAGATCTGGGTTTGAATTCCAGCACCCATATGGTGGCTAACAACCGTCCATTAACTCCAGTTCTAGAGGATAAGACATCCTCTTCTGTACTGTGTGGCACTGCACAACACGGGTACACTTGCACACATGCACGCGATTCACACATACATATTAAAATTTAAAAAATAATACTAGTAATTAATAAAAAGTGAAATGTAATTGTGAAGGGGCTGAAGAGATGGCTCGGTGGTTAAGTGCGCTGACTGCTCTTGCAGAGGAACCCCATGGCAGCTAACAAGTGCCCGTAACTCCAGTTCCAGGAGTTCTTCTGACTTCCATGGGGAATGCATGAGAGGTGCACTTACACACATGCAGACAATACATTCATACACACAAAAAATAAAATAAAATATTAAAAATGTAATTATGTCTTACACATGAAAACAGACAGAACTGGAAACCGCTATGTTAAACAAAATAAGCCAGACTTAAAGAACAAATAGTGTGTTTTCTCTTGTATGTGAGACCTAGATTTAAAATAATACATGTTGTCTGCATGTGTAGGTCATAGACTAGAAAGGGAAGAGATGTTAAGAATAATAGAACTATCTGGGGAACAAGCCAGGGGGCCTAACAAGGCTGGGAGAGATGACTCAATGACTAAAAGCATGAGGATATAAGTTCAGATCTTAGCACCCACATTTAGTTGGACATGATCCTCTTCGAGCCTGTAACCCAAGTACCAAGGAGAGTCTCTGGGGCTTGTTGACTCTGCAAGCCCAGGTGAAAAATTCTAGCTTCGGCTTCAGTAAGGGACCCTGCCTCAAAGAACAAGGCAGAAAAAAGGACATCCAATACCCTCCCCTCTGGTTTCATGCATACACACACTAACACACATGTGTACACACCTCACACACATATTACATGCACACATACACACAAAGAACAATGACATGTATGAAAATGACATAATAAAACCCATTACTTTGTATGCTAACCTAAAAAATTAGTTTAAAAAAGAGAGCATGCCGTACGTGGTGGCGCATGCCTTTAATCCTAGCAGGTGGATCTTTGTCATTGCAAGGCCAGCCTGGTCTACAGAGTGAGTTCCAGGACAGCTGGGACTACAGGGAGACTCTGTCTCGAAAAGACCAAAAAAATATTAATAATAATAATAATAATTAATAAATAAAATTTAAAAAGAGAGCTAGGAAAGTGCCGGGTGTGGTGGCGCACGCCTTTAATCCTAGCACTTGAGAGGCAGAGGAAGGCGGATCTTTATGAGTTCAAGGCCAGTCTGGTATACAGAGTGAGTTCCAGGACAGCTGGGGCTACAGGGAGACCCTGTCTCAAAAAGGCAAAAAAAAAAAAAAGACTGTGGACTATATCACTGGAAAGGAAGAAGGAAGGAAGGAAGGAAGAAGAAAGAAGGAAGGAAGGAAGGAAGGAAGGAAGGAAGGAAGGAAGGAAGGAAGGAAGGAAGGAAGGAAGGAAGAAGGAAGGAAGGAAGGAGGGAAGGAGGGAGGGAGGGAGGAGGAGGGAGGGAGGGAGAGGGAGGGAGAAAAATGAATCCACAAGTAGGTTACTGAAAAACTGATAAACACATCTACATCTAACCTCACCACATAGTACTGAAATTCTTTTTTAATTATTATTTATTTATTATTTTTTATGTGCATGAGTGTACTGTCTGCATGTAGGTTGGTGCACCTATGTCATGCAATGCCGAGGAGATCAGAAGACAGCGTTGGATTCCCTGAAATTTACAGTGTCTTAGCTGCCATGTGGGTACTGGGAATAGAACCCGGTCCTCTACAAGAGCTCTTAACCACTAAGCATCTCTCCAGTGTGGTATTGAAATTCTAAGATATGCCAAAGTGTCTGCTTTGTGTTAAAAGTGTTATCATCTTGCTGGGTGTGGTGGCGCACGACTTTAATCCCAGAACTCAGGAGGCAGAGGCAGCCTGGTCTACAGAGTAAGTTCCAGGCCAGCTGGGACTACAGAGAGACTCAGTCTCAAAAATACCAAAAAAAAAAAAAAAAAAAAAAAAAAAAGTTTTATCATCCTTTGTGAAAATTGCTTCCTCTAATAAACTTCCACTAACATGTGAGTAAGCCTGGACTGAAGAGAAGCAACTTTATCTTGCATACAACACTGGGTTTCCTAAGAATCCAGACATGTGGTTGCATGGAAGTAGTTATCAGATCCCAGCAAGACCAAGAATCTCCCTGAATGGTTATGGATTTGCTTTTGATTTCTGAGAGGATGCTATTGGGGTTTTTAATTAGGGGAATTTTTCTTTTTTTGGGGGGGGCAAGGTCAAACCATCTAGCTTAGGCTGACCACAAACTTGAACTCTTTAGGCCCCACCTCCAGATACTGGTATTACAGGCATGCAGACCACACGGGGGTCCATGAATTCACCTGTCTCAGGTATGTTTTGAGTTAGGAAAGCAAAAAGATTTTATTTTTTTGCAAAGATATTTTTATAATTGATTATTTCTCAGGATTTTTTCTTAGTATAAATCTACTTAAATGGTAGTAATTATACCATGAACACTATAGCTAAAAATTTAAAAGTACCTCACTTTTAAACAAATTCAAAACCTAAATGGACTCAAACCCAACAATAAAGCAAGCCTTCCTCAGCAGGTGTGGTGGCACATGTCTTAGAGGCCAGCTGGGTCTACATGGAGAACCTGTCTCAAAAAAAAATAATTAAATAAATAAATAAACAAACAAACAAATAAATAAATAAACAGGGCTGGAGAGATGGCCTAGCGGTTAAGAGCAACGACTGCTCTTGCAGAGGACCTGGGTTCGATCCCCAGCACCCACATGGCTGCTAAGAACCATTTGTAACTCCAATTCCAGGAGAACTCCAGTTCCAGGGGAATCCAAGACCTTCTTCTGACCTCTGCGGCATTGCATGACACAGGTGCACAGACCTACATGCAGACAGTACATTCATACACATACAAAAATAAATAAATTAATTAATTAATAAGCCTTTTTTTAATCTCCCAAATATTTTCTCTAGATCCAAAGCCCTCTGCTGGCCTCTACGGACATGGCACAATATGATGTACTTACATACATGCAGGCAAAACATTCCTGCACATAAAATAAAAATAAACTGAAATTTTTGAAATAAAAATTTTAAAATAACTCATTTTTCTGAACATGGTGGTAAGCATCTTTAATCTCAGCACTCAGGAGGTAGATCTCTGTGAGTTTGAGGCCAGCCTGGTCTGCATAGGGAGTTTCAGGTCAGCCAAGACTACACAGTGAAACCCTGTCTCAAGTAAAAAGGGGGGTGGGGGGAGAAACTAGGAAGAGTTAGAGAGGACAGGGGTATAGTTAGGGCTAAGCTGCCATGAGCTGTTCTTCAGTAGGCTGCTGATAATTCATACATACCATTTAATCTCAAAAAACTAGATGAAGCTGGGTTGTGGTGCACACCTTTAATCTCAGCACTTAGGCAGAGGCAGAGGCAAAGGCAGGAGGATCTCTGTGAGTTCAAGCTCAGCCTGGTCTACATAGCAAGCTCCAGGCCAGCTGGGGCTACAACTGAGACTACTACTCTGTCTCAAAAAGACAAAAACAAAACAAAAAAACTAGATGATTTTGAATGTTTCTATGGAAAACAGGTATGCTTAATCTAATACAAATATTAAATTGCATGCATGTACTAAAATATTATTTAATATATCTCTATGTGTATGACTGTGTGGCCTACATATATGTAAGTATATCTATATCATACAATGCCCACAGAGATTAGAAGAGGGCACTGGATTCCCCTGGAACTGGAGTTAATAGATGGTTGTTAGCTGCCACGTGGGTGTTGGGAATTGAACCTGAGACCTCTACAAGAGCAACCAGTGCTCTTAACAGTTAGCTGGGCCATCTCTCCAACACTGTATTGAAATATTATAGGGTACCCATTTATGCATATGATTTTTGGTTTTCTGAACCAGTTAAAAATACTTTTTTCTTTGACCATGCAGAGGGATACAGGGAACCCGAGGTAGGCTTAAGTGGGGAGGCATTGGCTGATGGGAGAAGCTTTATACTTGGTCTTCCTCAATAGCCCTTGGCTCTCCAACAAGTTGGCTACCGACACAAATACAGATCTTAATTTGTCCTATCATTTATTAGAGACAGAGAACATAGCTGAACATATAACATAATTAACATAACCATTATCTTAAGGAGTTTAAGGACTACATTCTTAGGGTGACATTAAGTCAGTTTTATCTTTGTTATGACTAATACCTGAGAAAAACAACTTAAAAAGGAGTCATTTTTGGACCAGAAAGATGGCTTAGTGGTTAAGAGCACTTGCTGCTATTGAAGAGGCCCCAGGTCTGGTTCCCAGCATTCACATCAGTTGGCTCACACAACCTGTAATTCTAGTTCCAAGGGATCATCTCCTCAGGCATGATGCACACACACATACATAAAAAGAAGCCATTTTATGTATTTTACTTATTGTTTTTATGTATATGAGTGTTTTACCTGCATGTAAGACAGCAGCATGCACGCAATGCCCACAGAGACCAGAAGAGGGTGTCTGATCCTCTGGAACTAGAGTTACAAATGGTTGTTAGCTACCATGTGGATGCTGGGAAACCAGCCCAGGTCCTCTGGAAGAACAGCAAGTGTTCTTAACCTTTGAGGCATCTCTCCAATCCCAAATCTTTTTAAAGGAGGAATTATTTGTTTAGCTTGATTTCAGTCCATGGCATTTGGGTCCATGGCAAAGCAATGGACCATGGCAAAGCAATGGACCATGGCAAAGCGATGGTCCACAACTGCTGGAGCCCAGGCAGAAGCTGCTCCACCTCAGCACAGCCAAGACACGAAGAATGCCCGGGCTGATTGACTTTCTCGATTTCCATTTTTATTCCATCTAGGCCCTCAGCTGATGGATGATATCCTTCATATACAAGGCAAATCTTCCCCCTTAGTTAATCCTCTCTAGAAATGCCCTCTTGGACACTCAGGTGTGCTTTACTATCGCATAAGGAATATCTCACTCCAATCAAGACTGACCGTCACAAGGATCACACAACAAAAATCTGCAGCAAGAAAACCACCAAAGAGCACCAAGAAAGAAAAACTGACATAGTCCAGTTAAGACAAGTTTAAAGAGAAAATTCCAAAGATCTTCGATTAAAGGGTATTGAATCTATAAAACCAAAACAAACAGCTGCACAAAAAAGATTTTGTGAAGGTAAAAGGTAAGATTTTCACCTTTTTTTTTTTTAGACAGTCTCCCTGTAGCCCCAGCTGGCTTGGAACTCACTCTGTAGACCAGGATGGCCTTGAACTCACAGACATCCACCTGCCAAGGCCTCCCAAATGCTAAGATTAAAGGCATGCACCACCATGCCCAGCTTAAAGATGGTTCTTAGACCCCATGTGGGTGCTAAGAATCAAACCCAAGTCTTCGGCAAGAACAGTTGCTGAGCCATCACTCCAGCCCCAATTTTCACCTTTAAAGGTCACTACTGGGCCCAGTGTGATGGCACACTCCTTTAATCCCAGCACTCTGGGGGCAGAGGCAGTGGATCTCTATGAGTTCAAGGTCAGCCTGGTCTACATAGTGAGTTCAAGGTCAGCCTGGTCCACATAGTGAGTTCCAGGCCAGTTGGGGCTACAGAGAGACCCTGTCTCAAAAAGACAAATTAATTAATTAAAAAGTCACTACTGGGATGAAAAATGCCATAGCAAATAAAGGGGTGGTGACCTGAATGCGATCCTCAGAACCATGTAAATAAAGAGATTAATGGAGAAAACTGACTCCAGAGCCAGCTCCAGACCTCCACACAGCAGCCACAGCTCCAGACCTCCCTCCACACAGCAGCCACTGCTCCAGACCTCCACACAGCAGCCACAGCTCCAGACCTCCCTCCACACAGCAGCCACAGCTCCAGACCTCCACACAGCAGCCACAGCTCCAGACCTCCCTCCACACAGCAGCCACAGCTCCAGACCTCCCTCCACACAACAGCCACAGCTCCAGACATCCACACAATAGCCACAGTTCCAACACCCACAAATTAAAACGAAGGCCAGAGTAGTGACATGTAACTTTGATCCCAGCAAAGATGAGGCAGAGGCAGGCGATCTCTCTGTGAGTTCTTCCAGGCTAGCCTGGTCTCCAGTGAGTTCCAAGCCACTGATGCTACATAATGAGACCCTGTCTCAATAAGTAAATAAATAAAACAAAATGTCATTATTAATCTGGAAATAAGGTAATTTTCCAGTACAAAAGAAAGCAACAAAAGTAGGAGTGTTAGACAAATGTGTGTAATCCTAGTGCCTAGGTGCACAGCCTATTCCCAAAGACCAGTGGGGAAGTCACTCAACAGAGAGAGCAAAGAAAATGAAAAGACGGTATAGAGTAACTCGCTTCCCAGAACTAAATAAAATTTAAAACTAAAACCTAAGAAAACCAAGCCTTGAAACTGAAAGGATGCTCTCTAACAGGCAGGACATTCAATAGAACGACAACCATCAACATGCAATTCCAGAAAACTAGAACAAAATTCCCAAAAGCTTTCAAGGAAGGAAGCAGGAAAGACATCTGCAAACAAAATAGCATTGAATAAATGACAAGGAATGTCTGAACACAGTGAAACAAAATGACACTTTCATGTACTGAAACACAATGTTAAAATACTCTATGCCTCCACCCAGCTATCAAACTTGTAGAGTGGCAGGGGGTGGCAGTACCCACCTTTAGCCCCCAGCACTCAGATGGCAGAGGCAGATGATCTCAGTGCTAGCCTGGTCTCCATAGCAAGTTCCAGGCCAGGTGGAGCTAGAGGGAGACCCTGACTCAAAAAGAAAAACCAAACCCTATGTGGCTCACCCATTTAAACCCAGCACTGGGGAGGCAGAGGCAGGAAGATTTTGAGAGTTCCAGGCCAGCCAGGTACATATCCTAGTCCAGGGCAGCCAGGGCTACAAAGTAGTAAGACCTTGACTCTTTTTTCTTTTTTTTTCTTTTTTTTTTTTTTTAATGTGTATGAAAGTACTGTCTGCATGTAGGTTTGTGCACCCGTGTTGTGCAATGCCGTGGAAGTCAGAAGAGGGTGTCGGATTCCCCTGGAACTGGAGTTCTCCTGGAATTGGAGTTAAAGCCGCCATGTGGGTGCTGGGGATCGAACCTGGGTCCTCTGCAAGAGCAGTCGATGCTCTTAACCGCTAGGCTATCTCTCCAGCCCCAACCTCGACTCTTAACAGAGAGGGGAAGCACGGACCTGGAGCTGGGACTCAGAGATTAACAGTACTTGCTGTTCTTACAGAAGACCCAGGTTTAGTTCCCAGCCCATGTGGCAGCTAACAGTCCTCTGTAACTCCAGTTCCAAGGGATTCCAATCACCTCTTCTGATCTACAGGGGCTTTGCTTGCACATGATGCACTTATACACATGCAAGCAAAACACTCATAAACATAAAATAAAAATAAATATTAAAAATATATAAAATCTTAAAGATAATTTTAGTTCTTGATTGCACTATTCCTTTGCTTTGCTTAATTTTTATTCTCCTGCCAGGCGTGGTAGCACACACCTTTAATCCTAGCACTTGGAAGGCAGAGGCAGGCGGATCTTTGTGAGTTCAAGGCCAGCCTGGTCTACAGAACAAGTTCCAGGACAGCTAGGGCTACAGGGAGACCCTGTCTCGAAAAGACCAAAAAAAAAAAAAAAAAGCACTAGCCTCTAATTACTCAGACCACAGGAAACACAATTGGACTAATGTATTATTTCAGTTTCCTCCACTGCACTCTCAAATTAGAAAGTTATTTTTTTTAATCTTTGTGTCCTCCATACACAAAAAAGTAACTAGAATATAATCAGACATTTGACATGTGAAATTGGAAAGGATCCAAGAAAGGCTTGCCCCGACTTTCTCTTTCTGGTGATGCACATAGTAAAAGCCAAGTCTTACAATCAATGGCATCTAAGATTTGAAGAAATTTAGTAATTGAAAAATTGGAAGAGGCAACAATGTCAGTGAAGTGACCTTTTCAAAAGATCCCAAGTGTTGGTAAATCCAAACAATGGAAATATAAGGTTAAAGCTGCTATGACTGGCCTGTAGTTCCAGCAGTGGAGGACAAGGTGGGGAGGACTGCAGGTGGGGAGGACCGCTTAAGTTCAGGAGGAGACCAGCTTTTCTGAGAAAAGTCACCTCAAAAAAACAAAAAGGAGCTTGGCATTATTTTTAATTTTTATTAGTAAACATTCAAAGGAAAACTTTGAAAAATTACTGCCTCCTCAGAAAGGGCAGTAAAAAGCCACGTAGACAGGCAAGCCTGTCATCACAACTAATAAGGAAGGCAGAAGCCATCACTTGAGCCCAGCAATTTCAGACCAGCCTGGGCAAGGGTAACAGCTTGTCTCAAAAAAAGGGGAGGAGAGAAAAGTAAATGTTTTCTATTTTAAACCAGCCTATACAACGTTTTCTTTTTAACCACATAAATTTTTATGGACCATTTAAAATATTTAATCACCAGTACACACATTTCCACAGACACAAGTGAAGAACAGAGAAGGAAATTCGAAACTCAGGTAAAGAGACAGAAAGACAGCCGGGAGCAACAAAGTTTGAACCAGACACCTTCAAAAAGTTTGACTAGCAGTAGCGATGAAGACCGTGAATTCTGGGCTGAAATGTAGCAAATCTAGAAAGCGTGACACCAGCACTTGTTGCACAGAAACCACGATTAAACCATTTCACCCCATCGGAAAATCAAGGAATGGACAGCGAAGGTGTGCGGGCTTATCCTCTTACGGTGGACTGAAAACTCATGTTGCAATAAGCTCTCCTCACTGAGTCATTTTACAGAGCAAACCTTGACCCTCCGGGCACGACAGAGAGCAGGTGTTCGGTGTGTGGGTCCCCAGCAGTCTGCATTCTACAAGACTAAAGCTGGGTGCACTGCTGCCTGTGGGGTGGGGTTCCGCCAGTCGGAGAACGAAGGCCCTGACAGATGCAACCCCGGCTTAGGGAGTCCGAAGGGCACGAGCTTCGGGACCGGAGCACGATCTCCAGCTAGGGAAACCCTCCAGGCCCTGGGAGCCCGGCTCGGAGCCCGGCTCAGACCCCGCCCTTCGCGCGCGGAGCGGGGCTGGGCAGACAGCTCGCAAGATGTCAGTGGGCCAAGACCGAGCGCGCCAAAGCTGGGCCCACCCCCGGGAGCCGCAGTCGCCGCGGGCCGGTCCCTCCCCTTCCTCCGCCCGCCCAGAACTCATTCATTCTCCAGTCCGCCCAGCCCCGTAAGCCCACCCGATGCTTTGTCTCCCACCGGCCGGAAACAGGGGCGCGCATTCAAGCGCGCGCACGGGCAGCAGCTCTCCGCACCCGGGGCCTGCAGATGGGGGTCCAGGGGTGCAAGGGGAAGCCCCAGGCCGGCCCCTGTAAAGGATCACCGCGACCCGAGGGAACCGGCCCGAGAGGCGCCCGACGGCCTGCATCAGGGCCCGGACCCCCGGCCCGTCCCTCCCCGCGGCCAGCCAGCCCCACTCACTTGAGCAGCAGCTGGTCGTGCTCGGCCTTGAACTTGCCCAGCTCGATCTGCAGCTTGGCGCGCTCGCGGGCCGTGTCGTCCAGCGCACGCCGCGCGTCCGCCAGCTCGGTCTCGTAGAGCGCCTTGAGGCCGGTGAGCTCGCGGCCACGCACCTCCTCGCGCTCCGTCACCTGCAGCTGCAGCGCGCTGTTCTCCGTCTCCAGGCTGCGCACCTTGTCGATGTACACCGCCAGCCGGTCGTTGAGCTCGCGCAGTTCCTCCTTCTCCTGCAGTCGCGACATCCGCGTGGGGCTCAGCGGCGTGGCCGGGGCGCTGGCGCGGCTGCCGGCCCGCGGCGGCACGGGGGTCGCGGTCGCCATGGCGGGCGGCGATCGGCGGGGAGACGAAGAGAAGGCCGGCGTGGGGACAGGAGCACCGTGGACCGCGGCACAAAGGGCTGAACCGAGCGATCGCGGCCGAGATGCCCTTTGTGAAAAACACGCGAACGCACACTCGCACACACGCGCGGGAAGAGGCCGAGCAGGGTGCGCGCAGCCGCCGCCGAGTCTCCCGCCCGCTGCACTTTGTTTCCTCTCAGGCTGCTCGGAGCAGCAGGCGGGCTGGGGAGGAGGGCGGCGCGGGGCGGGCTAAGGCCGAGCCGCGGGGGGCGGAGGTGGCGCTGGCCGAGCTGCTCAACATGGCGGCCGCCCACGTGACCACCACCAGCCAATGGCGAGCGGGCAGCGCTCTCCTACCGCTGTGGGCCGGGCCTGCAAATTCAAAC
Source organism: Rhizomys pruinosus (assembly GCA_009823505.1). Lineage (NCBI taxonomy): Eukaryota > Metazoa > Chordata > Mammalia > Rodentia > Spalacidae > Rhizomys > Rhizomys pruinosus. The sequence goes on from VZQC01004928.1 coordinate 14,507, forward strand.
CCGGGTTCTCGGGCAACCGTCGGCTTGGCGCGCGGGGCTGGGCGTGGTGGGGAGCGGCCTGCGGGCGGAGGGGCGGGGTGGCCCGCTACTCACCCTCCAGGCCTGGGCCCAGCGTCCCTTCGGCCTCCGGCTGCCCCTCTGGGACCCCGGGGCCGGGCCTGCGTGGGGCGGGAAAGAGCCGCAGGTTTCCGGGGCGGGTCGGCGCCGTCACCCACGGCCAGCGGTTCAGGGAAATTCAAATGTAAACGGGATCCCAGACCAGCGAACTCGGAGGCCGCGGGGCTGCGGGCCGTGTAACCCCTCCCGCGCCCTGCCGGAGCTCTCCAAAGACCGGCCGGGTCGGGGTGGGCCGAGCTTTTGCGCTTTGCCGCCCCGTATCCCCAGCCCTGCTTCCTGGTCCCAAGTGCCTGCCTGTATTTTTCTCGATGATTAAGGGCTCATCTAAACACCTATGTTGAAGCCTAAAGATTGTCTACAACAGAAAAAAACAGCCCTGATTTTAAATCTTTGCTTCTATTACTGATGGGCGGTCCCTGATCTGTTCCCTCCCTACCATGTGTAAGGGTTTGCAAGAACAGAGAAAGCTCACAAATGATCAGGTTAACATAACTTGAATAACAAGATAAACTGTGGCTATGGTTCCGTTAAAATAACATAAATATCATGGCGTGTGAAAATTGAAAGAACCTTTTGTTTTAAAAAGTTCCCCCCACGGAGCCGGGACGTGTGGCGCACAGCCTTTAATTATCCTGGCACTTGGGAGGGCAGAGGCAGGAGGATCTTGTGAGTTCACAGGCCAGCCTGGTCTACAGAGTGAGTTCCAGGACAGCTGGGGCTTACAGGGAGACCCTGTACTTGAAAAGACAAAAAAAAAAAAAAAAAAAAAAAGTTCCCCCCACGGTGTAGACAGCTAGTTTGATTTTGGGTGTTTGGTTTTTGAGACAGAGTCTTTTTGCCTGTGTACAAGTCCCTGGCTGACCTTGAACTCAAAGCAATCCTGCCTCAGCCCCCCAAACTGGGATTGTTGGGGTGAGCCACTGGCAGCTGCTTGGTGTTTCATGTTTTAAGTCCTCCTCGTGTGCACCATGAAGTTTTCTGTGGTTAGAGAAGCTGAGCAAAGCTCTAACTGAGGATTCGCAAATGAAACATTTTATCTCAGATAAAGGATTTATTGATACATTTTACAATTGATACATTTTATTTACTTTGTATTAGAAGGCACAGAGGTCAAAAGAGGGGTGTGGGAGTTTCTCTCCTAACATCATGTGGATTTCGAGGTTGGAACTCAGGCCTGGTGGCAAATGCTTTTTACCCCTTGGTTTCCTCCAATTAAAGCAGGACTCCTAGTTTTCAGGGAAGCCTTTTAAAGATTAAGTAAATGATGACGTGTGCTAGACACAAGGTGTCCTGGATAGTGAGTAATCCCATGCTTCCAATCAAAAGCAATAGAAAGATTATTTTAGTTTAGATTTAGGCAGTTGCCCTGCCCGAATTTGGTCAGGGAGGTTTTTGTTTTTTTTTTTTTTTTTTTTGTTTTTTTTTTTTTTTGTTTTTGTCTTTTCGAGACACCAGGGTCTCCCTGTAAGCCCCACTGGCCTGGAACCACTCTGTAGAATCCAGACTGCTCAATCTTACCAAGATCTGCCTGCGCCTCTGCTTCCCAAGTGCTAGGATTAAAAAAGGAAAAAGAGGAGAAAAAGGAAACCACCACCCCAGGCTTGTGGTTTTGGAGACAAGAGTCTCCCGTGTAGCCCCAGCTGTCCTTGAGACTCCTTAATGTAGACCAGAGCGTGGCCTTGAACTCCTACAGAGATCTGCCTGATTTTCTATCAACCCTCCCGAGTGCTGAGATTATAGGCTAGCCCACTAACGCCCGTGCTTGGTCAGTTTTTTTGCTCAGTACACTTCATTTTTTCCATACCTTAGTGTGCCTGGTATGCATCCTGTCTCTGGCTATCTCTTTCATGCCTTAATAATTCCAAAGTTTCTCCTGACTAGAAAAAAAATTTTTATTTAACTAAATTTGGCAAAGAGGTAATAATACTTCTTCATTGACTAGTTATAATCACGATTTCAAATCTTGTGCCTTTTTCCTATAAAACCCCACTTGCCAGGCACATAATTATCGGTTAGGTCATATATGCACCAACAAGCTTCAAGATACCATGCTGTTATTATCCTCATCTGTATCCCAATGATGACAAGTGCCTTACTACATATAGAGAATTTATATGATACTTGCCCTACTTCCTGTAGGTCATTTGGATCTGGGACAGAAAAATGTAGAATGCTGAAGAGATCTGGGAAGGAGCTCATATGTGGATGGGAATGGGAGGCGGGGGGAATGGGAGGCAAGGGAAATGGGGGGGGTGCAGCACTGAAAACTAGCATTACCTATTTTTGTCCCAGGAGAGGGGAGTGACAGTTGGAGGTAGCTGAATATGCATTGTATCCAAATGGAATAGCTAGGACAGGGGCACAAATGAAAAAGCTGACAAATGGTTATTCTTCCATATATATTTACTAAGTGGATGAATGCAGAATAATTAGATACATGGTCTACTGAGCTAGGATACCTCATGATCTACTTTGCAAGACATTTTCCAGTTATAAAAGCATTAGAATAAATGACGTTTCAGAAGGTTGAGCCGGGCGTGGTGTCACATGCCTTTAATCCTGGCACTGGGGAGGCAGAGGCAGGCAAGTTTCTGTGAGTTCAAGGCCAGCCTGGTCTATAGAGTGGGTTCCAGGCCAGCTGGGGCTATAGGGGGACCCTGTCTCAAAAATCTGCAAAAAAACAAAAAAAAAAAAAAAAAAAAAAAAAAAAAAACCCAATCCCACCATTGCCGCCCCTTCACCTTACAATCTGCATCTGTGCCTTAATCTTGGTTAAAAACAGCAATAAAAGTTGGTGTCAGAAGGTAAGATTTGCTGATAATTTGGCTGTTTTTAATCTGATCATAACTGGCCTGGCTCAAAGAATTTTCCTTTTTCATGACCATGCTTCAGTGGGTCACTTCATCTTGGTAAATGATTTATTCCCACTCAGTAGTAAGCCTGATTTATTAATGTCTTCTATTACAGAAATGGGGCTTTTCTGCCAGAGAAGCTATTAGCAGTTAATGGTGTGTGTGGGGGGGGTCCTCAGTGGTGTAGCCACTGTTAATAATTGTCCATGTTCCAGTAACACACACACACAAGGAAAAAAAAAAAAAACCCACACACTAGCGCACACGAAGAAAAGATGAAAATGATGGCTAGACTTGTTGGAAAGAAGAAAGGGTGAAAGAGAGTAATGGGGCATGAAAATAGCCAAAATATATTTAATACATGTATGAAATGGTCAAAGATGGGGCTCTGAGATGGCGCAGTGGATAAAGGCACTTGCTGCCAAGCTTGATGACCTGAGTTCAGTAGCCAGGATCCACATGGTGGAAGGACAGAAACAACTCCTGAAAATCATCTGCCATCCACTTGTGTGCCCACACACATGCACAACCAATAAATGTAATTTAATTCACTTTTTTTTCAATTGTCAAAGAGACAGTCTTGGTTAAGAGGCACTTAAGAGGCAGAGGTAGGCAGATCTCCTTAAGATGCAGACCATACTGGTCTCTGTCGCAAGTTTCCAGGACAGCTGTAACACAAAACTGTCTCAAAAAAAAAAAAAAAAAAAAAGTCAAAGACTCTGTTAACCACCACCTTCCCACATGGAATTCTCCTTTCTCCTGTTTTCCTTTACATACTTAGTATCTGGGTTCAAATCAAAGGGTGATGACACCATTATTCCAATCCTGCAGTATTACTTAAAGTTCAAGAAAGCAAAGGAAGAAGGGAAATGCATTATTTGTATCGTTGACATGGAAAATAAAAGTTCAAAATTTCAGCCAGATATTGATACATTCTTCCCCTCTATCCCATCTTTAGTTTGTCATTCTTCTTGAGACTATCAGACTGAACTAAAGACACCAATCTTGGCTTTTAAGATCAAAGTTAGTTGGGGTTTTTTTTTTTTTATGTGTAGGAATGTACTGTCGGCATGTAGGTGAGGGTGCACCCATGTGCTATCTATGAATGCTGGCGGAGGTCAGAAGAAGGTTGTCAGATTCCCCCTGGAACTGGAGTTAAAGATGGTTCTTAGCCGCCATGTGGGTGCTGGGAATAGAACCCCATGTTCCTCTGCAAGAGCAGTCAGTGCCCTTAACCACTGAGCCATCTCTCCAGCCCCAAGATCAAAGTTAGCTTTAAGAAGACAGTCTGACTGACCCAGTCACCTCCACCCCATCATCTTTCCATGCCTAATAAAAGCTTCCACTAGGGAGAGGACAGTTTGAAGTCAGGTGCACGGTGAGACTCAAGCTCCTCAGTCATGCTTCAGGGCTGAGATGAAGGTAGGAACTGAGGTTCAAAGAGTAACAGAGGTGGGTTGTGCCTCACAGAAAAGTCCCCTATGTTAGAGCAGCAGAGCAGAGTCCAAAGGCAGCCTTACCTAGAACTATGGCAGTCAGCAGAAAAGGACAGTTCAGGGCCTCTGAGGGTGTGGCTAGATAGAGCCCTTGCCTATCAGTAGTTCATGAGCCCTCAGGGCCAATCCCCAGCAACAAAAAGGCAGTAATAATGGGTAAGAACAGTGCACAACAGCTTAACCTGTGATGATGGTTCATTTGACTGGGCCAGTTGCCTAGATAAGTAGCCAAACCCGTACTAGACTTTTCTTTGCTTGGGGGGGGGGGGGTTGCCCAGGGATGACATTTACATTTGAATCAGTAGTCTTTGAATAAAGCTCATTACCTCCAGGCTGTGAATGGGTTTCAGCCAGTAAGTAGGAGGCCTGGATAGAGCACAACTCCTCTCTTAAGGATGTAAAAGGGATTTCTAGCTGCCTTGCAAGTAGAACTGTTAACCTCAGGCCTTCCTGGGTTTTAGCTAGCTAACCTACCCTGTAGATGTTAGGCTTGCCAGTCTTGAGCTGATTCCTTAGAATGCATCTACCCTGTGTAACTGTACTGTAACCTGTGAGTTCTGGAAGATTTTAAAGGAACCTTGACTAATACGCTTTCCTAAACCCATAGAAAGAGTTGAACAGGCTAAAGAAGGCCTGCAGATTGGGATAATTGAGACAGAAGATTCAAACATTTGTTGAACACGGGAAACATTAAGCTATGGGATTCTTACTTTGAAGATCTCATTTAAATAAACTGTGTACTCAAAGAGCCAAGTACTAAAAAGGCATGGATGAGGGGGGTGCACACCTGTAATCCCAGCACTCCAAAGACAGTGGCAGATGGATCTCTGTGACTTCAGGGCCAACCTAGTCTACAAAGTGAGTTCCAGGACAGCTGAGGCTACAGGGAGACCCTGTCTCAAAAAGACAAAAACAACGACCAACAAGAAGCGTGAGAACACCAAGGGCTGAGCAGGTCTCTGTAGGAGAAAGGAACAGGAAAGATGATCTGTGAGCTTGGGCTTCAAAGACTATCAGCCTCCAGGGACTGGCAAATGGATACAGTACCTTCTGGAAACCTGAAAATGCCTCATGGCCTTCAGGGAGATTTAGAGGGAAATCTCAGAAGGAATCCTTAATCTCCTTAAATTGTGCTTTTTGTTTTAAAAGACCCCAGAAGGAGTATTCAGGAATTAATGATGTAGATTTTAGTTAACAATGTCCCTGGGCTGGCCTTCACTAGTCAAGAAAAATGGAAAACGGAATAAAGTACTGTGTTGATTAAAACAAATTGCTTAAGATAAATGATAAAATAATAGTTATGCATTGTGTAAAAATAAAAATAGAAGACCAATTAAGCAGGAAATGTTCTTGAGTACCTACTGTGTGTAAGACTGCAATGGTACTTGGAAACAGATTTTGAAGTATGAGAGTTCACTGGAAGTGAAATGTGTTCATGTAAATAAATAAGTTAAATGACCGATCTATAAGTTATAAAGGCCAAAGGAGTAACATTGATGACAACTGTCAAATCACTGGGTTACTAAAATTTAGAGAATGTCCCTTCAGCCAGGATACATGCTGGGAACATCCTGAAGAAAAGGCGGCTCTCTAGACGTTGACTTGGGAGAAGAGAGTTGCAGTGAGTGATCTGAACTACAAAAATCAGTTTTGCGCACAAAAGTCTCAGGAAAAGAACTATCTCTAAAGTAAGATTATTATGTTTGCATTTGTGTATATTGAATATACTATATCTATTAGAAACTGGGCACATTGTTAATCAGACTTTTAGATACTGTGATTAGTGTTGTCAACTAAACAGATCTAGAATCACCTGGAAGATGCCTCTGGGTATGCCTGTGAAAGATTAACTTGACTGCATTAATTGAGATTGGAAGACCTGTCCACTGTAGGTGGCACCTTCCCTTTGTAGGTGGCATCATTCCCTGGGCATGGAATCCTGGACTGTACAAAATGGAGAGCGCTGAGCTGAGCACAAATGAGCACTCCTTCCTTTCTGTAACTGATTGCGGAGCTGACGTTACTTGGCTGCTTTAAGCTTCTGTTGCCACGACTTCACTGCCACAGTGGACTATACTCTTGAACTGTGAGCTGAAATAAACCCCACAAGTCTCTTTTGTCAGAGTATTTTATCACACCAACAAGAAAAGACACTAAGCTGGGTGTGGTGGCGCACGACTGTAGTCCCAGCACTTGGGAGGCAGTGGCAGGTGGATCTCTGTGAGTTCAAGGTCAACCTGGTCTACATAGTGAGCTCCAGGCCAACTGGGACTAAAAGGAGACCCTGTCTCAAAAAGACAAAAAAAAAAAGACACTAAGACAGAAACTATGCCAGGCATGGTGTACACAGCTTTAATCCCAGCACTTGGGAGGCAGAGGCAGGTAGATCTCTGTGAGGCTAGCCTGGTCTACATAGCAAGTGCCAGGACAGTCAAAGCTACGGAGACCCTGTCTCAAAAACACCAAACCAACCAACCAAAAAACAAACAAACCTATGACAAATGCCTACGAGAAAGGTTTATTTGGGCTCAGTTTCCTTCCCGAGTATCAGTTCTTGGTCAGATGGTTCCATTGCTGTGGGCCTGTGGTGAGACAGCACTGCAGTGATGAGAACACAGGGTGGAGCAGATCGCACACATCACAGGGAACACCTGGTAGAGTAGACGGCACACATTGCAGAGAGCACGTGGTGGAGCAGATGGCACACATCACGGGGAATATGTGGTGGAGCAGATGGCACACATCGCAGGGAACACGTGGTGGAGCAGATGGCACATATTGCAGAGAGCACGTGGTGGAGCAGATGGCACACATCGAAGACAGCACGTGGTGGAGCAGATTGCACACAACGCAGACAGTACGTGGTGGAGCAGATTGCACACAACGCAGACAGCACGTGGTGGAGCAGATGCACACATCGCAGACAGTACGTGGTGGAGCAGATGCACACATCGCAGGGAACACGTGGTGGAGCAGATGGCACACATCGAAGACAGTACGTGGTGGAGCAGATTGCACACAACGCAGACAGTACGTGGTGGAGCAGATGCACACATCACAGGGAACACGTGGTAGAGCAGATGCACACATTGCAGAGAGCACGTGGTGGAGTAGATCGCACCCATCACAGGGAAGAGGGAAGCAAAGAAAGCCAGGGAGAAGCCAAGGGTGAGATATATCCTTCAACGGGATAACTCTGGTGACCCACTTGCTCAGATCAGAACTTCTGTTCCATTTACCCCTTTTTTCCTCTCAATTATGACCCCATCGAATGGATTAACCCATTGATCAGACAAGAGCCCTCCAGATCCATTCTCCTCTGGAAATCTCAGCATATAAGACTATTCTAGCTGTCTGTCAATCTAATCAAACTGGTGGTCAAAATTAACCATTAGAGCAGGAATTCCCTACAATTTGTTCATAAGCATATTCTGAAAAGAGAAAACATAGAAACCTCAATGAAGACTTCTGACTTACATTTAAGTGGAGGAGCAATAGAAATGTTCATATACTGTTGATAAGACTATAAAATAAAACAACCACTTCAGAAAATTTGATTTCCTCATAAAGTTAATAGCACACCCACACTATACGCCAACAATTCGATTCCCAAGACACATGAAAGCATACATCAACCTAAAAGACTTGTGCAAGAAGTTTATAGTACTATTATTCATAGTACACCACCCCCAAAATATACCACTTTGGCTTATTGATAATTTTGAGCTGAAAGCACTTGAAGAAAAGCACATGCAGGAAGTGCTCTTTATCCCCCTTTCTGCACACACGCAGCACTTGCAGGAAGTGCTCTTTACCCTCCCCCTTTCTGCACACACACAGCACATATATATCCCATATCTTTCCTATTGTAAGAGAACTTTTTTGTAATCAAGGACCAAGGGTGAACGGTGTGTACAAACAACCTACAAAATAAACTTTCGCATTCATTTCAGCACATATTTTCTTTTTTATACATAAATTTTAGTTTTATTTTTGTATGTGTATGAGTGAAATGCCACTGCTTGCATGAAGGTGGCGTGCACCCATGTCCATGCAATGCCTCGGATGCAGAAGAGGGTTCCAGATTCCCCTGGAACTGGAGTTCTCTTGGAATTGGAGTTTAACAGACGGTTCTCAGGGGCCGCCATGTGTGCTGTGGGAATTGAAACCCCGGGGTCTCTTCAACTGAGAGCAGTCGGTGCTTCTTAACCGCTAAGCCTATCTCTCCGAGCCCCTGCTCACCACACAATATTTTCAAAGCAATTCTTTTTAAATTCATTCCCCCTAAAAACTTAGAACTCTCTTTTCCTTTCTCTTGTGTATTTGTAATTCTCTTTTAAAACGTTAATAAGGGCCTGGAGAGATGATGGCTCACGCCAGTTAGGAGAGTGCTGCGTTCTTGCAGAAGACTCTGTTTCCAATGTTCCCAGCAACCCAGTTGGCTTGAGTCTCAACTGCCTGTAGATTACAGCTGAGGGTCGGTATTGAAGATTTGATGCCCTCTTCTGACCGACACCACAAGCTTATGTGCATTGAGCACAGGTGCACTTACTTTACATGCAGCATGATACACATAAAAATACAAAATAAAAAATAGTAATTTATTTTTGTTAAACATAGTTTAATTTATTAATTTAGTTAGTATTAGTCCTTTTTGAGACAGGTTCTCCTGCGCCCCAGCTGGCCTGGAGAACTCCTACTGTGTAGACCAGGCCTGAGCCTGGACCACAGAAGATCTAACTGCCTCTGCCCACTGAATGCTGGGGTTAAGGCATGCACCGCTACCCTTAGAATAGATAAATTGAGGGGCTAGAGAGACTGCTCTCAGTTACACTATTGCGCCGCTGCCTGAGGGACCAGATGTTCAGTTCCCAGCACCCACAATATGCGCAACAACCTTTGCGAAACGCCAGTTCCAAGGGGACCTGATATCGCCGTCTGTGCCTCATGTTCAGCATTGCAACATGGGCACATGGCATATAACATGCAGAGGTACAAGACACACATCATTAAATAATTAAATCAGATAATAGGGCTGGAGAGATGGCCTAGTGTGTTAAGAGGTGCTACGGATGGCTCTTCAGAGGCGCCTCGGGTCAAACCTCAGCACCCACTAGGGCAGCTGAGACCGTCCTTTACTCCCAGTTTCCAGGGAATCTGACACCGCCAGCAGCTTGCTGACCTCGCACACTGGCTGCAAGCACAGGTGCATCGGAAACGAGCTACTGCAGACAGTACAACTCATATACACTAAATAATAAATAACATAAAATAGATAATAGGGCGCAGTAGTGCTGTTCAATTAGGGAGCGCCGCTATACTGATTAAAAGTCACTTTGGTGGCTGGAGAGTGGCTCAGCTGGCTAAGAGCGGTTCAGCGGACCTGTTTATTCTCACACGGCTGCGCCCAGTTCTTTATGCAGGTGGCTATAGAATTGGCGTCTTAGGCCAGGTGTGGTAGCTGTGTCACACGAATTTAATCCCGAGCACTCCGGAGGCAGCGAGGCAGGTGATCTCCTGTGAGTCAATGGGCCATCTGTCTCAATAAGCAAACTCCCAGGCCAGCTGGGGACCTCAGGGAGACCCCTGTGCGTCAAACGTCGAACACACACATGCACCTTGGCAGCTGCACTACCTACCCGCTCCCAACACACCAACTACACACACACACAAAAAAACCAATATTAAAGAAAAATAAAATAGTCACATGCAACAATATATATGAATCTCAAAATATATGTTAACAATAGAAGAAAACACAAAAAAAAAAGCAGAGGCTTGGAGAGATGTGCTAGCAGTTAGAGCACCAACTGATGCTTTGCAGAGGAACCTGGGTTTTGATGTCCCAACACCCACATGGCCAGCTAAAACTGTCCTTTAGCTGAGAGTGTGTGAACACCTTTAATTCGCAACATTTTGGAGGGCAGAGGCAGGCAGATCTCTGAAGTTCAAGGCCAGCCTGCTCTATTAGAGTGAGTTTCCCAGGCAGCGATGGGCTATAGAAGGACCTGTCTCAAAATTGAAACAACAACAAAACAAGCATACACACACACTGTATGTACAGAGTATGTTTCTGTCATTAATTTATACGAATTCAGAGAAGAAAAAGTAAAAAAAAAATATTATAGTGAAAGAATAGAAAAATGTTACTCAGGGGCTGAGGAATACAGAGTATTAAAGGACTTTCAGGGACACAGTGGTACATTGTTGTAATCCCAGCACAGGGGAGGTAGAGACAGGCAGATCCCTGGAACTCAATGGCTAGTCAGCCCAGCCTAATCTCCAAACAGGGAGAGACCCTGTTTCAAAGACAAAACTGATGTCTGGCGGAATGGCTCAGAGGGTATGACCAGTGCTGGCCATGCAAGTCTGGTGACCTGAGTTGGACTACTACTATATCCACGTAAAGGTAGAACCAACCCATGGCAAGTTGTCTTCAACCCTCGCCGGCCATCACACGACATCTGTAGCGATGCCCAGCCGCCCCACCAATAATAACAATTAAAGGGGTTTTTTTTAATAATTTTTTTTATGTGTGTGATGTAGATGTACTGCATGTAGGTTGGTGCACAGTCTAGCCGTGTTGTGCGAGTGCCGTGGAGGGGTCAGATGAGGGTGATTGTATGCCCCTGAAACTGGAATTAAAGGACGGTTCTTTAGCCATCGGCAATGTGGGGTGCCAGGAATTGAAACCTCTGGCCTCTGCCCAAAGCTAGTCAACTGCTCTTACCACTGAGCCATCTCTCCACCCCTAATTTTTTTTTTATGTTATATTTCATTTATTATTTATTGTTATGTGTAATGAGTGTACAGTCTGCATGTAGGTTGGTGCACCGTGGTCATGCAATGCCCAGGAAGTCAAGACAGAGGGCAAATCGGAATCTCCCCTGAAACAGAAGAAAAAAGTCAAGAACATGGAGTTCTCCTGGAATTTGGAGTTACAGACGGGTGTAGCCTCTTGCTCATTGTGGGACTGAGGATGAACCCAGGTTTCTGCAGAGCATGTTGGGCACTGCTTAACGCGCTAGCCATCTCCCTCCGAGCCCCAATAAGAAGTTTTTAAAAAAAGTCAGGGTAACACCCAATGTGACCTCGGCCTCCCGATGTGCAACACACACCTTTCCACAGTTTACACACAAGCACCACAAACATAATACTTTTATGAAGTAGCAAGAATTCCCTATCATGTTTTTGTTTGGGATCATGGATTGTGCATGTTATCAAACAGTTAAACGTGACGCAAGGCATGGGTGGCACATACCTTAACGCTCCCAGCATTGGAGGCAGAAGCAGGCAGATCCTCTGTGGTTAAAGGCAGTCCTGGGCCTGTATAGCAAGTTCGGGCCAGCCATGGCTACTTAGTGGGACCTTTCTCAACAAAACAAGAAACAAAAATGTATCCTATGACAGTAGGATTGTTAGCAGTGGTATATTTACCTGATAATTAATGAAAACATTCTGGTCTCTTATATTTAGTACTAAAACTCTTAAGATTTACTTTGGGCTTTTTCCAGCCCTGGCCTCGGACCCTGCAGCCACCAGGATGTTGGTGCCCAAGTAGAACCAGATTGCCATCTATGAACTCCTTTTTAAAGGAGGACGTAATGGTAGCCAAAAAGAATGCTCATATGCCCAAACACTCAGACCTGGCAGACAAGAATGTGGCCAACCTTCATGCCATGAAGGCTATGTAGTCTTCTCTAGTCTTGAGGCTACATGAAGGAGCAGTTTGCATGGAGACATTTCTACTGGAACCTCAACAACCTCACCAACCACGGTATCCAGTATCTCCATGATTACCTCCACCTGCCTCCTGAGATCCTGCCTGCCACTCTGCCGCCACAGCTGTCCGGAGAGGTGTGGTTATAAGCGTATGGGATCTCTAGTGCACTCTCCTGCTTCCTGGTGCCTGCTAAGTTTGAGCCTCTGCTTTCAAATAAACTCTTCCTTTTTTTTCTAGGCTCCATCTCCAGCACCCATAACTGGTGTAAGCAAGTAATAGCTGGTAACTGGGGGATAAAGGCAGGAGGATCATGAATTCAATGTCATCCCACATGCAGTGAGTTCAACACCAGCCTGAGATGCATGAGGCTGTCTCCAAAAACAATCAAAACAGCAGCTACCCAATATAAAACCAAACCCCACAAACTCTCAGAAGCTTCAAAGTGTATCTGTTTTAAAAAGGGGATTTACTAAGCCTAGGGAACAATCTGTGGAAGAGGGGGCGGGTGGAAGGCAGGAGACTGCGTTGGGTGAAAGGGGCAACTTAAAGCAGTCATGGTTATGAAACCACTCTTGTGATCAACTTGATTGAACATACAAGCCCCCCCTCCCCGCTGGATGGTTTGGGGCTGTGGGGTTGGGCCAACGGCTGCAAATTGGTTTTACATGAGGTATGCTTGTACCATAATTTATCACTTATTGCAAAAAATGAAAAAAAACTGAAGAAAGAAGGCAAGGACAGTTATGTCCAGAAATTCATATATCTGGGATGGGGTGGTGTGGGTGTTTGGGGGAAAGCGAAAGGGAAAATATCTGAACTGAATTGGAAATGATGTATGAAATACGACAAAGCAATCATAGAAAAAATAAAAATAAAATAAATCAAAATAAATTTTAAAAAGCTTTTAAAATAAAAAAATATAAAGGGATTTATTATAGACTGAAAGAAAAATAAAAGAAAATGGGGGGGGAGGTATGAAGAGTTGGAGAGATGGCTCGAGTGGTTCGTACTTGCTGATCTTGCAAAAGACCTGGGTTTCAATTACAGCAACCACATGTTGGCTAAAAACCATCTTTAATCCTAGCACTTGGAAGAGCAGAGGCAGGCAGATCTTTGTGAGTTCAAAACCAGCCTGGTCTACAGAGTGAGTTATCCAGGCCAGCTGGGGCTAAAAAAAAAAAAAAAAAAAACCGAAAGAAAAAAAAAAAGAACCTGGGTTCAAGTCCCAGGTGACTAATGACCACCTGTAACTCATGTTCCANAAAGGTAGGTAAGCAATGGGGTGGGGGTGTAGCAGGAGAGAGGCAGCGCAGCAGGCACAGCCGTCTAGGAAAGATAACGCATGGATGTGAGTGCTAAGCAGAGAGTTTACAGAGAAGGCAAGCTAAAATTGCACTTTTTGCCTGTGAAACCTGCTGACATTGGCTTTATTTTACAAGATTATACATTTGAGCCAGGCGTGGTGGTGCATGCCTTTAATCCTAGCACTCGGGAGGAGGCAGGGGTAGGTGGGTTTCTGTGAGTTCAAAGCCAGCCTGGTCTACATAGCAAGTTCCAGGACAGCTGGGGGCTACAGGGGGACCCTGTTTCAAAAAGACCCCCCAAAAAGATTATACATTTGAACACTGATCTTCCCAGTGATGGGTCCTTATGCTGTTCTAGCTGTTTAACAACCGAAACTCTGTTAATAATAAACCAACTTTCTGAACAACTGAGAGCAACCACCAGTTTAATTCAATAAGGGTAAGGAAATATTTTTAAAGTGGATGGGATAAGCCAAGAATCATGATACATGCCTGTGATCCCAGCATTTGGGAGACTGACGCAGAGGGATTGCAAGTTTGAGGTGAGCCTAGGCTACTAGAGACCCTGTCTCAAAAACCCAAAAGGGATGGGAATGAGGATGATGGAAGAAAGGAGGAGGAAGTTATCAGAACCATAGGGAAGAACTGTGACTTAGAAAGCTATTTAATAAAAATGCAATTTTATGGAGGCTGGAGAGATGCCTCGACAGTTAAGAACACTGCCTGTTCTTGCAAAGGCCCTAGATTTGGTTCCAAGCACCATCATGGTGACTAATAATCATCTGTAACTCCAGTTCCAGGGGATCCAACACTCTCTTCTGGCTTCTGTGGGCATTGCACACTAGAGGGTACACTCACATACATTTATGCAAAACACTTGTATACATAAAATTAAAATACAGATTAAAAATACAATTTTATGGCTTGCAATCACAATGGGTAAGCTGAGGCAGGGGGATTCCCACAATTTCAAGGCAAGCATGGTCTTCACAGGGAATTACATATACATGTACCTGTGCATGTTTGTATGAATGTATGTATGTGTGTGATTTTATTAGTGGGATGTGGCCTATAGTCCAGCTCTTGGGAGGCTGAAAGCAGAGGATTGCAAGTTCAAGGCTGTTCCAGACTCCATAGAAAGACTTTCTCAAACAACAAGTAAAATTTTATTTGTAAAATGAAAGCAAATTATTCTAGTAATACACACTTCAAAAATTAAAATTTAGGGACTGGAGATATAGTTCAGTTGGCAAAGATCATCAGCACTCTCATTAAAAGCAAAGCAAAACAAAGCAAAACAAAACAAACAACAAAAAAGCAGCTCTGGTGGTGAGGCCTCTGAAACTCTACTGTGAACGAGTGGGAAGGAACACCCCTGAGATTCGCAGAGTTCTTTAGCTAACCAGTCTAGCCAATTGGTAAAAGAACCTGTCTCAAAACACAAGGTGAAGAGCAATTAAGGTCAACCTTTGGCTGCCACATACATACATATACTACATACAAAAATAAAAATCAAAGTAAAGTTTGACCGAATCTTCTTTTTTTTTGTTGTCTTTTTGAGACAGGGTCTCCCTTTAGTCCCAGCTGGTCTGGAGCTCACTATGTAGACCAGGCTGGCCTTGAACTCACAGAGCTCTGCCTGCCCTGTGCCTCCCAAGTGCTGGGATTACAGGTGTGCACCACCACACCTGGCCTTGACTGGATCTTCTTTAGAGAGGCTCTGTAAAGGCTGTGGTTTTCTGCTAGGGTGTGAGGAACGACAGGGAGCCCAAGGGCTCTGTTCCTTTCAGGGTCGGATGGGATTTCCATGTTTGTCGAGGGATGGTGGATGGTGAGGCTATGAGACTGCAGCTGTGGAAAACACAGAAGCCTGAGACATTGGGTCCATCCAGAACCAATGAGGTATGTATTCAGTCAGGTACCAGAGTAACCAGATCAGGCAAGCTGCCACAATAGGGGCTACAGAAAAGCCCCGTCACTTTGGCACTGACTGGGAAAATGTCACCCTGTGTTAACCCCTTCATGAGGTTTCCGGAAATGTGTTGTCACTTAGAAGAAATCGGTTTCATTTCTCTAATCTTAATTTCTTAGTCTCTTTCATTTACTATACTTCCTTTAAAGGATTTCAGTTGGTTGATCTTAAAGTGAGGGATGGAGAAATGAGATCTCCATTGTCACAGGAAAAAGGGAAGTCACCAAGTCACAGGAGTGAGCAACCGCATTTATTTCTGAAAGAAAAGTGAGACCAGCAAGAAGGCTCAGCCTGTGAGTGTTTTCTGCCTAGCTTGACTACCTGAGCTCAGTCCCCATGATCCACACGGAGGTGCAGAGATGTAGTCCTCTGATCTCCACGTGTGCATCATGGCACGTGTCCACACACAGCACTAAGTAAATAATGTAAATTTTTCTTTTTTGGTCTTTTTGAGACAGGCTCTCCCAGCAGCCACAGCAGTCCTGGAACTCACCATGTAGACCGGGCCGGCCTTGAACTCACAGAGATCCACCTGCCTCTTCCTCCCAAGTGCTAGGATTAAAGGCATGCACCAACATGCCCAGCTATGGTGGCATATAATTTTTAATTCCAGCACTCAGGAGGCAGAGGCAGGTAGATCTCTGTGAGATCAAGGCCAGCTTGGTCAACATATGGAGTTCAGGTCAGCTCGGGGACTACAGGGAGACCCCATCTCAAAAAGAAAAAAAATCAGGTATCTGCTTCAGGTATACTTAGCATATCATTCTCCTCATGAATGTGCATATATATCATCACTTACAATTTAGCATAGGGCTTTTTCTTACATCTTTTCTTTTTGCTTTTTCTTTTTTTTAAATTTTTGTTTATTATTTTTATTTTATGTATATGAGTATATTTCCTGCATGCATGTAAGTGCATCTGTGTTGTGCAGTCCCTACAGAGGACAGAAGAAGGTCTTGGATCCTTTGGAACTAGAGTTGTGGACAGTTGTTAGCTGCCATGTGGGTGCTGGGATTCGAACCTGGGTCTTCTGCAAGAACAGCCAGTACTCTTAACTGCTCAGCCATCTCTCCAGGCCTGGTACATCTTTTCATCCATATCATGTTAGCAGCAACATGACCTTGAGGGACACGGCACTAAAGACATGCTATCACCTCTGTCCCTAGACACCCACATGCAAGCAGAACACAGTAAAGCAAAGGACAGCCTTTGTACCCTGGCCATTCGACAGTCTCTCTTGTCTAAGAGACCCATGCAAATTTTCCTTGAGCAAAACATTTTAGGTCTTTTAGCATCTGGGGGTGGGGGGGCGCTGCCTTTGCAAAGCACCCATATGGAAGTCAGAGCACAACTTTGTTGGGTTCTCTCCTAATACCTTTATGTGGGTTTTAGGGATTGAACCAGGTTGCCAGGCTTAATTGCTATTTATTTACTTGTTTGTTTATGGTATTTTTTTTTTCTTTTTAAATTTTGAGACAGGATCTCTCTGTAGCCCCAGCTGGCCTGGAACTCATTCTGTAGACCAGGCTTGCCTTGAACTCACAGAGATCTGCCTGCCTCTGCCTCCCAAGTGCTGGGAGTAAAGGCATATGCCATGCTCACTCACTCCAGGCTTAATCTCTATCCTTGTCTAAAAATAATAATCTCATATTTAATGTTTATTCTTTTTATTTTATTTTTATTATTATTTTTTATTTTTTTTATTAATTTTTTATTTATTTCTGTATGTGTATGAATGTACTGTCTGCATGCAAGTCTGTGCACCCGTGTCGTGCAATGCCGCGGAGTTCAGAAGAGGGTCTCGGATTCCCCTGGAACTGGAGTTCTCCTGGAATTGGAGCTTCAGACGGTTCTCAGCCGCCATGTGGGTGCTGGGGATCGAACCCGGTTCCTCTGCAAGAGCGGTTGGCGCTCTTAACCGCTAGGCCATCTCTCCAGCCCCTATTTTTATTTTTTTTATGTGTATGAGTGTACTGCCTGCATGTACGTAGGTGCACCTGTGTCATGCAATGCTGTGGAGGTCAGAAGAGGGTGACAGATTCCCCTGAAACTGGAGTTAAAATGGTTCTTAGCCACCATGTGGGTGCTGGGAATCGAACCTGAGTCCTCTGCAAGAGCAGTCAGTGCTCTTAACCGCTGAGTCATCTCTCCAGCCCCTAGTGTTTATTTCTAATGAGCATATATCCATTATTATTAAATTAGCACCAAATACAGTGAAAACTGTATGTACAGATTCTTTCTAAAAGACACTGCTGTCTCATTTCCTATTGACTATGTCATATCAAATGCTGTCTACAATATTATTATTGAGGAAAAAGTGGAGGGAGTCAAGCACTACATTAAAACATATATATGGGCTGGAGAGATAGCCTAGCGATTAAGAGCACCGACTGCTCTTGCAGAGGACCTGGGTTCACCCACATGGTGGCTGAGAACCGTCTGTAACTCCAATTCCAGGAGAACTCCAGTTCCAGGGGAATCCGACGCCCTCTTCTGACCTCTGCGGCACTGCACGACATGGGTGCACAGACCTGCATGCAGACAGTACATTCATAGACATATAAAAATAAATTAAAAATAAAAAAAAAACTAAAAAAAAAAACATATATATGTAGGCCAGTCATGGTGGTGAGCACATTTAATCCCAACACTTGGGAGGCAGAGGCAGGCCTATCTCTGTGAGTTCAAGGCCAGCCTTGACTACAGAGTGAGTTCCAGACCAGCTGGGGCTACTCTGTCCACACACACACACACACACACACACACACACACACACACACACACACACAAGCCCCCGAGGCAGGATCTTATGTAGTTGTCCTCAAACTCACTGCGAGCCAAAGCTGACCTTGAGCTTCTGATTCTCCCACCTCTGTTTCCCCAGTGTTGAGATTATGGGCGGCACCACCGGGCTGAGCTGTGCTCCAGTTTTGAAAGTGGCTGTTTAGCACATTCAGCATGCTACCCATGCTGATGAGAGTGCCTGCTACAGCACTGCGTTTTCAAAAGTGTTAATTAAGTCAGGCGTGGTGGTGCAAGCCTTTAATCCTAGCACTTGGGAGGTAGAGCCAGGAGGATCTCTGTGAGTTCAAGGCCAGCCTGGTCTACAGAGTCAGTTCCAAGACAGCTGGGGCTACAGGAAGACCCTGTCTCAAAAAGACCAAAAAAAAGAGTTCTCAAAAGTGTTGAGCTGGGTGTGGTGATGCACACACCAGCTATTCAATGTTTATTTCAATATTGATACTTCACCAAGATAGATGTTAGTGAGAATGACAAAATATAACAGTTAATACTTTTTTTTTATCTTTCCGAGACACTGTCTCCATGTAGCCACAGCTGTCCTGGAACTCAGTATGTAGACAAGGCTGGCCTTGAATTCACAAAGATATGCCTGCCTCTGCCTCCCAAGTGCTGGGAATAAAGGCGTGGGCTACCACACTCACTGGGTTTGAATTACTGTCAGTTGATTCCATTTAACAAACTTTCAATAAACATAAGGATAGCTAGCTCCTATATAAAACAGTAAAGACAGCCGTCATCCACCGAAGCCAGCACAATGTACAAGGAAAAGCCATGGCCGGTGTCTATCAGTGTGGTTTGGTTTATTTTTTAAATATTTTATGGGCTGGAGAGATGGCTCAGTGGTTAAGAGCACCAAGTGCTCTTGTAGAGGACCTGAGTTTGATTCCCAGCACCCACAAGGTGGCTAAGAACGGTCTTTAAGCCAGGCGTGTAGTTCAAAGCCAGCTTGGTCAACAGAGTGAGTTCCAGGACAGCTGGGGCTATAGGGAGACTCCGTCTCAAAAAAATTATTTATTATTTTTATTTTATGTGTAAAAGTGTAGTTCCTGCATGTAGGTTGGTGCACTTGTGTCATGCAGTGTCTGCAGAGGTCAGAAGGGGCCGTTGGATCCCTGAACTAGAGTGACTGACAGTAGTCGCCGTGTGGGTGCTTGGAACTGAATCCAGATCCTCTGCACGAGCAGCCAGTGCTCTTAAGTACTGAACCATCTCTCCAGCCCCTCAGTGTCCTTTTGAATCTTCTCACAACTACCTTGAAATCAACCTCCCTCCAAACACAAGCTTCTCTAGCTACTGAGGGACAGCGAATCAATCACTTTTCATTGGTATCGACACATGAACAGATGCCTAGTTATTGCTAAAGGCAGAAAGAAATAAGATGGAATTTTCTTCATTCAATACAATATTCAAATCTTCCTTTTGGTGGTCCCCTGCTTTCGTGTTTTGAAAAGCAAAAGAAATGCTTGGTTTCTTCATGACCACAAGAGCAACCACATGTGCCTGCTGGACAGAATAGAGCTAGTGTGGAGGAGGCAGCTGCCTGCTTGCCCCTGGTTGCTGGGGAGGCTAGACAAGCTAATTGGCACCCCTGCCCACCTCCACACCCACCCTCACTTCCGCCCCTCCACCATCTGGCTATACTCCCCCGCCTACACCAGCTCCTTCTGGCCTCCTTAGGCTAGAGCAAATGATGGATATTTGCTCTCCTACGAAGACAAAAACAGGCTTCAGGGGCACCTTCAGCCATGATTTTGTAGAATTTCACAAGAAATTACAGATTATCTTCTCCCTCCCCCAGACATACCCTCTCTGTCACCAGCCCCTGTCATTTTACCTAAAGCATTTTTTCTTCTCTATCTAGGAAAATTGGTAGGTGCGGAGTTCAACGTGTTTTGTAATTGACAGTTGTCTAATGATACCCAAGAGCCTAATTCTTACAGAGATTTCCAACAGAGTTTCACTTAGAGGGTTAGGGGCAGAAATGGGGGAGAGTTGTGTAGTAAATACAGTACATCTTACCATGAAGCCACAGGAAATGGTGAGCTAGAGACAGCAGTAGCAGCTCAAAGGGTAGCTCACCTTAAACAGACTCAAGATAAATAGGACACCAGAAAGCAGACTAACAGCTTGAGGGATTTAATAAATAAATACCAACTAGCTAATAACTGATAAGAAATGTGATTCTGGGGGCTGGAGAGACGGCTCAGTGGTTAAGAGCACGGATTGCTCTTCCGGAGGACCTGGGCTGGAATCCCAGCACTCAACTGGCAGCTAACAACAGTTCCTAACTCCAGTTCCAGAGGATCTGATGCCCTCTTCTGTCTTCTGCAGGCATTGCACACATAGGTGCACTTATATGCAGGCAAAAATACTTATACACAAAGCCGGGCGTGGTGGTGCATGCCTTTAATCCTAGCACTTGGGAGGCAGAGGCAGGCGGATCTTTGTGAGTTCAAGGCCAACCTGGTCTACAGAGTGAGTTCCAGGATAGCTGGGGCTACAGGGAGACCATGTCTCAAAAAGACCAAAAATATATATATTTTATTTAATGTGTATGAGTGTATTGCCTCCATATGTTTAAGTGCACCCATGTTGTGCAATGCCTGTGGAGGTCAGAAGAGAACATTGGATTCCCAGACAGTTGTTAGCTGCTGTGTGGGTGTTGAGAATCAAACCTGGGTCCTCTGCAAGAGCAGTCAGTGCTCTTAACCACTGAGTCATCTTTCCAGCCCCTAATAAATATATATTTTATATTTTATTTTTATTTTATTTTTTTAGTCTTTTATTCTTTTTTTTTTAATTTTATTTATTTTTATATGTGTATGAATGTACTGTCTGCATGTAGGTTTGTGCACCCATGTCGTGCAATGCCGCGGAGGTCAGAAGAGGGTGTCGGATTCCCCTGGAACTGGAGTTCTCCTGGAATTGGAGTTACAGACGGTTCTTAGCCTGCCATGTGGGCGCTGGGGATTGAACCTGTGTCCTCTGCAAGAGCAGTCGGTGCTCTTAACCGATAGGCTATCTCTCCAGCCCCATAAATATATATTTTAAATAAAGAAACGTGATTCTGGGGCTGGAGAGATGGCTGAGCAATTAGGAACACCAGCTGCTTTTTCAGAGGACCTGGGTTTGATTCCTACCACTCACATGGCGGCTAACAACCTTCTGTAACTCCAGGTCCGAGGGAATCCATCCCTCCTTCTGACTCCACTGGCATTGTCCAACACAGGTACACTTACACATGCAGGAAATACACTCACGTAAAGTAAAAAGAAATGTCATTCTTTTTGTCTGAGGAATTATGAGATCTGGGTAAGCTGATCTGTGGGACCATTGACCCAGTGGTTGGGCAGGCCGAAGAGGGCATACACAGCTGCGGCCAACCAAGCTGAAGACCCAGCTGTGGGGTTGATAGCCCGCCAAGCAAGCACACGCACAGTAACAGCCCAGGCCTGGGAACACTCAGATGGTACAAATTTGTGAAATCCATTTATTCAATGTCACAGGCAGCTTATATAGGTTGGGGTGGGCAGCTGCTACGTCTCATGAGATTACCTCCCAGTGGCCAATCTTAGATCTCCACACCATCACGTCTCATCCCAGTTTATGGGGCTTCTTCAGAAAAGGGGTACACTGATAAGCAAGCCAGCTAGTGACTGCTGAGCACGTGCCCTGCATCCTTTGCTCTGCCTTGTGTGCTAAACAGATTGGTAGCCTGCACACACTTAAGATACATCTGAGTCCAGGATTGCTGTCCCACACTGATCATTTATTGTTTTTTGTTTTGTCTTAACAAAATTTTTTGTTATCGTAGGGATTTTTTTTAATGCATATGTTTTTTTCTTTAGTTCTTTCTTGTTTTAGTTTTTCACTTGTTTTGCTTTTATCTACCTTGAATGCCAGTACTCTAGATTTTATTTAAAAACAAAACAAAACCAGTAGGACCAGTTTAAGACAAAAAGCAATAGAACACAAACTTTGAAAAGTACAAAGCTATAAATGACTCAGGATGGGAATCTGATTAGAATGTCGGTA